>JAJGRX010001031.1:0-449912 GCA_025461125.1 Carex kokanica
GGGAAATGCCGGCGCTGCTAGTGAACTCAATATAGTGTCCCCCAAAATGCAGCTTGAATCAATACTACCGATGGTAGATTAAAATTTGTAGATTGTCTTAGCAAAATGGGAGCAATTCTTAATAAGTAGCATTACGTGCGTGCAATTTTACTAATGTATATAATTAGTAGAAATTTTGATAGTCTGACAAATGTTTATTTTTTCTGTTCTGACTTCTAAAAATTGATTGTTGAAGAGTTGAAATAAAAATCACCTGTTTATTAATGACTTATATGTTTTACAAGTTTATAACAAAGATATAACATTGTTTAGAATCTTACAATCAAGTAAATTTTGAACGTAAATAATTTTTTTTTAAAGATACCAAAACACTATAAAATATTAAAAAACAACACGATATGACAAAGAGAGTATGAGAAAATATGAGTCATTTGATCATAATGAGGAGAGAACAATATATATTCCAGATAAATTTAAATTTACAATTAAATTATATAAAAGAATCCTAACGTAAATATTTTTTTAAATTTTAAAATTATATAATAAAAAACAATACGATTAACCATAATAATATTCTTGCACAGAAATCCAAACATAATTTATATAAATTGCATGCATGAGGAATAAAGTGGGAGGCCGGAGACACAATTGTTTTCAGGAGCAAAATCATAAACTACAATCTAATAAGAGGGAAGGAGGGCACATGTCGGAAGAGTTGGTGGAAACTGGAAACTGGAAATTGGAAAGTGAAGAATGATCAGACGAGGGACGTGGAAGGAAGTGAGTCTGACTCGGATCGATTGACAAATGACAGCGCCTACGTCATAACCTCTGAGGTAACAGAATATCTATGTTTAGTTCGAGACCGTCCGATCAGAATCCAGATGATCCGTATTCTGATCGGACGGTCCAAATAACCATAAATATTTTGTTACCTTAGGTGATATGAAATTCAGATTATTGGTTTAGGGTGCTTCAATTTTTCTCTAGTTTAGAATATAGAAGTCGTGTTCATGTGCTGGTCCCACTTTTCAGATTAGCTATCCGTTTTAACCCCTGATCTTTTTAAAAGACAAAAAAGTTATTGGCTGTTCAGTCTTGTGGTGTAATCCTAATTGGGATCGAAATATGTAAAAAAAGGAAGAAGATATTTTATTAAAGGTAATATGATTTGTCTAATATTATCAATTAATTTTTTCTAAAAAGAAAATGGCTCAGTTTTCCATTTTTATGTCCTCCAATTAACTGTATTAAATATCACAAGTAAATGGCTCAACTTTAATTCATTTTCATGAAACAAGTAATTTTTACCGATTATAAATGAAGCCAACACTGTGTTAATTAGTATTTGAACTGTTTACCGTGGTAATTTAATTATCAAAGCAATTTAATATTTTGTTGATTCGGGTGAATAGATAAAGGCTGACATTCATTTTTTGATTTGAGTAAATTAGGGGACTTTCTACAAACTTATCCGACAAAAGAAAAATAAAATCAGGTGACCTCCTTTGAAATAAATTGACACTAAAATAACCAAGTCGTTCGGATCTGATCGGTGGGACCATCATAGTATGTCATCGATAGGTTTTCTGTGAGTGATATTTTTATTCAAAAACGTTATTTAAAGTCGAATCTGAACCCTCTGATATGTGTTATTATTCCCACGAACGGCTTATATTTACGAGATTGTTTAAATTTATTAAATTCTAAATTCCTTCTCACAAATTTTAATTTATTAAGTTCTAAATTTATTCGCACATATTTTGATATAAATCGGACGATTTAAAAACAACTTTAAATAAAATATGTTGAAAACGCTTCCGACAAAATCCAATTTCTTTCGAAATTCACAGCCTTTTCTAAAATCTTTGTTGCCCAGCTTCTAAAAATGAGAAAAATCGATTCATCATAGTATGTCATGAATAACCTTTTCTCAATCAAAGCGCAACACGCAATATGAATCAGTAGCAGACTAGCAGTTCGACGAATATCGGACCAAATTCGATTTGATACTTAGTCAAGCCGTTTAATTTCATCAAAATACATATACACTTGATTTGCACGAATATTAAAACTATCGATATGAATCTTTACGTAAATCAAAGGTCACTGATATCTCTCTTTACATATATCTGTATGGGATGATATTTTTTTTCAAAGTACTTGTCTCACTTTTCTGAAAAATAATGAGTCTAATATCGGATATGTTTTGATTTTATTTGCAAATTTGGACCACAAATATTGAAAAAAAAATTCAAATGAAAGATGAAAGATATATAAATTGCTTGTACTTAATATGGTTCCGAAAAATTATATAATTGATTTTTTTTATTAAATCTTAATATTAGTGATGACCAGTGTATTAATATTCGGTTCTCATTCGGTATGCAGAAAGCCACCGCATACCGTATATACGGTATTCGGCGCCGAATATACGGATTTTTATTCGGATTTATATATTCGGATTTTCAAATAAGAATTAATATTAATAGTTATGCAAATCAATATCCTACTGTTTTGAGATCAATGGAATCCGCATATGAAGCGACGTTACTACTTGAATACAAGCACAGCCAACAGCCCATGGTACAAACAAGTATTTTAAGAATACAAGCATAAATTCAAAACTGAATATTGAACCGAATACTGAATATATATGCGGAAAAAAATATACGGCCGAATATGCGGCCGAATATTCAAAACCGAATATTAAACCGAATATTGATTTTCTATTCGGATTCCAACCGAATACGAATATTCGGCCGAATGAACTGAATTTTAATACACTGGTGATGACATACAACAAATAATATAGTCCATACACATACTCTGGATATTATAAGATAAAAATAAAAGATATTTGAATTTGCTTCATACGAAACACATTTTTTTTCATGATTTCTAAACGTGAATCGAAAAGTTATACATTTTCAAGTTCGTCCGATGATAAAAATAACTTATCCATATAGTTTTTTTTTTTTTTCAAAAATCTGCAAATCTAATTTTTTAATTATTATACAATCCATAAAATAAAAAATTGTTATCGAGCTTTAATTCGTTTTTGCCATTAAATCTCGAACTCAAAATAATTATTTTACAAAGTGCTTAATATTAATGACGCAACATCAAAGTAATTTATTATACATGTTTAAGTTTCTACAATATGAAATTTCCATGCAAAAAAATATATTTCTGACTACTTTATAGTGACCAATCAATAATATGCTTTCATCCGTACTTCACGTATTTGGTTGTTTTTTATTCAACTAAATATTTTTGAAAATGTCGTTTCATATGGTTAATTTCATTTGATAGGTTTAAATTTTATTATTATACTTACTAATCAATAAATGTATAAGGTTTTTCTTTTTGCACAATAAAAATAATCGCGCCGCTAATTATAATATAATCAAAAGAGATTGGTGGCTACGAGTGAGATGAGATGCCATGTTGTGTTTTTTCTTTCTTTTTTAATCTTTGCAAAATGATCCATGCAATTTATGGCTTTATGGAATTACCGTACAAAGTCAGAAAAACGACCTATTCAATATAGATAAAAAATTTACAAATGGGTTTATTTTATTTTAAAAAAATTAATTTGTAGAAAGATTATTTGAAATTTTAGGGTGTTACATTATCCGTAAAATTCATGAAAATTGGACGAATATTGGACGAATTATTTGTAAACTTATATTCAATTTGTCAATTCATTTAGAAACATTTAAAAAAGAGTAATAAGTTATAATACAATTATTATTCAGAAATCTTGTTATTATGCTTGACCCATACATTGGAGGTTAAATTGAAATATGTACGTATGAGCCAAATTTATGCGACAATAATTAAATCAATGGCAAAAAAATATTAGTTAATTACTTGAATATCAAGGAATCGTTAGAGCAAGCAATCCTTTTTGTTGCCAAATGTAAATTTCTTTCACAAAAAAATTCTGATTGATCTAGAGAACATTTTTCTAGTTGTCCATTTCATTTTGACCTATTATATGTTTATCCAAGGAAAAAGGGTCCGGTTAGTTAAAAAAATATCATAAAAAAAATGTGAGACATCTTCAACAATTTTCTAGAAAAAAATATTGCGTCTTGCTCATATATTCGTAAAAATTAAATAACCAACAATAGCTTCATCTTTTGTTAAATTAACCCATACTGATAGAATCATACCACTTACTAGTCAATCTCTGTCTCTGTCTATGTGTGCATTTATATATATATAAAAGTAATGACTAGTTGACAAAAGAACTCTAGCAATGAGCAAGCACAAAATCCAGAATGTTTCTTCCTAATTCTCTCCTTTTTGTGGTTTTTTCTCTTCTAAATGTTAACATTGTTTTTACTGGACATGGTTTGATGCATTGTAAAAATGAGCCCCACGTATTTTTATTTAATTTTTTTTTGGACAGAGTCGTTGGCCCAACTTCGTTTGGAAGGCATTTAGAAGATACCTTTATTATTGGAATATTATATCAGATACCTTTATCAAACTTGAAATCTGATGTACAAATGTTAATTTTTTTTTTTTTTAATGTGTCTGACCACTTATATTGTACCTTCACATTGAAGAGTTCGACTAAGGTGCTGTATATTTAGTGACATCTGGTTAAAAAATGATAAAAATCAATATATCAAAATTAACTTATTATATTTGAAGAGTTTGACTAAGTTGCTGTATATTTAATGATATATGGTTAAAAAATAATGAAAAATCAATGCATCAAAATTAATTTATAAATTTTTTTTTTGACAACTTGACTTTACTAAATAGATTAATAAATTAGAAATTTTGCACAAATACAGTACTCCAAAGTAAATCAATTTCAATAGTTTTAATTCGTCGCTTGAAACTATTTTCATAAGATTAGAAACCGTACATCATATGTCCACTAATATACATATATAGCATCCTAATCAGATTCTGCAATCTTTTTTTTTTCTTACGATTTTTTTTTATCCGAGCCTTCAATCATTTAATTAGTGCATCATGTGTAAGAAGTTTTAGTTTTTTTTTTCAAGAAGTTTTCAAACATTATTTGTAAGGTTTGAAATATCATTATTAATGCATAATCTTTTGTCAAATTTTATAGGTTTTATCTCTACTTTTAAGAGCTTTCAAGTTCTCAAGCAATCAGTGCATTTTTGTGTTAGAAGTTTTCAAATATATTTGGGTCAGATTTTGTTATAGCAAAATTTTCTTTTTGTTTATAATATTGTTGTCAAGTTTTTCAAGGTTTCAGACTCTAATTTGAAGGATTACCAAATTTCAAACATTTAGTGTGTGTTTTCATCCGAAAGTTTTATTCTTTTTCAAGAAATTTCCGATACGCTTTAATCAAGTTTTCGAATATGTTTCAAATTTTTAGGCTTTTGACAAGCTTAATTTTACGAAAATTCAAATTCGCAACTTTTGAACTTGTAAAACACAACTTTACCTTTTTATGCGTTGTTTGAGGTGAAATCCATGACAGAAAAGCAACTACCTTAATTTGAAACTGAAGAAACTAAACATTTTTATTCAATTTTTTTTTTTTGAGAAAAAACATGGGTCAGCCCATTTTTATTCAATTTATAAATATTATTTTTCAAATATAGGACAGATTCATACACAATTCTTTTTTTTTTTTTTTTGAAGACTAATTCACACACAATTCATAGACTAGAATTCTGAAACCTGACACTATTTGACCAATGATGAAAACTATTGACACTGGTTGTTGAACCCTGAAATAATTCAATCAAATATAGGTCAAATACAGTCAAAATCTATGTACAAAATTTCTAAATTTGACTATATTGTATATGGAGTAGAACAGGGTGTTCTTAAGCTCATCAAGCCTCTTGTGAGCTTAACTAAAAAATCCATTAGATTGATTTCAAGCAACGCATCCAAATTGTTGAAACCGATCTACTTCACGCGTGATGAGTTTACATAACAAATTTATAAATTTTCAAACTAATTTAGTATAAAGTCAAGCGGTAAAAAATAATGAAAAATGAACACAAAGGAACGCATGACTTTACAAAAATGATCTATTTCATCTTTTTTTGACCGCTTGACTTTATACTAAATTAGTTCGAAAATTTATAAATTTGACATGTAAACGCATCACTCGTGAAGTAGATTGGTTTTAACTATTTGGATGTATCGTTGAAGCCAATTCAATATATTTTTTTAATTAAGCTCACAAAAGAACTTGGTGAGCTTAAGAACACCCTAGTTCTACTCTTTTATATGTATATAAATGTGAAACATGATACACAAACCTATTGTTTGATCCAAATTACACTGTACAATTTTGTAAATTTGTGGTGAACCTTTATTGGAAACTGAAAATTATTTTCAACATTTTTATTGAATTTGTTTAGATTTTTTTTTTTCAGAATTGTAACTTCTTGGAAAATTTCAATCATAAGACGTATCGATCATTAGCATAGAATTAATTAGATGGTTTCTGTAAGATCAGGATCGTTCCTGTTGCATCGGACAATCTAAAATGGGTACGACTCTTTATTCAATCAGGATAAACAAGAAGGAATATTTATATGGTCAGATTGAATTTTCTGATTTGAACTAATAATTGAATTTTTACAAAGACAATCAAATAATTTATTTAAATTGGATATACAGGTTAAGGTTATGATTCCTTGAATGTACAATTAAAATACAGAGGCAGAGCCAGTCAGAGGAGACACTTGCTATTCTTGCTAAAAATTTCAAAAATATACTTATATTTTTATGCTTTTTTAAGAAAAAATATATAAGAAATATACTGAAATTTCAAAAAATTTAAAATTTATACCTCATTGTAATTTTTTTTCCAAAATATATTTCTATTACTTTTTCAAAGAATTATAAAACCGTACTTAATATTCAAAATAATTATAAAATTATGTCTCACTTCAAATTTCTTCCATCCTATTAACAATCTTTGCTTTGCTCCTAAGCAACAACCAAGTAATCTAAAATTCATAGATAGTGATGCAAAACATTCCCCTGTAAAATCTACTATTCAAAATTGCTTTTTAACCAAATTTCTTCATCCTAGCACTCACTGTCATAAAACATTTCTTAGAATAAAAAATCAAATCACTTGCATCTAGCAACCATTATCCAGCTATTGATCAAATTATAAAATATTATAGTCAAACGCATTTGCATTCTCCCACGAATAAGATTCTATAATTACTTTGACGGGGTACTGTATTTGTCGAGAATTACGAAGAAATTAAACAATTTAATTAAGTTCTATCCATAAATCACTCAATCATGCAAACATATTATATCAACCATTTCATAGAACAATTGTTTTATAAAACAAATCAAATCATGTCCATTTAAAAAAATCACATGAGATCCGCCTAATTATTAAATTTCCCACTACCGGTCCTCAAATCCGAATAAATTTACATTTACAAATGACCCCTGTAGAATGGAGAAATCAAAGACTAATCCCTGATTGCACCGTGACAGCTAGTGATATATGGCGTGAACGCACGCTCCTGTAAACCCAACTGCACGACCCAGACTGATGACGTGGCAATACCGCTTTGCGGGACCCCTGATCTCTCATCTAACGGTCAGAAATTATTTCAAGAGTCAGCTCCAGACGGACCAGACCCCTCTTAACTCATCTCCAATCTCCGAATCATGGTCATAACACCAAACAGCATGTACCTCACCACTATCATCAGCCAGCTAAGAAACACCCTAATGGGACCCGCAGTATTCAACGTACGTGGCGACCACCTGTTGGTATTACCAAACAGGATTACGCTAGGCCATCCCATTGATCGAACCACACTCTACACCCGGACTAAAAGAGTGACGGTGAAGTCCGATTCCAACGGGTCCACTGTGCCAGAAACAACACGAAACTGGTGTTTGTGAACCGAGAGCAGTCAATGGAGGAAATAAAGAGAGTGGGGAGGGAGTTGAGTTGAATTAAGAGAGCAAGCAGCTATAAAATGGAGGGATGCATTGTACTCTTCCTCTATCTCTTCGCTCTGTATCTTTCCTGCATTTCATTTCTTTGGTGATTTTTTTTCGAAGGGATCAGCTTCTTATCTTCAACTTCTTCATTTCCAAAGCAAAGGTATGATTCCATCTCATCTCTTTTGTGCTTTCTTTGGATTGTTATTAGATCGGGTGGCACCGAGCTTGGATCAATTGCATAGTTTCCAAACGGATGCCTATCAGGTGTTTAACTTTGGGTTTAGTGATTCCATCTGTTCTATTGTTGATAATCTGTTATATCTTTTATAAGATCAGATCAGTCTCTGATATCTAGAATACATGTTCCAAAATTACTGTTGTGTCGTAGGATAGTCATATGGTTCCTTTTCGTGTAAGTTTGGTATATATATAGCTTGGTCTGGTTTGTAAATCGCTGGTGCAATTGTGCATTAAATGATGCATGATCAAGTTTCAACATCATCTATTGTAGGTGCTTCTTATATACGTTGCATAGAATTTTGAAACGTATATGATCTGTATTTCAAATGCGTCAAATTGAAGTTGACCGAAAAATCTTTATGATTTGATAGTACAGTTTATTATAATACAGCTAGAGCATTCAATGAATTGGCTATTGTTTTCTTGTTAAAAATTATAAAGAAAAAAACATAATTTTCTTGATATGTTTTCGTTTCAGCATATAGTAATTTATGATCTAATTTTTAAGTTGAACTTGGTTGTTGTCATGCATGCTATAGATATAAGCTTTCAAATGAAGTCTTCAAACCATATTAGTTTTTTTTTAATTGGCCAATACCATGCATGATCTAATTATACATTTTCATATGACACTGAGCCATTGACCAGAGTTTTATATTTTATAGTTTTTCTAATTTTTTCTAAATGTCAAAGGACAAATGGCCGACGGTGAAGAAGTTCAGCCCCTCGTCTGCGACAATGGTACCGGTATGGTCAAGGTATATAATATTTTCCTCTCCATCATTATTATCTACTATCATGATATAGCTTAAATTATTATCACCTTTTACTCATAAAAATCTTTATTTTGTTTTTCTCTTCATTCAGGCTGGTTTCGCCGGTGATGATGCCCCCAGAGCCGTCTTCCCCAGTATCGTCGGCCGGCCCCGCCACCAAGGAGTCATGGTTGGTATGGGCCAGAAGGATGCCTACGTAGGTGACGAGGCCCAGTCCAAGAGGGGTATCCTCACCTTGAAATACCCGATTGAGCATGGTATCGTCACCAACTGGGATGACATGGAGAAGATCTGGTTGCACACATTTAACAACGAGCTCCGTGTAGCCCCCGAGGAGCACCCAATCCTACTCACTGAGGCCCCACTTAACCCCAAGAACAACAGGGAGAAGATGACCCAGATCATCTTTGAGTCCTTCAACTCCCCTGCCATGTATGTCGCCATCCAGGCCGTGCTATCTCTCTACGCCAGTGGCCGTACAACTGGTATCGTCCTTGACTCTGGGGATGGTGTGACCCACACAGTCCCGATCTATGAGGGGTATGCTCTCCCGCACGCCATCCTCCGTCTCGACCTTGCCGGCCGTGACCTGACCGACTACTTGATGAAGATCCTCACTGAGCGTGGCTACACTTTCACCACCTCAGCTGAGCGCGAAATCGTGCGTGACATGAAGGAGAAGCTCGCCTTTGTGGCCCTTGACATCGAGAAAGAGCAGGAGACTTCCAAGGACAGCTCCTCTGTGGAGAAGACCTACGAGTTGCCCGATGGCCAGGTCATCACCATTGCCGATGAGCGTTTCAGGTTGCTCTTTGTATTCATTCATCCATTCAATTTCACATCTTTAATCTTATTTGTATATATTCAACCCAACGCCTTTTCCGTTTCCTTGTGCAGGTGTCCTGAGGTGTTGTTCCAGCCATCACTGATTGGTATGGAATCAGGAGGCATCCACGAGATGACATACAACTCGATCATGAAGTGCGACGTGGATATCAGGAAGGATCTGTATGGTAACATTGTGCTCAGTGGTGGCACAACCATGTTCCCAGGTATTGCTGACCGTATGAGCAAGGATATCACTGCTCTTGCCCCCGGCAGCATGAAGATCAAGGTTGTTGCTCCTCCCGAGAGGAAGTACAGTGTCTGGATCGGTGGTTCCATCCTTGCCTCACTCAGCACCTTCCAACAGGTACCCAAATATTTACTCAAAAATTTATCATTTATTATTTCAATTGTGATGATTCATGTGTATATATAGATCTAATTCATGATATATATTTTTTTTTCTATTTTCTCGCAGATGTGGATCTCAAAGGCTGAGTATGATGAAGCTGGTCCCCAAATTGTGCACAGGAAGTGCTTCTAAGTTTGCTATCTTCACTTTCATTCATTTTTTTTTCTATACATTATTTTTTTCCTTACTGCTCTGTGTCCTTTGGGTGGATTTGAGAGTTTTGTAACACAACTTTTGCCTCTGCTTTGAGTGCGTCTTTGCAAAGGAGTCTACGTGCTCGGGTTTTGGGTACTTTGAGCACAAACAGAGTGGATCCATGCCTTGTGGCTACTCTTGAAATGGGGTTGAAGGAAAAGTTGAAGGCTATCTTTTCTACTTGATCTCTTTCATGCGCTTCATGTCTCATGGCCACAATTGGTTCTTTGTTCAAGTTGTCTTCTGTGTGGTTCCTTTCATTTGTATTTTGAATGTTAGTAGTGGTGGTAGATAATTTGTTTGAGTGTTTACATTGACTTGTACTTGAAAACATTTATTTCGAAGGGGTTTATTTGTTTTGGCACAGGAAAATAACTGTATACAATCAATACTCTATTACAACATATTTGTTTGCTTGAAAATTTATCTCTAATTATCCCTCCTAGTTACTCTTTATCCATAAGCACCCTTTATTTGATTTATAAGGACTGGCTGATAGTAAAAACTTAAAAGCACAATAAATTTAATCGTCTTATTTATTCTTATCATGCAAACACCCCACAAAAATTCCCAAATTCCTTAGAGTTAGACAGGGCCATTATACAAAGAGAGTGAGGGTAATTTTGCTAACTTGGAGGTTTGCACAGCCGGGCTATTTCCCCCACCTGAAACACCACAAAAAGGCCAACCATATGACAAAAAATTCTACCAAAACCGTCAGTATAAATCAAAACCCGATACAAGAGATTCGGGCTCAGATGATAGTGGAGGGGCGGTTGATGGGGGACCGTGGAGGTATACGGGTGCACAGAGGAAGTTCAAAGGCTTTAGAGGGCAGAAAAAAACAGCCTGGGTCCTGAAGAAGCCGCTGAAGAAGCTGCAGGCTCAACAATGGAGGGAAAAGATTACACCTCCGGCAAATAAGCCGGTGACTCAAGAAGTAACACCCAAAGAGATGCCACAGAAGATCACAGTAGAATTCAAATTAACAGGCCATATTCAAATAGGCATGGGAAAGCAGCATTGTATTCAAGTACAAAGAGTAATACCAGGTCCTATCAATATTAATATCTCTACTTTGCTAGCTGTCATGCGAACTTTATACGCAAAAACAGAAGGAATGGGGCAGAAAGTCAGTGGAGGTGATGGTTTGGTTACATGCATTAATGGTAGCACAGACTGTACATTGGAAACATCACTATGGCAACATAAGGGAGGTAGCATGGAGCGTAATTGGGAAGGAGCAGGAGTACATTTACTAATTGGGCCTGCTGATGGTGCTACATTTGGGCCAAATGAGAAGAACGGCTTGGGGCCCAATGAAGATATAAATGCAATAATAGATGAGGGGCCAACAGAACCACCAACAGGGCCTCAACCTTCCGAAATATCAAGCAAAGAACCAAGGCATCAGCCTTCCGAAATAGAAGCCCAACAGATGGACTTCTTGGAGGACTTTCCGAACGGGCCTCCGGGTTTTGAAAAACCAGCATCAGGTCCGAAAAAACTCAAAGAGAACACAACCAGGGTTGAACCAAATTCTGAAATAAAGAGGAGGAGCCAACGTTTGCTAGAGAAGAGTTCGGGGGTGTATATCTCGGCGATTGACAAAGCTTCTCAATTGAAAGGGGGCGAGCAGCTAGGGAAGAGTAAAGCCGGAGGAGAGAGAGAGAACCCGATAAGGCAGCCGGACTACCGATACCTACAGAACCTCAACCCGCTAGAGGCGGATCAAGCGGAGCTGGTGGTGTACACGGCTGGAGTGGAGATAGACAGGGAAATGGAGGAAAAAATCGCACAAATCGTGGCACAGGGAAAGGGCGATCGGGCTACAGCAGCCTAAATCGTACCTCCAAGTGTGAAGCAGTTTAGTAATTTTTCAATGTTTTATTTTTTTCAGTTTACTTTTGGTTCTATCCCCATCTCGATATGGGATGGGCAGTTTAGGGGATATGTAGTTATCGTATGTGTTGTAAGCATGGCTGATGACCAATGCAGGGGTTTGAGTGGTAGTAGAAAGTGTTATCCTCAGGTTAGAGAAAACACCAGTACTAAAAGGTGTGGGTGGTTTGTAAACATAGGACAGATAGATTTTGGTCAGAAAAAGAGATGGATGGGTCTGTCTATGTATCACCTTATGTTGATTCAATATTTAGAATGCTGTTTGCTAAGTGGAAGCCATCATTGTTTAAATGGATTACAAAACCAAGCATAAATTTATTACGTGGAATGTAAGAGGGATCAATGCAAAAGAAAAAAGGTTGTCTGTTAGACAGACGGTGTTGTTAGAGAAGCCGGATATCATTTGCCTACAGGAGACAAAAATTGCAAATATGAGTGACACAATAATAAGAGAAGTCTGTGGATGGAGTTTGAAAGAGTACAGAACCCTTGATGCCATGGGAACTAGAGGTGGTATTTTGATTGCATGGTCACATAATAAATTTGCATACAAAGATATGATACTGAGGAGGTATTCCTTATCAATCTTGCTGGAAAACAAGGAGGATGGGTCAAAATTCTGGTTTACCGGAGTGTATGGTCCTTCGATAAGGACTTACAGAAGAGAATTTTTTTGTGAACTAACCGATATAAAACCAACCAATAACATACCCTGGATACTGTGTGGCGATTTCAATGTGGCGGCAGAACGCACAGATAGAAATAATCCCAATTCGGATTGGAGAGGAACCTCATCATTCGCAAGATTAATTTTGGATATGGGATTGTTGAATATCTCGTTGCAAGGCAAACTTTATACATGGTCTAACGATAGAGAAGATCCATCTATGGCAAGGCTAGATCGGTTCTTAATATCATCCGAATGGAACTCCCGATTCCCTAACTCACAACAACAAGCTCTATCAAATACCTCTTCGGACCATTGCCCGATAGTTTACACGGCCAAAACAGGTTTCAGAAAAACAAACTTCTTTAGGTTTGAAAATTGTTGGTTGAGATTCAAAAAACTTGATGAGATAGTAGAGAACTCGTGGAATGCGGGTCAGCAGCCTACCACACCTGAAACACTGCATGCGAAGCTCCAAACACTGCAAAAAGATATCAAATTGTGGGCAGCAGCAAAGGTGGGGTCGGTCAAAGAGCAGATTAAGGTCTGTAGACAGTTCATGGGATGGATAGACCGAGTAAAAGAGGCAAGGAGAGCAACTGAACTGGAAAAATTTATAACATGTATTGTGAAGAGAAGATACACGAAGTTGGCCACTTTAGAAGATGTATGGAGGCAGAGGGCAAAAATGAATTGGGAAATGCATGGGGACCAAAATACTAGTTACTTTCACGCGGTGGCAACGAGCGCAAAAAACAGAAAATACATCCCTTACATCGAATATCAGGGCCGGTTGTTCTCAGACCAGCAGACTAAAGCAAAGGTATTTTTTGAATTTTACAAAAACTTGATGGGGACAGACACAACTCCGATGCCAAATATACATTGGTCAAACCTGTATGAGGATACTCATGATCTATCGGACCTGGCAAGACCGATTGTGCTGCAAGAAGTTCTAGGGGT
The DNA here is from genome assembly GCA_025461125.1 of Carex kokanica. Classification (NCBI taxonomy): domain Eukaryota; kingdom Viridiplantae; phylum Streptophyta; class Magnoliopsida; order Poales; family Cyperaceae; genus Carex; species Carex kokanica. Next base: position 13,928 of record JAJGRX010001031.1, read on the forward strand.
AATCAAGGAATGGCCCAACAACAAAAGTTCGGGGACGGATGGCTTTACGGGCGAGTTTTATAAAAAGTATGCACACATAATAGCACCCGACATACACAGGGTACTATCGAATGTAATGAGAGATGGCGGAACCTTAACCCCTTTGGATACCTCACATATAATACTCATACCAAAAAAAGAAAACCCCACAACCCCGCAAGACTATAGACCTATAAGCTTGATACACAGTGTACAAAGAATCATATCCAAAATCTTAGTAAATAGAGTGCAGCCACACATTCAAAACCTGGTGGACGGGGCGCAGACGGGATTCGTCCAGAATAGGCAGATAACCGAAGGATTCATATACGCACAGCACATCCTGCATCATGCGCACAAAGAAAAAATTCCGTTAGCACTCTTCAAAGCTGACATCCATAAGGCATTTGACACCATCGGGTGGGAGTTTATGTTAAAGGTGCTACAAAAACTCTCATTCCCAAATAGTGTCATAAATTGGATTCTAAATCTGGTACTAAAAGGAAGCTCACAGATCGTTATAAATGGTCTGGTGGGAAAGAAATTGACTCTGAGAAGAGGGGTACGACAAGGTAACCCGATATCCCCGTTCTTGTTCATTATTGCCATGGATTTTATCAACAGGTGGTTCAGAAAATTACTGGCAAATGAGGCAATTCGGCTACCATATCCGGAGATGAGACCTTGCTTGCTCTATGCAGACGATGCGTTATTCTTTCTCAAACCGGAAACTCGACAGATACAAATGCTGAAAATAGCAATCATGGCATTCCAAAGCATCTCGGGCTTGGCGGTAAACTTTCTCAAATCAGAGCTGATCCTCACTGAAACGGATGACCAAACAACCATTGCGATGGCAGCAATGATGGGATGCCGTTTAGGCTCATTCCCGCTACTGTACCTGGGTCTACCCCTTTCAAACAAAGTATTGAAGAGAGAGTCATACTTGCCGCTGATTCAAAAGTTCATGAACAGACTTACGGGTTGGAAGGCTGGACATTTGAGCATTGCAGGAAGAATTGTATTGCTAAATGCGGTTTTATCGGCATTACCGGTGTATTACATGCAATGTATCAGATTACCAACCTGGGTAGTCAGAGAGATCGATAGGATCCGAAGGCACTTCTTATGGCAAGGGGTCTCGCAAAGGACTAAGAAGATTAATCTAGCTAATTGGAATATTGTGTGTACCCCCAAGGCACTGGGAGGATTGGGAGTTGTAGATTTAAAAAGCTTCAATATGGCCCTGTTGTTAAAATGGAAATGGCAGTGGCTCTCATCAGAAAACCGACTTTGGAAAACCATTTTTCAAGCTACAAATTCAGCCCTATTCCCAACACCAAGATCACACCTTTTTCGGGTTACACTTAAAGATACAGACCAGTTTATGAATATCTCACTGACGAGGCAGCCGGGCAATGGTCAGACAATCGCATTCTGGGAGCAGAATTGGGGAATGGGAATAGTCAAATACGATCTGCATGAATTATACACATTTGCTTGCAAAACCAACCTCACGCTAGCAGAAGCGGCAACTTCGGAAATCAGATTCAGAGGCAATCTGTCAGAACAGGCACAAATACAGCTGTTAACTTTACAGGCAGGTCTTGATGGTATTCGAGAACAATTAAGTGGGGAACCGGATCAGATAACATGGAGATGGACATAGACCGGCCAATTCTCAGTCAAATCGGCATACTTGGCAATTAAGGAGGGACCAAAAATCAAATCTAAAATCAATCGTATATGGAAGATTAGGGTCCCGCCTAGAATGCAAGTGTTTTTGTGGTTGATGAGATTGAATAAGTTACTTACAATAGATAATTTAATGAGAAGGGGATGGAGTATGGTCAACTGGTGTGTCATGTGCAAGAGAGAAGGTGAATCGGTACCACACCTATTAGGTACCTGCCTCACAACAGTCACTTTATATGCCAAAGCCACATCGCAAATGGGGATATCAAGAACAGTACTCAGACCAGATGAGGTTGTCAGCACAACATGCGAGCCTAGAGAAAAAGCACTTATAGTACTAACACAGTTTGTGGTTTGGAGAGAGCGGTGTAGGCGAATTTTCACAGGGGAACAAAAGGAGAATGAAGAACTGGTGTGGGAGATAACTGATCAATGGAAGCAGACGGATGACGCGAGAAGAAAGAGATGACACACTGGGCCTAGCGTGCCACATTTTATTCTGATTTAGAGTTTTTGTATCATCATTTCCATTTCCCACTTTACTTCTTTTAATTACTTTGATGGGACTTTTGCATCTGCTCTTCTCAAGAGACAGATTTTATTTTTTTTTTTACTTTTCCTTTTTCAGATTTTTTAAGGCTAGATAGCTCAAATATATTGAGCAAATTGTAATTTTTGGCAACTGGTACAAACTCTTGTACTGGTATTTTATCAATCAAATGAGGGCATGACCCTTATTTCTTCCTCAAAAAAAATTTAATCGTCTTACTCGGGACGTCATAGGCTTTAACATTCATCAAAGTTCTATTATATACATAGTTCATTACACATCATAAAATAAGGGAAATGCGAAACCTAAATAACAGATGTTAGCAGTTTGACCCAAATTTGCAAGTTTGTAGGCTGAAACATTCATTTCCCTATTAATGTGAGTGCATCTGAATTCTTCATTTCAAGTCATCAACAACCACGCCTGCATTACCTCCTTATGAGCCTGCCATTCAATAATTACCGGGGATTGCCTTGCACTAAGCAGATTAATTATTGATTTCCATCGAATCGGTCAGAAAAGCGCAGTTATCCCTCTTGAAAGCATCCCCCTAATCGCACAAAGCGCAGTTATCCCTCTAGATGCCGTGAACATAATTGCATCGTCAAAATCAGTAATAAGCGAAGGGGGACTAACCTTAGCCATGACCCGCTGAGCATAGAAATAGCCCAAAATTATAGTGAGCTTATCTTCATCCCAACCGCCTACCCTTGCATCAATTAAATCTTGGACTTTGATACCCGTTTGCTCCCTTGTTAGAGGCTTGAGTGCCCTCCACATTTCGAACCAAGGTTATGAAAACACATGACATGAGGCACTTTTCCCTAGTAATTGAATTAGCATAAAATCCAAAAGCCTAATATATTGGGAAATACCATGGGCTTGGCTATTGGGCCGAATACAAAAATATTTAAGCTCTAATAGCAAAAAATGAAATCAAGCGGCCCGGTATACGAAATCATTGAAAAGGTGTCATTTATAGCGGATCAATATCTAAGAGCTAAAAATAGTGCATACAGTCCGGTTTAGTTTCAGTAATTAATCCCACAATGAATAGTTTACAGTAATTCAGTGTTTTAAATAGTTTCATCCCAATAGGTTAAATGTGGTCGTATGCAACCACATCCTGGGTTCCTCTGGACTCCAGTTGAGTATGTGCGGCATTCACATATAGCTCATATCTTGACCAAGGTGTTTACCATTCATGCTGAGTCCTGAGGTAAGTAGCACGTGTCATGCGTGCTTAGCCACACCCCACAACCTTTTTTCATTTAATTTTTTATTTTTCCGTTACTGCACACGTTCATAATTACTGCTACAGAACTATGACAATTTGGACCCACACTGTTCTTTTTTCGAGCAAAAATGTATTTTCAATTCGATTTTTCAATTTTTTTTTCTATTAGAGCATGTTATCTCCAGTGGAAAGAATTACGGAGGAAAAAATGAATTACCCAAACGTTGGCCATAACGATTTTCTCAGTTCAGGATGATTCCCAGCTGCTCCGTAACCTGGAAATTGCATATCAAGTTATTTTCATTCATTGCAAGAGGAATTTGTATCGTTGGGCGACAGAGAGCGCTGAAGACCTTAACTTTTTATGTTGAAATTTACCAGCATCATGACATAGGTAGACAACTGAATTGTCATTTTTTTTCCTTTTGATTTTTACATGTTATGGACTATGGGAAAGCACAAATTAAATTGTATTGTTGAATTGTGCAAACACATTAAACAATGACAAATGAAATGTAGTGACAGCAATATAAACCTTAATATTTGCGAGAGTGCAGTGTTAAGTGGAACCGTGCAAATTGCTTACATCTCTGATCGAGAAATCTGTGGAAAGGGTTGGGCAATCAACTCGTACTATACCACACACCTTTCTTATGCTTTCTTTTCTTCACCATGGAACAATAAATTACAAGTAAAAGTACAGCATAAATAATAAATATACTCATACCAACTTATATTTCAACAATTTTATGTGTTTATACATGTACAAATTTTTAAAATAACATTGTAGAACATATTAGATGCTCATTTCAATTAATTGTGAGATTAATTTTAATTGAGGATTCAACGTAGGTTGATGCTCTAACTTCAGGAAATTTGAAAAAAATGTGAAATGTGCCTTACTGTACAAGTGCTTCAAGGTAGCAGCTGAAACTGTAATTAGTAAATATCAAAACATGAGATTTTTGATGTAATCAGTAGCAGCTTCAAGGTGCCTTACTGTACAAGATTTTTGTCACATGGCTAATAAATATTTCTAGTATTATTTGTTGCACCCTGGTGCCATATTACTATACCCTTCCAGTGGAGATTTTTGGTAATGTACCAGCGTACGTAGTTGATGTACAAGTGGAATTCTAAGAATGGTACTAACGCAATTTGGGAAGATTTTGGCCTTGACTGGAGTTTTTCTCCTAGATTCTTAAATGATGCTTCATGTGCTGCCCGACATGATTCTTGATCACTACATACAGTGGAAATTTTTCGAAAGGGTGAAATGAGGGTGTGAAATGCAATTATGATGAAATGAAAACACTGAGCAATACAGACCATAGTTCATATTTGACTCTCTTTTGTAAACCTAATTCAGTAGGAGTACATAACTGTTGCCATGTTAAATCCTAAACAGTACATAATTCTCTCATGCTGCATATAGCTAACTTAGCCTCCTCATATATGTCAATAAGTGTCACCATACGTCTGAGAAAAGCCGTTCCTACGTTTATCATGCTTGGAGACCAAATTTAACATTTTTTGGAAATTTTTACTATTTTTTAGAATTTTTGAAAATCATAGCTTTTCATTAAATAAAAAATAATAAAAAATTCAGAAAAGCTGTGATTTTCAAAAATTCTAAAAAAATAGTAAATATTTCCAAAAAATGTAAAATTTGGTCTCCAAGCACATTTTAATATGAATATCATGTTAGAAGGTTCAAATCGACTATTTGAACTTTGAAAATGAAGATATGAGCGCAAAGTAAAACGCTCTCTTTAATTCCCAAAACAAGTTAGCCCATCTCTCTCTCTCTCTCTCTCTCTCTCTCTCTATATATATATATATATATATGGAGAGATCCAATTACATCATTTTATGGTGACACTTATTGACACCATATGTTTATAAATCATTTTTGCGATTATAAAATTCAAACAGTCGATATGAACCGTTCAACATGATCTCCATATTAAAATGTGCTTGGATTCTAAATTTTATATTTTTTTGGAACTTATTAGTATTTATTAAGATATGTACAAAATTGTTGTTTTCAAAAAATTCTGAATCATTGAAAAACAGTGGTTTTAAAAAATCTAACAAAATAGTAAACAATTTAAAAAAAAATGTAAAATTTGGACAATTCGAGATGCGTTCTTGAAAAAAATTTGATGACTAGATTTGAGATTGCAGGAATTTCAAGGTACTTTCACTGAATTCGGGATTGGAGCAGATTTATTTTCGACTTTGTGTTTCATGAGGGTGATATTTTTTCGGCAAAAAGTACAATGCATCAACATTTTGGGACAAATATGAGAAATCAGATAAAGTATCTAATCATGTCAAGTTATATCCGGTTTGTACGAACTTTCAAGTGAATTTTCATATTTTAATAAGTTTTAATTAACATGACATGATCAAGCGCCTAAATTAATTTTGTTTCTTTTATTTATTTTTTTAAAATGTTTTGGCCCGTCTGGCTTCCTATTTACACTGTAATTCAGATCCAACGCAATACCTGACCGTGAGTTAAGTCGTCCGTTTTAATTTTACACGGAAATTAAAATGAACCTCTTATTCTAAGTAGGCATCAAATTGATTTTTAGTTCGTAACTTTTCTACACGGAAATTAAAATGAACCTCTTATTCTAAGTACGGTCAGATATTTTAGGAGATTCTCATATTTCCAATTAATGAAGTAAGATTTTATTAAATCATGATATATATATCAGCAATATCGATGATTCGAATTAAGTCCGAACTTGACTTGATTCTCTTATGATATTTACTACTGGTAGCTCCTACCGGTCTTTAAAAAAGAAGAAGAAGAGAATATTACTTGATTTATACCTGAATTATTCACAAAAATTGCGATTTTTTTTCTAAACATGATAACAAATCGGTATATTATTTACAGTACAGTACTACAGTAAAGAAATTATTTTCGAACTAAATTTGTATTGTACGTATTATAATGTCGAATTTTTTTTTATCACACTAAAAGAAATTTTTATCACATTAAAGTACAATAAGGGATTCTGGACGTGTTTAGTGCTGCCCCATTTTTATTTGTACTAAGTGTTTTCATTTAATCAGAATTGCATTTCACACACTCATTTCACCCTTTCGAAAAATTTCCACTGTATGTAGTGATCAAGAATCATGTCGGCCAGCACATGAAGCATCATTTAAGAATCTAGGAGAAAAACTCCAGTCAAGGACAAAATCTTCCCAAATTGCGTTAGTACCATTCTTAGAATTCCACTTGTACATCAACTACGCTGGTACATTACCAAAAATCTCCACTGGAAGGGTATAGTAATATGGCACCAGGGTGCAACAGATAATACTAGGAATATTTATTAGCCATGTGACAACCTTCACTGCATTAATTATGAATTTATTTTTCTCCTAATTTTATCTTTGTGGATTTCCAATTTAAGCAGAAACAGGCTCCAAGTAGAAGCAAATTCCTCATTAATTGAATGTTAGACTGAAAGTATATATAGTTCCTCCTATGTTCTTCTCATTTCCCACTTCTCCTGCTTTTATGATTATGGAGTTATTTCTCCTGTTTTTGATATTTACTAATTACAGTTTCAGCTGCTACCTTGAAGGACTTGTACAGTAAGGCATATTTTACATTTTTTTCAAATTTTCCGAAGTTAAGAGCATCAACCTACGTTGAATCCTCAATTAAAATTAATCTCACAATTAATTGAAATGAGCATCTAATATGTTCTACAATGTTATTTTAAAAATTTGTACATGTATAAACACATAAAACTGTTGAAATATAAGTTGGTATGAGTATATTTATTATTTATGCTGTACTCTTACTTGTAATTTATTCTTCCATGGTGAAGAAAAGAAAGCATAAAAAAGGTGTATGGTATAGTACGAGTTGTTTGCCCAATGCTTTCCACAGATTTCTCGATCAGAGATGTAAGCAGTTTGCACATTTCCACTTAACACTGCACTCTCGCAAATATTAAGGTTTATATTGCCGTCACTACATTCCATTTGTCATTGTTTAATGTGTTTGCACAATTCAACAATACAATTTAATTTGTGCTTTCCATAGTCCATAACATGTAAAAATCAAAAGGAAAAAAATGACAGTTCAATTGTCTACCTCTGTCATGATAGCTGGTAAATTTCAACATAAAAAGTTAAGGTCTTTAGCGCTCCCTGTCGCCCAACGATACAAATTCCTCTTGCAATGAATGAAAATAACTCGATATGCAATTTCTAGTTTACGGAGCAGCTAGGAATCATCCTGAAATAGAGAAAATCATTATGGCCAACGTTTGGGTAATTCATTTTTCCTCCGTAATTCTTTTTACTGGAGATAAATTATACATGAGTAATTAAAGAGTGTATGAGATGAGAGTTGCTATTTTCATACTGTACTAGAAAAATTCTAACTGAACGGAGTCAATTTGTACATACCAAAGGAAAATTTTTTGAAGGAAAATTTCATATTTGACCTCCATTCTCTGAAGAAAATTTTTATATGATTGACCCTCATATGTATTTGACTTTCATATATAGTTCGAAAGTCTAACTTCGTCCCTGACTATAAACATGTTCTAACGGAAAAAAAAAAATAGAAAAATCAAATTGAAAATATGATTTTTGCTCGAAAAAAGAACTGTGTGGGTCCGAATTGTCATAGTTCTGTAGCAGTAATTATGAACGTGTGCAGTAACGGAAAAATAAAAAATTAAATGAAAAAAGGTTGTGGGGTGTGGCTAAGCACGCATGACACGTGCTACTTACCTCAGGACTCAGCATGAATGATAAACACCTTGGTCAAGATATGAGCTATATGTGAATGCCGCACATACTCAACTGGAGTCCAGAGGAACCCAGGATGTGGTTGCATACGACAACATTTAACCAATTGGGATGAAACTATTTAAAACACTGAATTACTGTAAACTATCCATTGTGGGATTAATTACTGAAACTAAACTGGACTGTATGCACTATTTTTAGCTCTTAGATATTGATCCGCTATAAATAACACCTTTTCAATGATTTCGTATACCGGGCCGCTTGATTTCATTTTTTCCTATTAGAGCTTAAATATTTTTGTATTCGGCCCAATAGCCAAGCCCATGGTATTTCCCAATATATTAGGCTTTTGGATTTTATGCTAATTCAATTACTCCGTTTAACAGCACAGATTCTGATACAAATATGAGTGCGAAAATTTCTTTTAATGTGATTAAAAAAAAAAAATTCGACATTCAGATACGTACAATACAAATTTTGTTCAGAAATAATTTCTTTACTGTACTGTAAATAATATACCAAATTGTTATAATGTTTAGAAAAAAAAATCGCAATTTTTGTGAATAATTCAGGTATAAATCAAGTAATATTCTTTTTTTTTTTTTATAAAGACTGGTAGGAGCTACCAGTAGTAAATATCATAATAGAGTCAAGTCAAGTTCGGAATTAATTCGAGTCATCGATATCAAGATCGAAAAATCTTTATGAATTGATTGTACATAGAGTTTATTATGACACCTGCAACTCAAGCATTCAATATTTTAGCTATTGTTTTCTTGTTAAAAATTATAAAAGAATATAGTATAATTTTCTTGAGATGTATTTCGTTTGAAGAAAATATTTTATGATCTAATTTCTAAGTTGAACATAATTATTTGGCTGTTTTGTAATGCTTTAAATATAAGCATTCTAATGAAGTCTTGAAACCATATTAATTTATTTAATTGATCAAATACCATGATCTCATACCTTTTCAAAGGACAATTGAACCATTGACCAGAGTTTGATATTGTTTACTTTTTCTAAATTTCAAAGGATATGGCCACGGTCAGGAAATTCCGCCTCTTGTCGTCGACAATGGTACTGGTATGGTCAAGGTATATAATATTTTCCTCTCTATCCTTATTTTCAATGCATTAATTTCTTCCATTAAGATATAGCTCAAATTAATTATTATCACCTTTTACTAATAAAAATCAATAATTATTTTTTTCTCTTCATTTAGGCTGGTTTCGCCGGTGATGATAACCCCAGTGCAGTCTTCCACAGTATTGTCGGCCGACCACGCCACGAAGGAGTCATTGATGGTATGTCCCAGAAGGAAGCTTACGTAGGTGACGAGGCCCAATCCAAGAGAGGTATGCTCACCTTGAAATACCCAATCGAGCATGGCATAGTCACCGACTGGGACGATATGGAGAGGATCTGCTTGCACATTTTCAACAAGCTCCATGTGGAACCCGATGAGCACCCGATCCTGCTCACTGATGCATGTGCCCCTCAACCCCAAGAACAACAGGGAGAAGATGACCCAGATCATCTTTGAGTCCTTCAACTCCCCTGCCATGTACATCGCCATCCAGGCCGTGCTATCTCTCTACGCTAATGGCTGTACAACTGGTAATTAACATACAAAACGAACTTTTCGTAAACACAACTTTACTACATTTCTATAAGCAAAAATAAGAAAAATTAAACATTTATTTTTGTTGTACAGGTATCGTCCTTGACTCTGGTGATGGTGTGACCCACACAGTCCCGATCTATATATGAGGGATATGCCCTCCGGCACGCCATCCTCCATCTTAACCTTGCCGGAAGTGACTTGACCGACTACCTGATGAACATCCTTACAGAGCGTGGTTACTCTTTCACCACCTCAGCTCAGCGTGAAATCGTGCGGGAGGTGAAGGAGAAGCTCACCTATGTTTCCCTCGACATCGAGCAGGACCTGGAGACTGCCTATAACAGCAACTCTCTTGAGAAGACCTACGAGCTGCCCGATGGCCAGGTCATCACCATCGACACAGAATGTTTCAGGTTGCTCTTTGTATCCATTCATCTATTCAAATTCGCATCCTTAATCTTAATTTGTATGCCTTCAACCCAACGCCTATTATATTTTCCTGTGCAGGTGCCCAGAGGTGATGTTCCAGCCATCACTAATAGGTATGGAAGCAGTAGGCATCCACAGAATGATATACAACTCGATCATGAAGTGTGACATGGATATCAGGAAGGATCTGTACGGTAGCATCATTCTCAGTGGTGGCACAACCATGTTCCCGGGTATTGCTGACCGTATGAACAAGGATATCACCACTCTTGCTCCCAGCAACATGAAGATCAATGTCGTCGCTCCTCCCGAGAGGAAGTACAGTGTCTGGAAAGGTGGCTCCATCCTCACCTCACTCAGCTCCTTCCAAGAGGTAAACAAATATATTCTCAAAATTTTATTCATTTATTATTTATTGATGTGGAAAAGTGTACTACACAAGATTTTTTGCTGTTTTTTCTTCTATTTTCTCGCAGAAGTTTATCTCAAAGGCTGACTATGATGAAGTTGGTCCCTGAATTGTGCACACGAAGTGCTTCTAAATTCGCTGTCTTCATTTTCATTCATTCATTTTTTTCTTTACATTTTTTTTTTCTTTTTTCCCTACTGCTCTTTGTTTCTTTTGGTGGATTTGAGAGTTTTGTCACAACTTTTGCCTCTGTTTTGAGTGCGGCTTTGCGAAGGAGTCTCAAACAGAGTTGATGCCTTGTGCTCTTTGATGCGCTTGGGTTTTGGCTCTTGAAATGGGGTTGAAGGAAAAGTTGAAGGCTATCATTTCTACTAGATCTCTTTGATGCGCTTTATGTCTCATGGCCACAATAGGTTCTTTGTTCAAGTTATCTTCTTTGTGTAGTTCCTTTCATTTGTATCATGGTTCGCAAAATCAGAATCGGCCTAATTGGATTGAAAACTAGGATTTTTTTTTACTTGTTATGCACTAAAAAAATGATTAAAAATTTATTTATTTTTTCAAAAAATTATGTTAAGACAAAAATAAAAAATATAACATGAGACATTAATGCTGAATTTTTTTCTTTTAAAAATAGGTCAAATTTAAATAGACAGTTTGATCTGAGGTAGATATATGGTTCGGATTTGTATTAAACCATACATAAAAACAAATCCTTACGTTTCGGGTAAGCTAAATGTGGCTTATAATTGATCTAAAAGAGAATTTGACGGACAATTAGGCCCAGAAGTAGTCATCTAGGCCCGATCCAAATTACTAACCCAGCCCGAGTCTGAGTGATTTGACCCAAAATTTTGAATGTGGTGGTAGATCATTTGTTTGGGTGTTTACATGTACTAGTACTTCAAAACATTTATTTCGAAGGGGTTTATTTGTTTTGGCACAGGAATTAAAATAGAGGAGTGATCCAATTACATCTTTTTTGGTGACACATCATGACACAGTTTTTTTTATAGGTCAATTTTGCGATTTTAAAATTCAAACAGTCGATCCGAACCGTTCAACATGATCACCATATTAAAATGTGCTAGGAGATCAAATTTTACATTTTTTTTTGAATTTTTTTACTATTTATTAAGATGGTTACAAAATCGCTGTTTTTCGATAGTCTGAAAACAACAATTTTGTAACCATCATAATAAATAGTAAAAAAATTCAAAAAAATGTAAAACTTGATCTCCAAGCACATTTTAATATATCTATCATGTTGAACGGTTTGGATCGACTATTTGGACTTTGAAAATGATAGGTGTCAAAGTGTGTCACCAAAAAAGATGTAATTTGATCCCTTCTCATTAAAATAACTGTATACAATATTTTGTTACTAAATTTTTGTTTGCTTGAAAATGTAAATCTAGCTTATTCGGTTATTCCTCCTAATTAATCTTTATCCATAAGCACCCTTTATTTGATTTATATACTGGTGAGTACATTCGATTTAATTATTTGTATTACTGTTGCGCTAGATCAATGATAAAGTTTAATTAAGAGAAAATCAGAAAATTAACCCATATTTTGCTAAGATTTACTAAGAACATTGAAGGACCTGAATCTATTCCTGATCATTTGCAATGAAATGTTGCACATAATGTTTTAACTTCTAATCCATCTAATATATTATCATACTTTGACTAGTTAGCAGTGGCAGAGCTAGGATTTGAGACAGGGGTAGGCAAAAATTGGATTCGAGTTCGAAAAAATTAACGGTTCGGGTTCGGATTTGGGCTAAATCAAAGTAAATCTAATGGCCCAAATAAAATGGAATCGGGTATTGGAGTTGAGCCGAACCAAATAAGAAAAAAAATGAATGAATCACTAGGCCCAAAATCAGCCCATAAATAGCAAATTAAAGATGCGTTTCATATGAATTTGAATCATGCACTCCATGCCATCTTCAACTATAAACTTGGCTCACATGGACTAGCTCCCAGTCAGCCTCACGGTTCATTTTACTCCATGCTCACACAAACAAAATGCATCTTCTTCTTCTCCTAACAGACAAAAAATTAGAGAAGAAACGGCAGGGGACTGCTTCGCCTCTCCTCTCCGTCAGTCCGTCTCCGCGATTTTGTTTTTTTTTTGTTTTCTCGTGGTTTCGCGCAGCGCAGGCGCAGGGCAGCTGGGCAGGGGTAGGCAAAGCCCAAAAAATACCGGTAAAAAAAAAAAATTCCAGAGGTAGACACTTTTGCGTTCACGTAGCTCCGCCTCTGCTATCTAGGTCAAGCTGGTTGGGGATTTATAACCTGTCATCAAAATATCAAATAAATAAGAAGCCTTATATGACTATCTCAGTTTCTGTGCCAAACTATATCTACTTAAAAATGAACTAAATACTTTTCTACTTAATACTACCTTAATAAAAAAAATTGGTCAACAAATGGCCAGTTACCTCTTCAAAACCACATGCAAGTAGACCATTTTCACCATATATTGACCAAGGTTTGGACCATATATATTTTTTCTTAATTTTACCTAACATTATTTTTTTAATTTGTATGAATATTTCCCTTGCTTAAAATGTGTGCAACTAATATCGTAATTTTGCTGGAAAATATTTTAGCGACATTATCGTTTTCTATGACTAATGACATATAAACCGACTTTTTTTCTTCTAACAAAATCACCGTATCATATGCGTCTCCAGTTGAAAAAAGAAAATATTTTTTTATTTTTCACCAAATTAAACAGAAATTACGGATTAGTTCGTGCAGAGATGACCTTCGCTAATTAATTGTTGCAATGTTAAAGAAATAAGTTGAAACGAAAAGTAGACTTTGGATTAAGAAGTGAGCGCCTGAGTGGGGCCCACTGGATCAGCATGACGGAGAATGTGAATTGCCGTATGTTTTAAGGGTGGCTTTCTCATGCCGTATTTTTCAAGTAAGATTATTGTAGCGTTTAAATTAAGTTTTTTTTATTTAAGACGTGACAATCATTGTAATTTTTTATTATTATTTTGATTCATTCAAGTCAAATTGAATGTTCCAATTTTAACAATTCATTTTGTTGATCATATCCTATTTAATTCTTTTTTTTATTTTCTAAATAATTTTCAAATTGGAGTATTATTTTTTTCTAAAAACATTTTCAAACATGCTGATCAAGTCTAATGTTTCTTCCTCTTTATATCTCTTCGCTCTCTGTATCTTTCCAGCATTGCATTTCTTTGGTGACTTTTTTTTAAGGCATCAACTTCTCTTCTCCACCTAATTTCTTCATTTCCAAAGCGAAGGTATGGATTTAATCCGATCTCTTTTGTGCTTTCTTTCTGGTGTTATTAGATCATGTGGCATCAAGCTTGGATTGATTGCATAGTTTCCAAACTGATGCCTATCAGGTGTTTGACTTTCGGTTTAGCGGTTTCATCTGTTTTGATTAGTAGATTGTTGCAAAGTAAAGCTTAGTTCATATGGTTTGATCGTGACTTTTGAGTAAAAACAGGGGTCATACCCGTATTTGATTAATAACCGGAGCTACAAAAAATTGTAACTACGTAAACTGGATTGAAATTAAAGACAACTAGCTCAATACATTTGATCTAAAGAAAGTGAAAAGAAAATGAAATGAAAACAGTTAGTAAACAAACAGAGTTGTAAATTGAAGGATATTGTTTTATGTTAACGTATTGCAGTTCCTTGGTAATCTCTTCAATTAGTGCTCTGATATTGTTTAATATTAATTGTTGATACTCTGTTATATATATATATCTTATATACAATGAGATCAATCTCTGATATCAAAAACACATTCTGAATTTGCTGTTGTGTCGTAGTATAGCCATGGTCGTTTGGCTTTGACCATGATGTAGGTCATACAAGTTTGGTATATAGTGAATTCGTATCCTGCATTAACTCAAAAGGGAATCTTTTGAGTTAATGAATATAGACCGTCCGATCTGTTTCAAGATTCGTGCAAACTAGATCTGCACTAATATTAAAGGGCTCCCTATGTTATAGGCACGAGCTGGATTGGCTCCGTTTCAAATCGAACGGTTGAAATTCATTAACTCAAAAGATTCCCTTTTGAGTTATGCAGAGGATACGGATCCGTATATAGTTAGGTCTGGTTTGAAAAAATATATTATTGGTGCAATATTGGATTAAATAATGCTTAAGTTTTAACATCATCTATTGTAGGTGCTTATTGCAGTTAGGATTTTGAAACGTATTTCTGTATTTGAAATGGATCAATTCAAGTTGATACAGAAAAATCTTTACGAATTGTTTGTACAGTTCATTATAATATAGCTAGAACATTCAATTAATTAGCTATTGTTTTGTTGTTCAAAAATATTAAGAAAAAAAGTATATTTTTCTTGATGTATGTTTTTCATTTTAGTATATATTTTATGATCTAATTACTAAGTTCAACTTAGTTGGTTGTTTTGACATGCTTGCTTTAGATATAAGCTTTCAAATGAAGTCTTCAATTAAACCAAATTAATTTTTCTTTAATTGGTCAATATCATGTATGATGTAATACCTTGTCAAAGGACAAATGATCCTTTGACCAGAGTATATATATATTTTTTTAATTTTTCTAAATTTTTCTAAATTTTCTAAGGACAAATGGCCGACGGTGAGGAAATTCAGCCCATTGTCTGCGACAATGGTACCGGTATGGTCAAGGTATATAATATTTTCCTCTCTATCCTTATTTTAAATGCATTTCTACGATCATGATATAGCTCAAATTATTATCACATTTTACTGATAAAAATCTTTAATTTTTTTCTTCATTCAGGCTGGTTTCGCCGGAGATGATGCCCCCAGAGCCGTCTTCCCCAGTATTGTCGGCCGGCCACGCCACCAAGGAGTCATGGTTGGTATGGGCCAGAAGGAATGCTATATAGGTGACGAGGCCCAGTCAAAGAGGGGTATCCTCACCTTGAAATACCCGATCGAGCATGGTATCGTCAACAACTGGGATGACATGGAGAAGATCTGGTCGCACACCTTCAACAACGAGCTCCGTGTGGCCGCCGAAGAGCACCCAATCCTACTCACTGAGGCCCCGCTTAACCCCAAGAACAACAGGGAGAAGATGACCCAGATCATCTTTGAAACCTTCAACTCCCCGGCCATGTACGTCGCCATCCAGGCCGTGCTATCTCTCTATGCTAGTGGCCGTACAACTGGTAACATACAAAACGAACTTTCGTATACATAACTTTACTATCTTTCTATAAGAAACAAAAAAGAAAATTAAACATTATATTTTTGTCGGATAGGTATCGTGCTGGACTCTGGTGATGGTGTTACCCACACCGTGCCCATCTACGAAGGTTATGCTCTTCCCCATGCCATCCTGCGTTTGGATCTGGCTGGTCGTGACCTGACAGACTACCTGATGAAGATCCTGACCGAGCGTGGTTATTCTTTAAAAACCTCAGCCGAGCGTGAAATCGTGCGTGACATAAAGGAGAAGCTCGCCTACGTTGCCCTTGACATCGAGACAGAGCAGGAGACTGCCAAAAACAGCTCCTCTGTCGAGAAGACCTACGAGATGCCCGATGGCCAGGTCATCACCATCGCCGATGAGCGTTTCAGGTTGCTCTTTGTATTCATTCATCCATATATTCAATCTTGCATCTTTGATCTAAATTTGTATGTATTCAACCCAAGGTCTTTTATTTCCTTGTGCAGGTGCGCTGAGGTGCTGTTCCAGCCATCACTGATTGGTTTGGAAGCAGGAGGCATCCACGAGATGACATACAACTCGATCATGAAGTGCGACGTGGATATAAGGAAGGATCTGTACAGTAACATTGTGCTTAGTGGTGGCACAACCATGTTCCCAGGTATTGCTGACCGTATGAGCCAGGATATCGATGCTCTTGCCCCCCCCAGCATGAAGATCAAGGTTGTCGCTCCTCCTGAGAGGAAGTACAGTGTCTGGATCGGTGGTTCCATCCTCGCCTCACTCAGCACTTTCCAACAGGTACCCAAATATATTCTCAAAATTTTCTTCATATATTATTTATTGACGTGCAAAAGTGTACTAGATTTGATTTTGTTTTAATGATTTTTCTATTTTCTCGCAGATGTGGGTTTCAAAGGCTGAGTATGATGAAGTTGGTCCCCATATTGTGCACAGGAAGTGCTTCTAAATTTGCTATCTTCATTTTCATTCATTATTTTATTTTCTATACGACATTTCTTTTTCCGTAATGCTCTTTGTGTCCTTTGGGTGGACTAGAGAGTTTTGTCACAGCTTTTGCCTCTGCTTTGAGTGCGGCTTTGCGAAGGAGTCTACGTGCTCTCGGGTTTTGGGAACTTTTGAGCATAATAACAAGAGTTGATTGATGCCTTGTGGTTACTCTTGAAATGGGATTGAAGGAAAACTTGAAGGCTATCTCTTCTACTTGATCTCTTTCATGCGCTTCATTTCTCATGGCCACAATTGGTTCTTTGATCAAGTTGTCTTCTTTGTGCAGTTCCTTTCATTTGTATTTTAAATGTTACTGGTGGTAGATTCTTTGGGTGTTTATATTTACTTGTACTTCAAAACATTTATTTCGAAGGGGTTTATTTGTTTTGGCACAGGAAAATAACTGTATACAATTTTTTGTTACTAAATATTTGTTGGCTTGAAAATGTATCTCTTATTCCTCCTAGCTAGTTAATCATTATCCAAAAGCACCTTTTGATTGATAAAGGACTGGCTAGTACTGTTAGAGCACAATATATTAACTTGTCTTACAATACTAACCTCATTTAATTACTTTTATTACAGTTACGCCAGGTCAAATATTAAGAGTTTAATTAAGAGGAAAACATAAAATTAAGTCCTGTTGATCAACCTTAAAAAAAGAACTACTGTTACGTTGATCAGATTTGTTGGAATTAATTTCAATTAATTACAACATATATGGGCTTATATGTGATATAAATATATATTGAATGATAGACTGTCAAATATCTGATTAGACCCGTTATGAAGTGATCGAATTAAGTATTATTTATCGGGTTCAATATGTGTCATGAGAAGTGGGGCCTTTAATGTGTAGAATGCGTATTGATAACTTTATGATTTAGTGATGGTCTAAATTATATAAAGTTTGGTAATAATACAATTATGCTATTGGTCCCTGGAGAACACAATTAAATACGGCAATGTTCTGTAAATAAGGAAATACCCAATAAGACAAGTTCTGAATCAAGACCCGCTAAGGATCCAATAAGATAATAGGCTACAGATCCAACAAGAGAAACAATATTAATTAATTAATTAATTAATTAATTGATTAATTGATTAATTAATTAATGGCAGAGGCGCCTATTCGATTGGACATTGATAGCCTATTCAATTGGAAATTGATACACAGCTCTTTATCTCCTTGAATTATGTGGTGCCTATTAAAATTAAGTATTTGTCTCCTTTGAGAAAATACAGAAGATATACGGATCTATATCTCTCTCTCTAATTTCTCTCTCTATAAAAAATCTGAAATGGAGATTGATATTGAGTGAAAGAGAAGAGGATTTTCAGTACAGAACTTGTGATTCGGGTATCTCTTCTTGTGCAGAACAAAGTGTTGCCGCTGCCGCCTCTCTCGCTCTCTCCATCGGACTTGAGAGGGATTACTTGGAAATCTAAAGGCTTCCGGTGATCAACGGTGCTTGTGTCTCTCTGGAAGATCATGGCTATGGATCAAGGTAACTTTAAATTTCAAATTAGAGTTCACTAGAGGATCATGGTAAATCTAGAATTTATGAATTGCGGTATGGATTTTGCATAGAATAAATCTATCAAGATTTACTAAGAACATTGCCTGAATCTCTTTCCTGTAGCTACAAAATAAGTTCTGACCATTTGCAATGAAAACCACATGCTAGTAGACCATTGACCAAGGTATGGACCATATTTTATTATTTTTAATTTTAGCTAAAATATATTTTACTTTGTATGAATATTTATCTTGCTTCAAATGTGTGCAACTAATATTGTAATTATGCTGGAAAATTATTTTAAGAACATGATCGTTTCCTATGACCAATGAAGCTGATTATAAATCGAATATTCTTTTTTTTCTTCTCTTTTTTCTTTTGACAAACTCACCGTCTCATATGCGTCTCCAGTTGAAAAAAAGAAAATATTTTATTTTTTTCTCCGAAACAGAAATTACGGACTAGTTCGTGCAGAAACGAAAAGGAGACTTTGAATAAAAAGTGACGGAGAATGTGAATTGCCGTATTCTTTTAAGGGTGTTTTTCTTGTGCAAAGGATTTGCATATAGTCGTACTCTTATTGAAAAATAGATTTAATTTTTTAATTCGCGTTGAAATTTACACGAACATGTTAGATTGACTAAACAAATGCCAACACAGATTAGACGAATATAATCGGACTTTAAATAAAGTTGTGCCCAAACCCTTCAGGCAAAATCCATCCCTCTATTTATTTACGATAAAATAATATTTACGAGCATGTCTAATATTTAGAGAAATCCATTTGATGATAAAATGACTTAAAATTCGGTTTTATTGATTAAAATTTTCAATTCATACATGTAAAGTGATGTAATTTAATCTAGCAATTTGTATGCATAATTTTGCATTATTCTATTTTTATATCATGAAAACAAATCCCAAACATATTGTAAACGTTTATTAATTTTTAATTTCATTCATTTGTTTAAAAATATATCATCAAAATTGTTAAAATAAACATTATCAAGTGATCCATCCAACAATTTTGATGGGTCAAAATTCTCCTTCTCTTGGTAGAGAAGCAATTTTCCTTGAACAACGGTACAGCTCGTTTTCTATAAAAACGGTATAATACAAAAACAACTAAAGCGTGTCCTGCAGCATGTACAAGAGGCTACAAAATGTCGTTCATATTTTCATGCATCCATTCTTTTTATCATAAAAAAAATACTGATTTCAGAATGAATACCTGATAGTTTAACTAAAATCAATAAATGAAAAAAAAAACATCCAGAAAAATAAGAAAGGTTATTCATTAGAACTCAACAGCACTACTACAGCAAATGGCTCATTCTATGAGGGTCGAAATCAGGATGCTCTCCACCTTTTGCAAATGGCATAACAAACCCGAACCCATCAAACATGCTGCCTCCCTCTGGACCCGCTAACCCGGCATCCGTCAACCCGAAACCGACCATGGGAGAGGAGTTCCAGTGTGCTGGTGTGTTTGTTTCAGAGCCCATAATTGCCAGAGAATTTTGCTCCGAGTTGCAAGAATTTCTCCTGTTGTTGCCAGAATTGCCTAATCCAAGAGACGGCATTGGTTGCTGTTGCTGGTTCTTTTGAGGTGGCGATTTCGGCCGAAGTAACTCAATCTCTGGAGTTGTGACAACTAAATGTGAAGCTTCTGGAGGCGGATTGCGGCCCCCACCTCCCTGCCACACTTTTCCATCCCTATCAGCGAAGTTCTTGAGGTACGCCTGTCATTCAAGATGTATCAATTCAAAATAAGAATGGTAGTAATCAGGTTATTATTTTGTTGTTTATTCAAATTAAGAATTGATCAAACCAAGTTTATTTTTGTTCAGAGAACTGGAAATTAAAATTAAAAGAGCAAGTAAATAGACCTGTATTTTATGGTGTACTAGGTTAAATAAAAACAGGTTTTATAAAATCAATTTACAGACAACAAGATGTAGTTTAAGTAATTACATACATGTTTTGTGATTAAGTATGACATAATATATTAAAAATGTTTATTTAGCTAATTTGGCTTTCAAAACCACAATCTGAAATAACCATGCTGTTTCAAATAATGTTGTTAAATCAAAATTCACATTGAGAGTCATTTTATTTTGAATTGAATTGTATCATAAACCAAATCAAATCAAATCAAAAGATCAACCATTATTGGAATGAATTAAACAACCAATGAGAAATTATAGGAAACAATGTTTTAATATATACAGACAAAACATGATATCTTGATATATGATCACCTAGAATGCCAATCAGATCTTAAACACAATGTTTTACTCACATATAGGGGTGTCAATGGGTACGATACGGGTAGGGTGGAACTATTTTCATACACATACCCACTAAGAATTGATCTACCCATACCCTATCCATACCCGTTAAGAATTTGTCTTACCTTACCCTACCCTACCCATACCCGTTATGATTAACGAGTAACGAAACGGTAGTGGGCGAATAACGAAAATACTAATATAATGATTTTATATTTTTATAAATAAACTATCTAAATTCATCACGTCATACATATGCCATCACAATTACTAATATAAAAATGAAAATACAAATATGCAATCAATTCTAACTAATAGTTTTTTATAAAGCAAAAATAAAATAAAAATCACAAATATCTCTTCTAACAAATTCAATTCGTTAACTAAATAACAAAACATTCAAATAAAAAAGTAATATGTTTAGCATAATATTTTTCTTATAACAAAATGCATACATTTTCTCTAGCATTGATACAGCAATATGGAAAACAAGGAAATAAATAAATTGAATATAATATTGTATATCTATATATAATTTATTTCATATAATTACCCGTTACCCAACGGGTACGAAATAATCTTTACCCGTACCCATACCCGTTTATCTAATGAAATTTTTTTTTTACCCATACCCATACCCAATAAGCTAACGAAAAAAAAACTTACCCATACCCGTCTTATCGAATACGATACGGGTAGGGTAAATGGGTAAACGGGTGTCATCGACACCCCTACTCACATACAATCACAGATTCCATATATCAGGTAATTAGATTAAAGCATCTCAAGCATTAGATGGGACGAAACGGAACTAATGTTTCTCATCCAATACCATATTTAATAAAAAAATGATTTCCTAATTTGTGAGGCAATTACTGTGTTAAGTCAACAAACTGCTATTTCATGCACACACCACATACTTGCAAGTAGTGTTTTAACAATATTGGATATGAAAAAAAAAAATATATATTATCATTGTAACATTTGTCACTACGCCAGTCGACAGGTGGTCATTTACAGTACAAAAAGTGTGAGGTCTACTCAAAATTATTATATGAAAGTTCCCCTCGGTTCCCAACCCAGCCACCATTTCTTTGGAAAGTAAGGTCGTCGCATCTGTGTGAAAAAAAAGGAAAGCAAAAAGAGGTCGCAAGCCAATACATAAGCACGAAGAAGTCGCTGTTGATCTTGGTGAAGAAACTGCTTTGTTTCCTCACCTCTCGCTGCATTCCTTCGTTCAAGGTTTATGGTAAAAAAAAAAGAAGGCAAGAAGAGAATTGCAACCAAGTACAGAAGTGTAGATGACTAATTAGCAGCTCTAAACCCAGTAAAAGTAAATCGAGGAAATCTAACGATTTGCACTGAATCACGCCCAGTGATTCGTAGGGACAATATGCAATGACGAGGGTGAGAATCAAACCGAATCAGGCAGTACAAAACGTGAATCACGTGATTCTAATCAATAATAGAAGGTTTGAGGTTGAGAGTCTAGGGTCCTAAGCTTTGAAATAATATTGCGCTCATGTGAAATATGGTTCGGAGACGACACTTTCAAGTTTCAAATTAAGGCCAGAAATTATGATCACTGGGTTATGGAACAGCTAATGTATGCGTTATAAAAATGTTCCTTGTAAGTTAAAGTACCCTTATTTGAAGGTACGTCCCAAAGGAAACCAACAAAGGGAAAACCCCGAAACATGAACGAGATCAGATCCTCAGATTTTGAATTATAAATCCAAATATATGAATAATTGCAGAAAAAAGCATTAAATATCTAAAACAGTACATGGGGCCCGAGAAATTGATTTACCTCCTTGTTATAATTGGAAGAGGATAAATCTTTGCCGAGAGTTAGCCAACCAGGGCGGATGTTATGGTCTTCCCCAAACAACTCAAGCCGCCTCTTTCCCAATGCAAAGTGCTCAATGATTCGGTACATGTCCTCTGGCTTCTTTGTTGAACCTGCTTGTTTTCAAGTGAATTTTAATTCAAGCATTGACAGAATAAAAAAGAGTAGAACTCGGGTGTTCTTAAACTCACCAATCTTTGGTGAGCTGAACTCCAAAACTTATTGGAATGGCCTCCAATGATGAATCCAAACAGTTGAAACCAATCTACTTTATGAGTGATGCGGTTACATATCAAATTTATAAATTTTCAAATTAATTTAGTATAAAGTCAAGATGTCAAAATAAGAAAGTTTATAAGTTAATTTTAATACGTTCAATTTTTCATCGATTTTTGACCAAAGCATTGGTGAGCTTAAGAACACCCTAGTCCTCCTCAAATAAAA
Organism: Carex kokanica; assembly: GCA_025461125.1. NCBI lineage: Eukaryota > Viridiplantae > Streptophyta > Magnoliopsida > Poales > Cyperaceae > Carex > Carex kokanica. Next base: position 37,001 of record JAJGRX010001031.1, read on the forward strand.
TAACATCAACTGATAATGAAGGATAAGACACTAACCATCAGTAGGCTCTTCAGCTATAATGATATCAGTGTCAATGTTTGCATGAATTATATGCCCATCTGTGCTACGACGAACAGTGCCTTTAATGCCCATCAAGCAATGTTCCTAACAAGTCAAGTAGCATCCCATGTTTAATAAAACAATAATTGAGGAAAGATGAAACAATTGTGTATGAGAAAAATATATAGGTGCCAACCTTTGAATGCTGGAACAGTGTGCGAGAATCATGCCGTAAACTACCACCCCCAGCATTCTTTTTGTTAGTCTTAACCCAGCAAATATCCTCACATCTCCTGAATCCCCACTGCAGCGGAAAATAAAAATCAAATGATCATTATTCTTAGCTTCTGATGAAAAGACAGATAACTAATTAAAAATTAAAAAACTGTGGTAGCATCATGAAACCCTGAGAAATACGAAATGTAATCATGCTTAATAGAAGTATTGCATATGCTCCACAATACATAGGAAGTAGCATGTATAACTATAAACCATGAAATATTAAGAAACTTACAAAATATTTTAGAACTGTGGTATAAACAAAATGAACCATCCATTATTCATGGTGCATGTATAATTAGACAACATAATTCTTGTATGGCAGAGGTATACTTAAGCCAAGGATAACTAACCTTTTTCAAGCATGCACGGCCTTGTTCAAGACCAACACCATCACCGACCCAAAGGAAGATAAAAGATGGAGTATCAGCTATAGCCTAAGAAAACCATAGCAAAACCTGGTGAGAACTGAAGAAAACAATAGCTTTCTAAACCACAAAAAAACATAGAAAAATAGAAGTTGAAAAACTACCTCAATCTTCAAGTTCATAATCTCATCAACAGTCCAGTTCTCTAAATGGTCAGTGATGCCTGGGGCCCGGTGCACATATTCTTCCCATGGTGGGTCCACAAGTATTACATCAAACTTGGTACCAAAGAACTCTGGAGATAGCACTTGCTCCCGTAAATCACATTTGTAATACATGGGAGGGGATGCTGACATGGACACAATTTCATCTTTCCTCTGAATAAGTTCTCTCAGTTTGGGGTAATCCTCTACCACACTCGTCAGCTCTAGTTCGCGTATAAAATTCTGGGGACGCATACCGGTGTCTACAAAGTTTTGAGAGTAGTCATTCTGTTCACCTCTTGAAGGGGCTTTTCCCATGGGCCCACCACTGTTCCTGGGTGGTATCCATGTGTTGGAAGGTTTCTCATGTGGGGTCATCTCACGATTAGGTGTTGCCATTGGGCCAGGCCCATGCACATTTTGGGTTGCTCTACCAGTACCTGGTTGATTCAAGGAATGACTCGGGCTGGGTGCAACACTAGACCCAAACCGGGGAGCAACCGGAGGGATAGGGGGAAGGTTAGGTGGGACCCCAGAGAGCAAATTTACATCTATACCCCTGCCACCAGGCCAAACAAGCGGTCCAGGAAAAGGAGGTATGAACACACCAGGGCCAATAGGTGGACCTGGCTGGGACAGGTTCGGCCCTAAATTGGGACCGATGTTGGGCCCAATTGGTTGGATGGATCCAGGTGGTAACCCTAAAGGACTGAATGGTGGGCCCATCATTGGCATCTGTAAATTCGGCATTCCCATCCGTTGAGGGGTGTTATCTCTGCCATTCGGCCTCCCTCTTCCTCCCCTAACTCCCCTTCCTCCTCCCCTTGAGCCAAATGGGCCTGGGCCTGAGCCTGATGATAATGGGCTACTAATTCCTTGACTGGGTCCAGGTTGGTTAGAGTTTATACCTGCTCTTTGAATCCGCCCTCTCTGATCAGTCAAGTCATCATTACCATCCAAATCAGAACCGTCTCTTGTGAAATCAAGATTTCTGACTGGTCTGATCTCTATTGAATCGGAACTATCATTTCTATAACCAAACCCAGACATTCCGCCTTTCCCACTATCAGATCTGACCGCTCTTGAGTCTTTTCTATAACCACCACCTCTCGACTGAATGCCAATACCACCACTGGCACTATCCATTCTCTCCTGGGGCCCGTCTTGCCTCCCCCCTTGGCCCCTGTTTCTCCAATAGTCTCTAGAACTATCCCTCTCCCTTCCCTTGTATGCTTCATCCCTTTCCTTATCCCTTGCACCAGCATTCCTCTCAGTGTCAGAGTCCGAGTAACCCCGGTCCCGCTCCTCAGTTTCACCACAATATTTCCCAATCCTCTCAGTAGGTGGACCCACATCAGATCTGGCTTCTTCAATTTCTTCTCTCATCACCTGCTCCTTCCTCTTATCGACATCTGATCTCGATTTAGTAACCCTAGATTCATACGTCCTCTCTCTTCTGGTGGACTCTTCCCTCTCCTTGCTTCTCTCCTTAACCCTGCCACCAGGTGGGTCCCACTCTTCCTCGGGGCTTCTCCTGGAAGAGTCCTTTGAAGAGCGACGGTACAAGGATGAAGATTCCCTCCTGCTGACATGCCGTCCCTCGGCAGGGCCTTCAGTCTCGTCAGAGTAACCGCTGCCGTACTTTCTGGATTTGCTTAGGCGGCTTCTTTTGCGATCTGGGTCGTCCTCGTACTCCGCTCTGCTCTCCCCACCTTCTTCATACTCTCGTTTGCTCCGGCTCCTACTTGGTTCCGGCAGAACCTCCATTGATCTTTTTAATAAACAGGAGAATCAATAGAAAAATTTCCTGTAAGGCAGAACAGCACTGCAATGAATAAAATTGTAACATGAATTAATATCAAGACTAAATTAACTTTTAAAAAAAATTCATAAGGTATAAGATGAATATGATGCTATTTGCACTGTGTTATTTCCCCTAATTAAATCAAAGTGGATCCAACAAGAGCTGAATCATTTTTGTTCATTTATACATGTAAAGAACAGAACAAGATCAATTCATCTCTAACTAGCAACGACATGATGAAATTTACTTTATAGATAGTTTCCCCTTTTGCCATCCCAGAATTAAGCACTCGAATTGAGGCAATTTGGACTTGATACAAAGAAAAAACTGAAAAGGGGAACCGTTCCAGACTATTTTACTCTAGAACAAACGAACGCCAGTTTTGAGGCGTCTAGGGTTTCAAAACAACATCATAAATCTGTCGTCTAGGGTTTCAAAACAACAATCGAAAGTTATTGTACATTAGAGAATAAATTGATGACTTCGTTTGATTTCTTGCATAAGGTTAGTAAATGAGGAGTAAAAAACTAATTAAAGAGTATCAGATATGGAGGCTCACTATGGAAATCACAGCGTTCGGGCTCAAAACAAAATTGAACTTCTCATAAAAATTACATATGCAACACTAAGAACATATTCCATGTACGGAGAAAAGAAAAAAAATTGATAGATCACCGGACCATAAGCAGCGCATAGGCGGCGGCGGCCGCCGAGAAAAAGAGAGACGATGAGATTGCCGACAATCTGCCGATTAGGCCCCTGAAAAAAAAACGAGAGAAAAAGGGTTGTGGGATCTTTTCGGGAATGGTTGAAAAATTAGGGGAAAGATTGGGAATTTTTGGGAATTGGGGTTAACAAGCGAAAGTGCACGGAAGAGGATAAATTCACATACAATGAGGTATTTCAAATTTTGAGTTGATTCGTAGAATATCTGTACCGTTCAAAATTTTATTGTACGAATCGCAAAAGCAACAATTAATGCTGCTCCGTACATATATATATAGTTGAGTGAGGCTATGGTGCTATGCATAGCACGGATGACTAGTGTACTACGGCTCAATGTGATAACCATATGAATATGTACTTGCAAACTAAATTTTATATTTTTTTGAATTTTTTTACTATTTTTTTAGATAAGTAGAATATTGATGGTCCAGAATTTTCAGAAAACACTGATTTTTCTACTTATCTAAAAAAATAGTAAAAAATTCAAAAAAATATAAAATTTAGTTTGCAAATACATATTCATATGGATATCACATTGAACGGTTCGGATCGACCGTTAGAATTTTAAAAAGTACCATATTAAGCCGTAGTACACTAGCCATTGGTGCTATGCATAGCACCATAGCCTCACTCTATATAGTTTATATATAGTTATATACTGAATAAGATTGAATAGAGTCCGGCTTTAGATAAACTGAAATTTTCAGTTATCTCAGAGAATACCGATGAATTATGCTTTTAACACAAAAGTTTTGTCTTCATGAAGCACACCGGTTACAGAATCAAAACAGCACTGTTTATTCTTCATGCGCTGCATGACACTAAAAGTGCTCTGTTAAATTCTGTACTCCGGACTATGGAAGAGGACCAATGTGAAAAAGCAGCAAGGCCTAATCTATTAATTGGGAATGTTGGGTATTTTGGTAAATCTGTAAATAAATTTGGGGTAAATTTCGGTTATGGAGGAACTAAATTTTTACTCAAGTTGATTTGTCATTCGGTAAATCTTTTATTGGGACTAAATTTCGGTTATGAGAATATTACGGTTATTGGGGTAAATCTTTTGCTCATTCTATAAATCATTTGCTCATTGGGGATAAATCTTTTATTGGAACTAAATTTGTTCAATCAAGTCACTCTACAATAAGAATTAGGTCCAGTAACATAATATGCTCATTCCGTCTAAGCATACGCAAATACGTTAGATTTTTTTTCTAAATACCATAATTAAAAAGAAGTAAATTTAGGGAACTAACTTGTTTGATTCTTTTTTTTTTACAAAAACCATAAGTACCGAATAAGTTATTCAGTACTTCTCATTTATTTTCAAGAGGTATTGAATAGCCTATTATGTACCTTTCAGTCTCATAAATTTTTCATAATTTCTATCAAATAGAAAAGTAAAATTGAATAATACCAAATACCGTTTAAATATAAATTCGGTACTTATAGTTTTTGTAAAGAAAACCAATCAAGTTGATTCTTTTACATGCGTGCCCTGGACAACTGAGGAATTCAAACCAGCATGTATCGTGAGTAATAATCTGTAATATATCTTTTTTGTAAAGTTAGGCGCATAATCTAATAAAGTTAAGTGTCTAATTACAATGGTGAGGCGCATAATCTAATAAAGTTATGCATTCATTGGACTCTTATGGCTTGGTCTGTCTCAAGGGCGAACTACTCGTTTAGGGCTCGGAGTACCACTAATTAATCGTAATTTTGTAAATAATACTATATTTTCATTAAATTATGTGCACATAATCATAATTTATTAAAAATGATTTATTTAACTTATTAAAATTATTAAATAAACTGATTTTAACTTATATATTTTTCTTATTAATTAATAAAATTTTATGAAATTGTCATTTAGAAAAAATCTAGATAAGACAAGACAAGACATGTAACGGATTAATCGGACAAATTGGCCAATTTGATCGACTGACTAAACGACCCAATATATAATCAATCATAGCACAATAAATGACTGACTAAAAGGCCTACGGATCTTGTTATAAAAAAACAACTAAATGAGAATAAACGACCGATTAAACGGAAATAAATGAGAATAAACAGAAATAATCATAAATAATCAATCGACCTCTGTTAAGTTATTTTGTGACGGTTTGATCACCAACACTTATTAATCAGTCGATTAATTGGCCGTTTAGCTCCTTTTTTACAGCGCTGTTGATGAGTATATATATATCCCCGCATAATTATCAGTCTACCTACAATATATTATGTTAAATTGAAAATAGAAATATTGGTTTCGAAATAAAACAATCACAAGCATTTCATCATAAATGAAGTGAACTTTATAAGCGGGTATGGCAAATGGATGTTACTACTTGCAACATAAATTGACGATCTTATGTACCGATTTTTTTATGTATGGCATTTAAAAAATAATAATTTAAACCTATGAATAACATATAGATATACATAAATGCTGTCAATAACAATTTTTCTGTGCTGAGGCAAAATATTGTGCTAAGAGTTTCACCATAATACTTTAATTTTTCTAACTAATTAATGTTTGTTTTAGGAGTAAAGTTTGTTTAAAAGTAAAACGCTGTCAATCTTCTTGACAGAAAATGCTGTCAACGAGAACATTTTTGCTGTTAATTTTTGTTCTAAAATATTATTGATTTTATATCATACATTTATTTTTATTTTAAATGATGAAGATTAAAATTATCGGTCTTTTCTATGGACATATATACCTATAAATTTGTAAGGTTAGCTGAAGCTACATCTTTTAAAGATTAATTAAAAAATTTACACCCCCCCAGTTTAATTTTTCGCCCAAAGAAAATAAAAAAACAATGAAAAAAATAAGCGGTTGTGGGGGGGGGGGGGGGGGCGGGTTAGGCTGTTTATATATTGGTGTACTAGAAGTGAGCTCGCTTTGCTTCGGCGGCTATTATCGAGAAGAGTGTAAAAAGATTGTATCAGAATATTACCGAAAAAAAAAGATAATTAACTATTAAGATAAACATCTAACTATATATAAAGTTATACCGGTTATAAACAAAATGCCATATTAATGAATTCAAAATCACAAAATCAAGTTGTTACTGTATAAAGTTATACCGGTATATCATATTCATTAATTTGTGATTTTCTAACTATATATAAAGTTATACCGGTTATACCATATTAAAGTTTTTACTGTAGAATATACTGTAGCAATTACTGTAGAATATACTGTAGCAAGACCCTATGAGGATTATATATATATAGAGAGATGAGCTATTGTGCTTTGCAAAATAAAGCGAACGGTTTACTTCGGGCTACTTTTTGGATTTTCAAAGTCAAAAACGTCGATCCGACCGTTCAAGTTGATCTACATATTGAAATGTGCTTGCAGACCAAATTTTACATTTTTTGGAATTTTTTTACTATTTATTAAGCCACTTTGAAAATTGCTGATCACATGGTCCAGAATTTTGTTGCACTGTTTTTTTCTGGACCATGTGATCAGCAATTTTCAAAGTGGCTTAATAAATAGTAAAAAAATTCCAAAAAATGTAAAATTTGGTCTGCAAGCACATTTCAATATGTAGATCAACTTGAACGGTCGGATCGACGATTTGAACTTTGAAAATCCAAAAAGTAGCCCGAAGTAAATCGTTCGCTTTACTTTGCAAAGCACAATAGCTCATCTCTCTCTCTCTCTCTCTCTCTCTATATATATATATATATATAATAGATATGTAATTAATTAACCTTTAACTTCCTTAATTAATTAACTAAAATCTTTAATTAGTTAAAAAAATTAATTGTTAATGTAATTAATTAATTTAAATTTCCCCGACTATAATATAAAGTTCAAATAAAATAGGAAACGATATATAATAGATATGTAATTAATTAACCTTTAACTTCCTTAATTAATTAACTAAAATCTTTAATTAGTTAAAAAAATTAATTGTTAATGTAATTAATTAATTTAAATTTTCCCGACTATAATATAAAGTTCAAATAAAATAGGAAACGATATATAATAGATATGTAATTAATTAACCTTTAACTTCCTTAATTAATTAACTAAAATCTTTAATTAGTTAAAAAAATTAATTGTTAATGTAATTAATTAATTTAAATTTCCCCGACTATAATATAAAGTTCAAATAAAATAGGAAACGTGACACATGCCACGTTACCTGTTCCCTTGCGTGGCATATGCATTCCATGGTTCTCTCTGTTTTTTTTTTTCGAAACTGTATAGGTTTGTATTCAAATATCAATGTTACTGTAGCATATACTGTAGTTACTGTAGCATATACTGTAGCAATTACTGTAGAATATACTGTAGCAGACCCTATGAGGATTATATATATATAATAGATATAATAGATATGTTTTACGTATTCACCCAAAACATTTTGAAACAATTGAAGGTAGAATTTCACATAAGAGAAGCATATTGTCCTTACCATGCATGCATGTTGGGGGAGGCTATGGTACCACATGTAGCACACATTGTACGCTGATATTTAACCCTAAAAATTGAACTACAATTCAATTTGACACTCATCTACGTTATAATTAAACTTCTAATTTAATTGTTTTTGGGTGTTTGCATAAACTGATTCTTTTTATTTTTTTTACTTTTTGGTGAATCGATATGCTTATGATCACATAGCCAGTATATATGAAATATGCCAATTGTTTGAGAAAAAAAATTCATGTGCATTCACTTCACTTCTTACTGCTTTCATATAGAATAGGTGGAGGTGAACTTAATTAGCGGATCAGAAGGATAAAGGAGACGGCTATATATGCCGAATTCGTATCCTCTGCGGAGTTCTGCGGAGCTTTTAATCTGGTCCGTTCGTTTTGATCAGACGGACCAAATTAGATCTTGTCCGAATTGAAAAAAAAAACAAAATTTTCCTGATCTGATCTAATCTAATCTGGTCCGTCCGATCAAAACGAACGGACCATATTAAAAGCTTCGCAGGACTCCGCACCCTACACTCCGCAGAGGACACGGGTACTATTATATATGCCTAGCTAGTGAAATCCCATTTTCTTTTAAAGAAATTCTTTCCGAATTATGAAACAAAGCTACTAATATCAACTATAAATTAATTCAATAAGCAAAGAGCATAGCAAGCAAAGATAAAATACATGAAATAAAGCTACAAATAACTACTACAAATTCTACCAGCATTGAGCATATATATCAAGCAAACATATATAAATACACAAATTAGCAAATATTTTGTTTAATACGGCTTCCATGACACAATCATTGAACTGAAAATATATAGAAAATATAACATGCCATCGGTATTTCAATCTCATATACATACAACAACTATATATATACCCATACACTCATATATCATGAATTGCATATAGAAAACCCGCATGCCTAATGCTACTATCGTGCGGAAAATAAACTTTTCTTAATTTTTCATATGTGTGCCACGTCAGGAGGCTATCAGACCCAGCCTGGTGGGCTAGCCCCACCACCCGCTTGACACACAATGCCGTCGAGACCTCCTTCAATCCTCCGTATAAATTGTTTGTAAATTTTGTCATGTATTTGAGATCATATATCCTATCACCTAAGCAATTATGGACGACAGATTGAAACTCTACCAGTGTATGTGTATCTGGCAAAGGACTCCAAAATGTGGCCAATTTGATGAGGAATGCTAGGTCGTATGAACCGTGGAACATGATCCACGTCATTCTTGGATTGTCTAGAAGACCAGAGGAGAGAAGGAGGTCAGAAAAAATAACTGTTAATATAATCACCCATCGCCTCGGAGTTCTCTTCCATATCAGCTAGACAGTGGAATGGGCTGAAGTTAAACTCCCAAACCAGCACAGAACCATCATTGGCCGAGAGTGTCAGACCTAGCTGCCTTAAATCGCCTTTATCAGTGCTCGCCTTAATAGTGCAATATCTCTCGTCAGGAGATGCGAAACGTGGGTGCGTCTTAACCACATTTTTCTTGTCTGGAGCTAGCTTAAATTCGGTGTCAAATGCCACCTGGTGATGCTTCCCTTTGATCGTCTCGCTAATCATGCGAAACTCCCTGTCGAGGTTCGATGCCCAAACAGACCTCACCTCAATCTGCGTCGTGCGGGTGCTAGTGCGCAAAACTGATTCCATGGATTCTTGTATTCGTTTTCTGTCAGATAGCATATATAAAATTTAGGTTTTACGGATTGAGTAGCTGATCAGAGAAGTGCACTTTGGTTTTAAAACCATGGAGGAAGGACTTAATTAATTTCCATCAATAAAAACTCAGACTTAAATTTAATTTAATTTTTCTAAATTAGCTATTTTCTAAATTAATACAAGATCAAATAAGGAATTTTTTTTTTTCATTAATCAGACATCAGCCATGTCAAGATTTTCAAGGGATGCCAAGTGGCAGTTTTTAAAATAAAATTGCGACATGATATATTGAGATGAAAAGAAGAGCAAAGATAAAGGGTGACCAAATGAAGTACCAAAATAACAAGCTCTAGTTTAATTTGAAGATCAATTTGTCACAAACAAAAAATTTGGACTCACGTGGCACTACCCTTTAGAAATTAGGGTTTTTGTTCTGGTTTTGGTTATTGGTTTCTCTAAAAACCATATAAATTCAATCCGAAAGAATTGAAACCATATAAAATAAAAACGAAAAGAATGAACTAATTAACAAAAGGTTTTGTTTATTCTCTAATACCTGGTTTTGTGTTGTTAATTGATGAAGCGATGAGAAAATGGGAGGGTAGGAGTTTGAGTTGAACAAGAGATCCAGCGATTGAGATAGGGAACAGAAAATGGGATACTGATGTTTGAGCGAGAGAGCCGGTCTATAATTGGCCCAGTCAAATAAGGAAATACAAAATGATATGCTACTCCTATACTTAACCGCGCGCCTCTGATGCTTTACTGCTGGTTTTGGTGTCTTGAAAAGTAATTTTACTTCCAGAAGTATATGATTAGAAAATACATTTTTGTTTCCTAAATTAGCCAATCTAACGGTAAAATATTGTTATTTAATTTCTTTCTTATCAATAACAATAAAGTTCACATCATTTCCAAAAAAGGGGTACGTACTGCCACGTGGATCCTTCAAATTTTTGGTTTGTGAACCTTCTAATGGTGACAAATATATATATATACAGAGGTTGGCTAATATCAAAATGTTTGTTTCAGAGCCGTGGTGCAACTAATTGGTTTTTCAACTTTCAAAGTCCAAACGGTTGATCCAAACCGTTAGATGTGATCTCTATATTAAAATGTGTTTGGAGACAAAATTATATATTTTTTTACTATTTATTAAGGCAGTTTTAAAATCGTTGATTTTAATAAACAGTGAACAATTTGTGAATCATTGAAAAAACAACGATTTTAAAACTGTCTTAATAAATAGTAAAAATATTTAAAAAAATGTAAAATTTAGTCTCCAAACACATTTTATTATAGATTGAATGTTGAACAGTTTGGATCAACCATTTGGACTTTGAAAATGTAAAAACCGAAGCGTTTGTTCCACGGTCTAGGAACAATCGTTTTGATATTAGCCAACCGCTATATATATAGAGGAGGGATCAAATTACACCTTTTTTTGTGACACACTTTGACACCTACCATTTTCAAAGTCTAAATAGTCGATCCAAACCGTTGAACATGATGGATATATTAAAATGTGCTTGGAGATCAAATTTTACATTTTTTTGAATTTTTTTACTATTTAGTAAGATGGTTACAAAATCGTTGTTTTCAGACCATTGAAAAACAACGATTTTATAACCATCTTAATAAATAGTAAAAAAATTCAAAAAAATGTAAAATTTGATCTCCAAGCACATTGTAATATGTGGATCATGTTCAATGGTTCGAATCAACTGTTTGGATTTTGAAATCGCAAAATTGACCTATAAAAAAAACGGTGTCATGATGTGTCACCAAAAAAGGTGTAATTGGATCCCTCCTCATATATATATATATATATATATATATATATATATATATATAAGAGTGGCTAAGATACAAACGTTTGCACCAAGGCCTTGGTGCAAACGAATGGTTTTCGAATTTTCAAAGTCCAAACGGTCGATCCAAACCGTTAGATATTTAATCTATATTAAAATCTGCTTGGAGACCAAATTTTATATTTTTTGGAATTTTTTTACTATTTATTAAGCCACTTTGAAAATTGCTGATCACATGGTCCAGAATTTGGTTGCACTGTTTTTATTGTTCACCCGGATCAGCAATTTTCAAAGTGGCTTAATAAATAGTAAAAAAATTCCAAAAAAATATAAAATTTGGTCTCCAAGCACATTTTAATATAGATTAAATATCTAACAGTTTGGATCGACTGTTTGAACTTTGAAAATCGGAGAACCGAATTGTTTGCACCAAGGTTTTGGTGCAAACGTTTGTATCTTAGCCACTCTCTATATATAATCCAAATGCTAATTTAGCACAACTATATAAACTTTATGACGATACGTGAAATTTTACCATTGTAACCTAAATAAAATTTCTATTAATTTGAAGACTCTACAACCTTCATTATTCATTTTATTTTCTTACTTCAAGTCGTTTACTATTTTTTATGTATAAATAAAAAAATTATGAATTTGAATTACTTTTAAAACTATATATTTACAATAAAAATAAAATAAAGCATAAATCAAAATGAGAAATGATATTATTTAATTATGATTTCTTACTTCAAGTCGTTTACTATTTCTTATGTATAAATAAAAAATTATGAATTTTAATTACTTATAAAACTATATATTTACAATAAAAATAAAATAAAGCATAAATCAAAAGGAGAAATGGTATTATTTAATTATGATTTCTTACTTCAAGTCGTTTACTATTTCTTATGTATAAACAAAAAATTATGAATTTTAATTACTTACAAAACTATATATTTACAATAAAAATAAAATAAATCATAAACCAGAAGGAGAAATGATATTATTTAATTATGATTTCTTACTTCAAGTCGTTTACTATTTCTTATGTATAAATAAAAAATTATGAATTTTAATTACTTACAAAACTATATATTTACAATAAAAATAAAATAAAGCATAAATCAAAAGGAGAAATGATATTATTTAATTATGATTTCTTACTTCAAGTCGTTTACTATTTCTTATGTATAAATAAAAAATTATGAATTTTAATTACTTACAAAACTATATATTTACAATAAAAATAAAATAAAGCATAAATCAAAAGGAGAAATGATATTATTTAATTATGATTTCTTACTTCAAGTCGTTTACTCTTTCTTATGTATAAATAATAAATTATGAATTTTAATTATTTATAAAACTATATATTTACAATAAAAATAAAATAAAGCATAAATCAAAAGGAGAAATGATATTATTTAATTATGATTTCTTACTTCAGGACGTTTACTCTTTCTTATGTATAAATAATAAATTATGAATTTTAATTATTTATAAAACTATATATTTACAATAAAAATAAAATAAAGCATAAATCAAAAAGAGATATGATATTATTTAATTCAAGGTCCTACATATATATTTTTAGAAAAAATTACTATCTATCTTTAAATTGAATGGCCTTTAATCCTAAATAATAATAATAATAATTGTCACACCCCAAACCAGAATTTTCGGATTAAGGTGTGATCAGTCCCCGCCTCGTGTTTAATTATCTCTAAACACGCAAGGCTAATCAAATACAATAACAACAAAAACAGCGGAAGCGAAATGATATAAATAAACATCAGTCATACATCACTAAATAAACATAAACATATACGGGTCCATACAGTCCACATCACAAAATAAAACACAAGCTAATGAAAGGAATACATAATCTAACGAGACCGATGTATAGACAAAAATCATCGGACTCCTAATCCTAATCAAAAAGGATCCTATCAACCAATCATCAAGCGGCACGGTCCTCAGGGACAGCTCCTGGCATCCCTAGCTGCGGTACGCCAGTCTCTGTACCTAAAACTCACGAAAACAACGTGTGGGATGAGCGACCAATCGCCCAGTATGTGACCCAGAATTACCCTTTCAGGGATCCTCTTTGGTCAAGAACATTTAATGGTAATCTACGTAAAATTCGGTCATCCGTACTTTTAAATGCACATGCTTAAATATAAACAACCTATTATATTTATCTACTAAAGAAAAATATATATATATTAGATGACATGGTGCGATTTTCCTATCATGACAGCATGCAAAATTTCCCAAAACAAAATACAAGGCAGATAATATAGTTTTCAATTCGGAGTCCAATACCGAGGTATTGTGTGTACAAATAAAATATAATAGTACGGATTAAATATATGTACACCCCGTGCTGTGCTAATCGGACCCAAGGTCCCACAAGATATTAGCCCAAGGACGGTGGGCAGGGAGCCAATGATACACGATGCCCAGAGACATTGTGTGAGCAAACGGTACACGATATCAGGGACATCGAGCATTAACTCGCAAGAGTATATGCCCACTCGCCGATGAATATATCTCAATCCGTGTATTTTTCCTTACTCTAAAACGATCCTTCAACTTACATATACAAATAGGAGAAATCTACAAGCAAGTCGTAAGTCTAGTTAATCCGTCTCCTCATGAGCAGACGACGGAACTCCACCGCCTGGCCAGACCAATGGGACAATCCAAGAGACACGCAGCCTCGTATAAAAACCTGGGACACGTAGCCCCATATCACACACCTGAGACACGCAGTCTCGAGACACGCAGTCTCATAACACACACTGAGACACGCAGCCTCAAAATCCGTATATGGCGAGTAGCTCCTAATGTAAGGGAGACCAAGCTCGAATCGTTTCGTACCCAGCGACCGCAGCCTCCGGTGTACGTAAATGTAAAATGAACGAATATAAATAATTCCAATTTTAATACATATAATATTCCCTAATGCAAGACCATCCGAGAGATCAAGTGATCAAACGGCTCAGTGGCTAACGGGCCGTCTCGTATCCCATACTACGAGGCGGAACGCAGTCACTCGGTCTCTACTCAGCCCTCACCAATGCATATGATTCGTTTAAATGATTATACCATTGTCCTCTACGAGAAGAGGACAAATAATAGCCTAATATCTATAAATTCTAAACCTATAATTAAATTACTCTACTCCTATTTAAAAGCAGTAAATTATCAATTTGAAGGGGTTATGCAATTTCTAATTACAGTTCTGAAAGGATAAACATGCTCTAATGCAACTACAAATTTAAAGTGCGTATGGCAGGTCAAGTGGTCGACTGGTTAGAGTACGCCACGAAAAAGTAATTCAGATATCCCACACCTGTAGGGCAAGCTGAAGGCGTGTGCTAATCGCCTCGGAAATCCGTGTGCTCCGCGTATGCTCCGGTACCGCCGTCAGCGGGATCGGTCCACGGATCGGGATCAGGATAGGTCGAATGTCCTGAAATTCGTAACGTAATCTAATTAGGATCGAACTAATTATCGTAACCCCAGCTACCCTTATTTTATTGTTTATTAATTTTTAATTTGAAGATAAACTGTTTTACTTAAGTTTTTCCTAAGTGTTCATTTAAATAAAATACGTTACTAACCAATTGTTAAATAATCTATATGATACGAAAATCGTTATTACAACTTATTTTATATCTTTGTAAATTTTTAAAATACTTAAAACATTATGACAAATTTTATTTACTAAGATAGATAATTAAATTACTTAACTAAATTACATCTAATTTAAATGTGTTTATCCTAATTAACTATTGTTGGGACTTTTAATTTTGGTGTGTTTCGGGATCATACGGTGCCCATATTCGGATCATTGTATCTGCTCAAATTATGTTATGAGGCAACTGTATCCAGGGCTAGTCTAATCATTTCCCGAGCTTTAAGTGAAAACTTCGGATCGAGCCAACCAGGAGGCTCAGACCCGAAGCAAATAAATCCGATTTTTATTTCACTTATTTGTTACAAAGCCCACTGTTATCCATTTCCCAATTTCGGCCAAGTTTTTCAAACATCTATTTTTCCTTATTTCGGTTTAAGCCAAGCCCCAAAATCACACATAATCCTAACCGAATAAGCCCAATAAATGTCATAATTGCACAACAGTCCTTAATTTATCTCATATCACGGTTTGGTCCCTGTCAGTTCAAAACCAGTACCAGGCCAGTATCAATCACAACAATCACACAACAGTAAGGCCACAGAGATCAGCAAAAATGGGTCACAGCACAACTCAGCACAGTGCTGGTACCACGTACATACCAGAACACAGAACAGGGCGTCAGCGCCCAAACCAGCAAAAGAATTAGAGCACACAGCCCCAAATCACAAGGCAGAAAGGCACTCGGCCACAGGTCAGAGAAAAGAAAGTAGGCACGAAGGCCACAGGTCAAGGCAACAGCCACAAGGCAAAAAGACGCACGGCCACAGGTCAAAGGAAAATAGGCACGAAGGCCACAGGTCAAGGCAACAGCCACAAGCCACAAGGCAAAAAGGCGCATGGCCACAGATCAGAACAAAAAGGCACGAAGGCCACAGGTCAAGGCAACAGCCACAACACAAAAAGAAGGCACACGGCCACAGGTCAGAGCAAAAAGGCACGAAGGCCACAGGTCAAGGCAACAGCCACAACACAAAAAAAAGGCGCACAGCCACAGGTCAGAGCAAAAAGGCACGAAGGCCACAGATCAAGGCAACAGCCACAACACAAAAAGAAGGCACACGGCCACAGGTCAGAGCAAAAAGGCACGAAGGCCACAGGTCAAGGCAACAGCCACAAGGCAAAAATCCAACAAAAAGGGTCAAAGTTACCCGTGTGAAGAGCAACCGCAAAAAGGAGCACAGACCGGCCGGTTCCGAGCGCCGGCTCGCCTCGCAGCCGTCAAAATCTACCACCCTTCACACGTCCGAGCACAACGAGTTAGGGCCAGCACCACCACCACAACTCCAACCCCGTCCTCAGCACAAAAATCGCAACAGCCAAGCGTCCAAAAGATTGTTCAACCGGCACAGTGGTAAAAGGCGCGGGAGAGAGAGAGAGATTTGTATTTCTGTAACAGAGGCAAACAAAAGAGCAAGAGAGAGGGGGGGTAGGGCCTGGGAGCAGCGAGAGGGGGGGAACAAGAAACTGGAGGGCGAAGAGGAGAGGAGGGGAAAAGGGAAAGAAAGGGGGGGGTCTGTCTCCAGCGAGAGAAGAGAGAGGGAGGGGAGGAATATAGGGAGGCATGGATCCGAAAAAAAACCCAAAATTCCATTTAACTCAACTTTTCAAATCCGAATCTGTGTAGCCAATGGTGTAGCATTCAAGTTTTGAAATTTAAATTTTGAAATTTCTGTTTCTTAGTGGTCTAATTGATTTTGACTAACCGTAAACTCTGATTATTAGATAATTTAATTATTCTTAAATTACGGGATATAACAATAACAATAACAATAATAATAATAATAATAATAATAATAATAATAATAATAATAATAATAATAATAATAATAATATGTAATAATATGTAATATAAACATATGAGGGAATTTGAATTAAATAGCAAATGACATGCAAAATTAAAGTAATCATCATGCATATTATATAGTTTAGAGCGAGATGGGCGATTGTCAAAGTTAAAAGTTGGAATACCAAGTTCTAGAATTTCTGATTTAAACTAAATTTTAGAAAATATAAATAAATTATCTAAACAACTTGAGTTAATGAGTTAATAATTAAATTCAGAAAAAAAAACATTTCTTTGTGCACCCTTCATGGTGGTTGTTCATTGAAATGAAAATATATAGAAAATATTACATGCAATCGGCCTTTTTCAATCTCATATACATATACCAACAACTAACTTTATTAAGGATTTTCAATCTCATATACATATACCCTTCATCGGTTTTTTACATATTAAGGGCCTGTTCGGCTGCGCAGTGGGAACGGGAACGGGAATATGAATAGGAAATTTTTGAATTAGATTTTACTGTTCACGTGGGAAAAAAAAAATTCAGTTTGAGTGAATTTTTTTTTCCCACGTGAACAGTAATTTCGGGATTGCTGCCGAACATGCCCTAAGGATTCCAGAAGGTGGTTAGTTTGACGAGGAACGCTACATGTCTTCATCGGATATATTGTTCAATAGAACAGAGGTTCATTTCACATAATTAATACAAAAAATTAGTTATTTTAGAACGTTGTTGCTATAGACTAAACATCATACATACATTACACATACTGGTTGGAAAAAAAAAAATTCACCAATTTTATCACTTTTTTTAGGAAAGAGTTTTATCGCCTTGAATTTTTATTGACATTTAGAGTGGGAAAAACGTGCCATGCCGTGCCGTGACTAACACGCCGTGACTTTGGTCATGTGCCGTGCCGTGACAAAAATTACGAGGGGTGGTCACGGCACACGAGTCACGGCACACGAGTCACGGCACAAAAATTACGCCGTGACTTTGAACGGTTGAGGTCAGCGCTGACCTGGAGGCCTCCAATAAAATAAAAGGCAAAGAATTGAATCCCGAATCCCGATGCATTCCACCTTTTACGCTCCCACGGATCCATACCATCCTAAATCTCGCCGTTCGTTCCCCCTAATCCAACGCTTCATATAACAATTACACAAACCAAACATTTCAAAACCTCTTCCCAGTTCCCCTCCCGAAAATTCGCCAATTCCCTCTCTATCTCGCCTTTTAAACAAACAAAAATCAATCTCTCTATTTAATCACCCATCATCTCCCATCTGTATCTCTATTTCTGTCGTGTTCTCCAATCAATTTGGTAACAAATGGAAGAACACAAATTGAAATAAAGAGATAACCAAATTTTACTAATTCACCAGAAAAAGAGACAGTAGCGATACACAACAGTAAAGAAAAAAGAAATGAAGTAAAGGTTCAACAATTGATAACTAATTTCATAATCTCAATTCCTAGCCTAATTCTCTATTTAAAGGCGATGTGCCTGTCTCTGGAATCAATCAAATCCGTCCACTAAGTTTCTCAAACGCATCTCGTCGCTCCAATTCAGCATACAGTTCAGCTGGAATGGCTGATTTGTAATAACGAACCTCAGCGCCTCTATCTATTTCTGACCTGTTGGGCCCCATTAGCAGCGCTTCATTTCTGTTTAATTTCCTGCCCGAACTCTTGACCTCGCTGCCCTGAGTCCTTCCTTCTTCTTCGAATTGGATTAACCCCAATTCCTTTCTGAATTCTGACACTCCCCCTCCCTTCAAAGATTTCTCGACCTCGAGAATAAATTCAGGGAATCTCTGTGCGTTTCCTTGTAGTCTTCCCATGTGGCATCGTCAGTTGATTGGTGGGACCACTGAATCAAAACTTGTGGCTCAGCTGCGTTGCGTTTCTTCACCATTCGTCTAGCCAGGATAGCAATTGGGTTTGGCTGTAAATTGCCACTTGGGCCTAAGATAGGTAAGTTTGGAGAGATGGCTTGAGAGTCGCCTATGCGAGATTTAAGCTGTGAGACATGAAAAACAGGATGTATTGCCGATCCATCAGGTAGGTTGAGACGATACGCCATGGTTCCAATCTTCTGTATTACTTCATATGGGCCATAAAACCTTGGGCTTAATTTTTGGTTTCTAAATCCTGCCACTGTGATTTGTCTATATGGTTGCAGCTTCAAGTACACCCATTCACCTAGATTGAATTTTCTCTCGCTCCTCTTTGAGTCTGCATGTTGTTTCATCCTGTTTTGAGCTTTGACTAGATTTGCCTTTAATTGCTGCATTGTCAATTGTCTATCCCTTAAAACAGCATCTACAGCATCTACCTGGCTGCGAGGTGAGCTACCAAGTGCCAATTGTCGTGGAGCGTATCCGTACAATGCTTCAAACGGCGTCATCTTTATTGCACTGTGATACGAGGTATTATACCACCATTGAGCTGAGGTGAGGTACTTGTTCCAGTTCTTTTGTTTCTCGAATGTCATGCACCTCAAGTAGGTTTCTAGACATTGATTAACACGCTCTGTTTGCCCATCGGTTTGAGGATGATATGAGGTACTCATCTTTAATTCCACCTCTAGTTTCGCCATCAATTCCTTCCAAAACCGGCTTGTGAAGATTGGGTCACGATCAGAAATTATGTCATGAGGCAATCCATGGTGTTTATAGACATGATCGAAGAATGCTTGAGCTACAATAGCTGCTGTGTAAGGGTGTGCTAAAGCAATGAAATGGGCATACTTTGTCAGCCTATCCACTACTACCATAATTACCTCTTTGCCCTCAGATTTTGGCAATCCAGTGATAAAGTCTAAGCCTACACTGGACTAGGCTTCTTTGGGTATGGGAAGAGGTTGAAGTAGACCAGGAGGGTGGTTGTGCTCAGGCTTATTCATTTGACAAACTTCACATGCTTGAATGAAGTGATGAACATCTTGCTTCATCTTAGGCCAGAAAAAAGATCTCTTAATTCTGTGGTAAGTCGCAGTGATTCCAGAATGCCCTCCTTGGTTAGATGCATGTAATTCTCTGAATATAGTCCTTCTCCAATCACCACTGTTTCCCACACAGATCCTTTGTTTGTATCTAATCAGTTGTTGGTGTTCTGACAGGTGGTTTGTTTCAGATTCAGTATGATTCTTCATCTTCTCCTTTAGGTCTGCAATCCATGGATCTTCTTCATAGCTGTTTAGAATGTCAACGGTCCATTGAGGTATGATCTCACTTATCATGTTTAAACCTGCACATTCAACAAAATTCCCTTCTTGTCTGGATAGGGCATCAACAACAGTATTTTCCACTCCTTTCTTATACTCTATGGTGTAATCTAGACCAAGTAATTTGCTAAGTCCTTTGTGTTGGCTCGCTGTATTGATTCTTTGCTCTAACAAGTACTTAAGGCTAATATGGTCAGTTTTGATTATAAACCTACTCCCCATGAGATAATGCCTCCATTTAGTTATGGCTGTGAGAAGAGCCAAGAATTCTTTCTCGTAAGTTGAGAGCAATTGATTCTTAACTCCCAACTTTTTACTCAAAAATGCAATAGGCCTTTTATTTTGAATTAAGACAGCACCTATGCCATCTTTACTAGCATCGGTTTCAATTACAAATTGTTGGGTGAAATCTGGTAAAGCTAGCACAGGAGCTTGAGTCATAGCTGTTTTGAGAGTATCAAAGGCTAATTGGGCTTCCTCATGCCATCTAAATGCATCTTTCTTTAGAAGTTCAGTGAGAGGTTTAGAAATCAGTCCATATCCCTTAATGAATTTTCTATAGTAACCAGTTAACCCTAGGAACCCTCTTAGAGCTTTAACATTTTTTGGTGTTGGCCATTCTTTCATAGCAGTAATTTTCTTTGGGTCTGTAGACACACCATCTTGAGATATAATATGACCAAGATATTCAATCTGGTTTAGAGCAAATTCACACTTGCTTTTCTTTAAGAACAATTGGTTTTCTCTAAGGATTTCAAGAGTTTTCCTCACATGGTTGATGTGTGAATTCATGTCAGTACTAAACACAAGGATATCATCAAAGAAAACTAGAATAAACTTTCTAAGATAGGGTTTAAAAATTGAATTCATAAGTGCTTGGAAAGTTGCAGGTGCATTAGTAAGGCCAAAAGGCATTACCCTAAACTCATACAGCCCCTCATGTGTGTGAAATGCTGTTTTATAGATATCACCTTCATGCATTCTAATTTGATGGTAACCCGATCTCAAGTCCAGTTTAGTAAATACCCTTGCATGCTTCAGTTCATCAAGTAGATCATCAATAATTGGTATTGGGTATTTATTTTTTATGGTATTCTCATTCAATTTCCTATAATCCACACACATTCTCCAAGAATTATCTTTCTTTTTGACTAAAAGAATTGGGGAGGAGTATGGACTGCATGAGGGTTGAATAAAGGAGTTCTTGAGTAATTCCTCTATTATTTTATCAATTTCTAATTTTTGATAATGAGAAAACCTGTAGGGTCTAAGATTGATGGGTTTAGAATCAGGTTTGAGTGGAATTCTATGATCTATATTCCTTTTTGGTGGTAACACAGTTGGTTCAACAAAAAGGTCAGAGTATTCTTTTAAAATAGGTAATAAGCATGGATGTACCTGTTCCTCTACCTTTTCTTCAATTTTGAACAGTTGTGCTAACAAAACTTGTCCTTCTTCATGCTTCCCTTGTTCCAGTCAACCAATGTGAGTCCTAATTTGGTAAGCCAATCCATGCCTAATAATAAATCATGGCCCTGTACATCTAATACCCTTAAATCTGCAGTAAATTCATTATCTTGCAAATAGAATTTTAGGTTTCTGCACATCATCTCAGTTCTCATCTTATTTCTATTGGCTACACTCACTGTTAGAGGTTTTGTTTTCTCTACTGTTAATCCTAAATTGGTAACAATATTGGGATGAATAAAAGAATGTGTACTTCCATTATCCATGAATGCACACACAGGAATTGACCCTATCTTGCCCTTAAATCTCATGGAGGTGTTGTACTGTCCATTACAAATACTAATAAAAGCAGTTTCACCTTCCTCGTATTCAATGTAATCAGCAAAGTCAATTTGATTTGGTTCATCTAGTTGTTCTATTTGGTCTAGATTTGGTTCACCTTGATTTGAGCACAGTGTCCTATCAATTTCAGCTTCTATGGTATGAATGGATTTAGAATTACATTTATGCCCTTGTTGCCACTTCTCATCACACTTAAAGCATAAACCTAATAACCTTTTTTGATCCAGTGTCAGATTACTATTTGGTTTACCCATGAGCTTAGGG
The DNA here is from genome assembly GCA_025461125.1 of Carex kokanica. Classification (NCBI taxonomy): domain Eukaryota; kingdom Viridiplantae; phylum Streptophyta; class Magnoliopsida; order Poales; family Cyperaceae; genus Carex; species Carex kokanica. The sequence goes on from JAJGRX010001031.1 coordinate 59,177, forward strand.
TACTCAAGTTTTTGATTTGGTCTTATTAAGGTTTGTCCTTTGTCCCTCCACTTAGTATCAACAGTTGGGGGTTGGTATTGATTTCTGTTCAGGTACTGGTTTAGCTTAACCATTGCACTAATCTTTTTAATTGTACTGTCAAGTGAAAGTTCAATTTCTCTAGCATATCTAATAGCATCATTAAGTGTGCTAGGGTTAAACAGCTCTAGAGTATTCCTTATTTCATCCTTTAACCCACTAATAAACCCCTCTACATAAAATTCTTCACTAGTTATTCTTCTCTTATGAGTCAGCCTGGCCCTTGCTTGCAGAAATTGGGTTATGTAGTCTTCTAGATCTCCAGCTTGGTGTACCCTCTTAAATTCATCAACAGCATTCCCATCTTTTTGTGAGAAGAAATCGAGTACTTCCTCTACCAGAATTGCCCATGGTGGAGAGTTAGGATTTGCAATTTTGAAACACCTGTACCAATCTTCAGCTGGTCCTGTGAAATGCATAGTGGCCATTCTTGACTTGTACTCTTCAGGAATTTGGTACATGTCGAAGTAGAAATTGCAACACTCTACCCAAGATGTTGGTTTGATTCTTGAAAAACTAGGAAAATCCATTCGAGGCAGGTTCACTCTTTGCTCAATTTGTCTTCCTTCTTGACGCATTTCACCCCTTCTGGTTGGTCCTTGTTCCAAGATGACACCTTGGTTGGGAAATTCCTCTCTTCTTGGGTTGCCCGTATCAGTAGTTACTTGCTGCACAATTGGGTTGCCAGAGTTGCTGCTTTCCGGAGTGTCAGATGTAGGTCCCCAAATTCTTGCATGTATGGCTGACATTAGTCGAGCCATTTCACCCATATTGGTACTTATCTCCTTGAATTGCTGAGAATTGGCCTGAGACATGGCATCCAACTTTTGGTCCATTACGGCAATCGCATGAGTGTTGGTACTGGCAGCTTGAGTATTGGCCTGGAGTTGCTTGTTCGCCATTGTCGTCTGATGCTCAAGCTGAACTAAACGGTTGCTTATGTCGCGCTGCGCTGACTCTGCTTGCAAGAATCTAGTAGTCAGTGTTGCCAAATCCATGGTCGAGTCGTCGTTGCTTGTGTTGCTACGAGTTGTCGGCATTAGTGGTCGGCTGGAGCTCTTGGCTGTCACGAATCTTGCTATCCTCTTGGCTGTCACAAATCTTGCTATCCCAGTTGCAATCTTGATTGCTCTGATACCACTTGTCGTGTTCTTCAATCAATTTGGTAACAAATGGAAGAACACAAATTGGAATAAAGAGATAACCAAATTTTACTAATTCACCAGAAAAAGAGACAGTAGCGATACACAACAGTAAAGAAGAAAGAAATGAAGTAAAGATTCAACAATTGATAGCTAATTTCATAATCTCAATTCCTAGCCTAATTCTCTATTTAAAGGCGATGTGCCTGTCTCTGGAATCAATCAAATATGTCCACTAAGTTTCTCAAACGCATCTCGTCCTTCCAATTCAGCATACAGTTCAGCTGGAATGGCTGATCTGTAATAACGAACCTCAGCGCCTCTATCTATTTCTGACCTGTTGGGCCCCGTTAGCAGCGCTTCATTTCTGTTTAATTTCCTGCCCGAACTCTTGACCTCGCTGCCCTGAGTCCTTCCTTCTTCTTCGAATTGGATTAACCCCAATTCCTTTCTGGATTCTGACAATTTCACACTCGCAAATTAGTCTCAAACTTTCGTATTCCAATTTTACCTTCTGAAATGGCTCGTACAAAGCAAACTGCTCGCAAGTCTACCGGTGGCAAGGCACCACGTAAGCAACTCGCGACCAAGGCTGCCCGCAAGTCGGCACCTGCAACTGGTGGGGTCAAGAAACCTCACCGCTTCCGGCCTGGCACGGTGGCACTTCGTGAGATTAGAAAGTACCAGAAAAGCACTGAGCTTTTGATCAGGAAGCTTCCCTTTCAGAGGCTGGTAAGAGAGATTGCTCAGGATTTCAAGACCGATCTCAGGTTCCAGAGCTCGGCTGTAGCGGCGTTACAAGAGGCAGCTGAGGCGTATTTGGTTGGATTGTTTGAGGATACGAATCTGTGTGCGATTCATGCCAAGAGGGTTACAATTATGCCCAAGGATATACAGCTTGCTCGTAGGATTCGTGGTGAGAGGGCTTAGTTAATTACTTAGTTAATTGGGCTTGTTGTGAGGTTATGTTTTGTGGAGGGGTGTTGTATAAGATATCAATGGATGGCTTAGTTAATCTTGTTTTTACATCTGATGTTGATTGTGGTTTCAATGGACATTTCATCAATTATGAAGTATATTTGTTATTGAAGCGGAATTATGAGGATGACAAGTGTTTGACGAAATGCCTGATAAAAAATGTGGCAGAATTATAGTGGGAAATGCCTGATTCTGTCTAATAGTGGTGTTCGCTATCTAATATTTCATCAATTATGAATTAGAATTTACTGTCCTTGTCTCTGTGAGAGATTGACTAACTTTAACAATAAGATTTCTTGACAAATTGTCTGCTTGACCATTTTTAAATCAAAGGTGAGAATAAAAAAACATGTACGTACATATGTGTTATTGGTTGGTTATGTCCCATAACAAAGCAATTTTGTGAAACTCAAATATAATTTAATATATCGAAATTTGTTAATTATAGAATTTTGCAAATATTTATGGTACGTAGTTAACTTGATGATTGGTAAAATACTTATTTTACGTATTTTTGTTTTTTAAATTTGGTCTTTATTAATCCGCTAAGACCCACCTAAAATATTTGATTCCAATTATTATTTTGATGTTCAGTTCTGTGTTTATAGTTGATTGTGACATTGTTGGATTACTTTATTTTATTTATCTGTATATATCTGTATACTCTGGAAAGTACAAGGATAAGAGCGTTTTCAATTCAATTGAAGAAAAATTGTTAAGTCTGTAACTAATGATGTGATAATTATAATTATAATTGTATATGTTTGAAATGATTGTTGTTTTCTAAAATGTCTAATATCATTTGAATTGATAATTGTGAAATTGTAAAATTAGATACGAAGATGCTCTAAATGATTAAGTTTGATGAACTCTTTGTCAAGTCCAGATAAATGTAATATATTTTCTAAAATGTCTAATATCATTTGAATTGATAATTGTGAAATTGTAAAATTAGATACGAAGATGCTCTAAATGATTAAGTTTGATGAACTCTTTGTCAAGTCCAGATAAATGTTTGATGAACTCTTTGTCGAATCTTTTGGGAGCTTAATTGCATCCGTAAAGCTGTTTGATTCAGGGGTGTAAACGGAGCGGATACGGAGCGGATAGTGGTAAAATCATCTCTTTTTAATTTTTCGGATACGGATACGGATACGGATTGGATATTAGTCGAATACGGATACGGATATAGATTGGATTAGATATTTATTAAAATAATATAAAAAGATATATTTAAAAATACTAAAGTTCATAATATTTATCTAATTATAATGATGAATAACAATATTTTTTCATAATATATATTAAAATATATGGCATATATCTACTATTTTGATACAAATAATTGAAATGTAAAACTATATCAGTATCCATATCCACATGGATATTCAAATATCGGATATCTACATCTAATTTTTTAAATATGGATCGAATATTATCCATACCCTTTTCACCCTGTGCTGGTACAAAGAGGTGGTGGAAAAGATGTATTGTTTAGTATTATTGTTAAAGAAGGCGTACATTTATTTTTGAGAAATTTAGATATATACCCATCAGAACTTCTTCAATTAGATATTTCCCCATCAAACTTCTAAAATTAGTTATTTCCCCATCTAAACTCACTAAATTTATTAATATCCCCACTTCTTATTTTAAATAATTAAAAATAAAGATTAATATTGATAAAAATATAAAAGACAGTTTTGTCCTCAAACGTGGAGTTTTGACTTCGTTATTTTACCCAAATCAAATCGGTACGAATTGAATCCAGCTTTCTTCAACGAATCAAAATTCACAAAACTCTGCACACCGGTGTCGAATAACAGGGGAGAAACAGAGGTGTTAAAAATGACAACGACAACTTGGCAAAATGTAAGAGATCTCCGAGGCTCCTCCTTCCTCTCAACTTGTTGTTATCCGATTCTAAGTCCTTGGTTTACTCCTTTACGGTGAAGAGAAACCTCGGTGTGCCTGACAAGATGGGTCGTCGTACCAGCTCCACGTCAATGATCTCTTCTCTGTTGATGGAAGCCTTGAGGAGAGAATCTTCATCGATCGAGGAGAGGAGTAATAACCTTCAGGCCTCTTCTTCGTTAAATTGTTGATGCATATCTTTTTCTCACCAAAAAATGTTATAAAGCTAGGCTAACAAAACTAACAAAAGAAGGCTTGATGAAATTGCAAGACCTATGCTTAAAATGCTTAAAGCTCTCATCTTTTTTTTTTTAACTTACGGCTTTGTTTTTCCTTGTTTTTCTTTCCTTTGCAAACAAAAATGATCCTTGATCAATCACTGAAATGGAAAACAAATAGATGGAGAGTGCCAATGCTCACCAGAAATCCAAGACCAAGGAGTGAATTTGTCAAAAGAAAAGAAAGAACGAAATAAACTAGACAAATTCCACAACCCAACAAGCATTCTATGAAATTGGAAAGAAAATACTGAACGAAATGGGCCTCCAAAAGAAAAGGGAAAAGAAAGTAAACTTGACTTTGCAATTAAGGATCTTAACTTCACTACCAGAATTACATTTGAAGACCATTAGACCAAGCAACCAATGCCTTGGAAATTAAAAAGAGAACATAGAAAGCTCGAAATAAGAGAGACAAGAAATCACATTTTAATATCAGGGTGGGAAAAAAAATGGAAACAGGAAAAAGACCGAAAATACGGCAAATAGAGAGAAGCAGAGAAACAAACAAGTTAAAATTCAGTTCGAGAGGAGTTTGATCGGAAAAAGTCTACTTCATAATCTAATTCACCAAAAATTAAGACGGGTTTGAAGGTAAGGGCAAAATTGTCTTTTAATTTGTTTGTTAACATTAATCTTTATTTTTAATTATTTAAAATAAGAAGTGGGGATATTAATAAATTTAGTGAGTTTAGATGGGTAAATAACTAATTTTAGAAGTTTGATGGGGAAATATCTAATTGAAGAAGTTTTGATGGGTATATATCTAAATTTCTCTTTATTTTTTACAAAGATTTATAGTCAGATGATATGCATTGGCAACCGCAAATTGGTGCCAATTGATAAAGGCATTTCCCTTTTGAAGTAACATTGTCATGATCAAGATTCTAAATAGCGTTTATAGCGTCATAGTAGAAAGGCTACAAAAAAAGCTATAGCGAATAGCGTCGCTATAACGGAAGCTATGCCACATAGCATTTTTTTTTTTACATTATGTATATTCAATATTTGTACTAAATATCAACATTATCTAAAGTCTCATAGAACAATAAATAACACCAAAGTAATTAAAAAATTATAATATTCATATTGAATCCGTACAAAGTCCAAATTGCGGTTCAAAATATTCATAGTAATATCATAAACTATCGATTTTTCCTATTAAAAATATCTTAAGCATCATGATTCATGACATAATCTATTTTTTTTTCTATTCAAATTTCAATTTCGGTTTTGACTTTTTTTCTATTCAAATTTCTATTTCTATTCCCAATTTCAAATTAATTTATCTGTAGGAAGTAGCAACAAATTCAATTTCGGTTTGAGCTTTTTTGGGTCTTTATTTAAAGCTCATATAAATTGCTGAAAAAAAGCCCATATTGTATAGCGACCGTAGCGTAAATAGCGCATTTTGATGTCATAGCGTAGCGTTTGGGGTCCAAAAACGCTATAGCGGCGCTATTTAGAACACTGGTCATGATAAATTGATTATCAATATTATCTTGGTTCATTTTTAAATGTGTCGATGTTGTAAAATGCCACAATTTTTTTTTTAGATGAATATTTTTACATTTTCACGATAAATTGATATCTCATTTCTCACATTTTATGATTGAAAACACAATCAGAGGGAAGATGAAAGAAGTCTCGATCTACACCCCAATCAGAGAAAAAAAGAGAAATAAAGAGAAAATGAAGAGACAAAAGGAGGAGCTAGACTTAAAAGGAGTACGTATGAAGAGGAGGTTGAGGGGTGATCTCTACAATAAATTAATTATTAACAAGGATTTTAGTTGAGAGGTGCGACTGAATCATACACGGCTTCTACTAAAAAACAACATCTGCAAAACTGAAGATTCGTCAATTATATATGTCATCAGGAGAGGAAACATAAATATTCTTGTGGCACTTTCAGCTTTGAGAAATTGAAGTACCTTTCTTGATCCTGTTTATGCCTCACAGATGGGACATAGTTTTTGCAATTTGGACCCAAGGAGCTGATCTATAATGGTTTGATATAGAAAATTAATTGAATAATGAAGTCTAGTTATTTTTTGATTTATCAGACATAATTATGCTCAATTTCATGTCAAAATTCATGCGCACTTGATCTGCATGATCATAATATTGTCCGCACAAATTGAGATGCGGATCGAATGGCTCCGACCACCACCCTGACACATAGCCTCAGCATAGGAAACGTGACGTACACCAAACAAGACAAATGTAATGTATCCAAACCTATAATCCCACATTACTAACGGATAAGAACTGGCTGTACTAACGGATTGTATCCAAACATGCATGATGTACTTGTTCCCTCACTCTCTTAAATTTCTTCTTTGCTGTCTCTCCATATGTCCAACTGCCCCCACCTCCAATTTTAATCCTCCATACCATCTCATCTCCAGAATTACAAATAAAACCACAACAAATAAAATAAAAAAACCAAAACCAAAACAAACAAACAAAAAGATAAAAAAGAATCTCCAGTACAATTATTGCTGGGAGATTGTATAATTTTGTGTAACTATCGAACTTATTTGCCTATAATGTTGTTGGCAAACTACGGAAAAAAAAAAACAAAAAAATTAAAAATAAATTGTGAACTAATTTAAGTCCGGTCATATAATATTTTTGTATCTGTTACTTTTTTTTGGGCTGTATCATACAACACAAAAAAATACCACCAAAAAGCCTTGTACAAGAATTTGTCTACCCCTGAAAAGCCCAGCCCATAGCCTTCTCCGTTTATTATTTTCTCTGCAGCCCACTTCACTTCACTTGAGCATCTCCCCCAAACCCACAACCCACTCCGCTACTCTTATTCCTAAACCCGCTGGAGGCATCGCCAAATCGCTCGAGGAAGGTAGGTATTTGGCGCCAATTCTTTTAATAAATTCAGTTCTGAATTAACATTTTTCATCTCTTCTCCGTGGAATTGAATTCTAGATTATTCTCTAATGGGGGAAGTGGTAGGAGCTGAGAGGGAGCTCTCAGCAGGGTACAAAGTACAAACTGGTTCCATGGTTGAGTTGGGACCAGTGGAATTTTGTCGGAGAAAACATCTTTTCTCAGCGAGGATGAACTTTGAAAACCCTAAAATACCTAATTTGCCGACGAGAGCGGCAACGACTATGGTCAAGGTGGCATTGTTCAGCGCCGCCGCCGTCTACACCGCCTTGAACAGCCTCTACAACGTCGATGGTGGTCATCGCGCCATTGTCTTGAATCGTACCAAGGGAATTGGCCTCGGTAAAGTTGACATAGCGAATAAACCCTTAAAAAGTGTAACTTCTTTCCTTAATCAAGCTCGAAATGTTGTTCTGTATTGTACCAACCGATCTAATTACATGTACAAGTGTCAAATTGGATTGATTACAAGTAGTTGAAAACTGTTGCTTATAATTTACCTTTTTGGCAATAATTCTTATGAAGGAACCAAATCCAGCTTGACATTAGAAAGAATAAGTGACCTTGCTTTGCCATTGTACAATGTGAACCAATTTATTTAAAAGTTCTTGTTCATTTTTTTTATGCGAAAGGCAAAAGGGTCCATCATTATTGTTATTAAAACTAACTTCTTGAACAAGATTTTAATTTTGTGCACATTTCTTTTAATTTTGAAAGGTGAAAATTGGGCTGAGGGTTCTGACGAGACCATTGCCAGAGAAACTGCCGACAATATATAGATCCTAGGAGATAATTTCAATGAGACTCTCAAGGCTGTCGTTGCCTTTGTTCATCTTTTTGAGTAGCCATGGAGCAGACACAACTCAGGAGATATTCATTAAAAACTCAATGAAAACTTTTAGATCTCGTTCAGGTACTAAACAACACCATACATTTTCATTTGGGAAACAGAACTATGTTTTTAAGGCATTTTTCAAGATAAGGGCATAATGGTCATTTTATTTTACTTTTATTTTATTAATATTAATATGTATTTAAAATTGATGAGATGAAAAAAGGGGATATTAATAAGAGTAGAACTAGGGTGTGATGTGCTCACCAAACTCTTTGGTGAGCACAACTCTACATAAACTATCGGATTCACTTCAAACGAGATGAATCCAACCGTTGAAACCGATGTACTTTACGAGTGATGTGCGTACATGCAAAATTTTGAATTTTTTGAATTCATTTAGTCTCAAGTCAAGTGGTCAAAATTGATGAAAAATGAATGATCCAAAATGAAGTTGTTTTAATGCATTCAAAAAATTCTCAATTTTGACCACTTAACTTGAGACTAAATGAATTCAAAAAATTCAAAATTTTGCATGTACACGCATCACTCGTAAAGTAAATCGGTTTCAATGGTTGGATTCATCTCGTTTGAAGTGAATCCAATAGTTTATGTAGAGTTGTGCTCACCAAAGAGTTTGGTGAGCACATCACACTCTAATTCTACTCTATTAATAAAGTAAGTCATGAGTTTACATGGGAAAATAAATAAATTTAAAATATTTATTGGGCAAATGTTTAAATTTTTGGGCATGTTTAAAAAGGAAAAACTACTTTCAGATAATATAGGCCCATTCTTAGCCCTCATAGCCCACCAGTAGCTTCCCTTAATGGGCCCAAACTAAAAATAGTTATCTCAGCCCAATTAAAATTGCAAATCCGAAACTGTGAAACCCGAAACCGCCTCTGCTCTCCACTTGATCACTTGAACTCCACTGTCACCTCTTGCTCGGTCACTTTTACTTTTTACTTCCTCTTCCTCCCTCTTCTCTCTCAACTCCTCTGTTTCTTGTACAACTCTGGAAAGGCGCTAGCAATTTGTCCCTCTTCTCTCTCACCTCCCCTAGCTAGGACAAATAACAACTCTTTTTTTTTAAAAAAAATTTAATAGGATGGATGAAAACAGAAAGAAAATGGATGGAAATAAGGAACCCAGCCAACAAAGGAGGATAAGTGACATTGCAAAGAAGCCGAAAGAACTGTCCATTTTGTACGGTATCCTCTGGAGAAACTGGAGGCACCTGTTTCCCTTCTTTTCTTCTCCGAGGTTGCTCTCTCTACTCTACTCTACCCTACCTTGCTTTATTTCTGGTTCGTGTTAGTTCGTTTATTTTTCCCAATTTGTTGTGAGTTATATAACAAATGGATAACCTATGGTGAGGTTGTTTTATTAGTTAGTCGATTTGTATTTTAGATTTCTTGACACATTCTTGATTTTGTAACTGGATTCCTTTAAAAATAGTATTATTTCTAATTAGCTCCCAATTTCTATCTCATTTAACTTATTTAGTTGCATAAAACTGAAATAAATATATTCAATTTGAAACCCTCGCATGGATAAACCCTTCTTTTAATTCTTTCTACCAACAGTTGCATGCTCCAGTTGGTGCACTTTTGAGAGGTTTTTAATATATCCTTTTATTCACCTGGGTTTAGTTGTACTGTTCTAAAGATTTGATCTTTAATTATTTTGTTTGCTTCAAAGGTTTTCAAGTTTTAGATTACGATTTTGATGTAAGAATTATATTTAACATTTCTTTTGCTTAATTGGTTGCATAAAACTGTAATAAATATAGTGATGGTTAAGTTTGACCTTTTTGTGTCCTGTTCTTGTTCGAAATTCTCATTTATAAGGAACAATGATATAACTGCTGGATGTAATTAACCTTTTTTCCGGGTTATTTCCAAGAAAGAACTTATTTTGTCACAAGAGAAAAATGAAAAATCATCTATTTGTTCTGAGAATTAGGTTTCTTTGACAAATAACAACTCTCTTTTTTTAAAAAAGAAAATTTAATAGGATGGATCGAAAGAAGAAGAAAATTGTGATGGCGAAAGAAATGTCCATTATATGCAGTATCCTCTCGATTGATACCAAGGAGAAGACAGATCTTGTCTTAGGACCGAATACGTAACCTCTAATTCCTTATCTGTTGTCTTTGATTTTGTATATGTTTAGTCCTTGTTTACATTATTTGGTGAAAGAGTAATCTGTGTTAATTCAGGTATATGAGCAGTAAGCTGGAAGTAATTCAGGTAGACATAATAAACTCTAGTTATTTCAATATTTTATTTATTTTTAATTTCTTCCAATAAGTTTGGTTATAACTAATATTAATCTGATGTAAGCATTCTTACTTTACATAAATAGGCTTTAAAAAAAGCCTTCAAATGGACCAGCGACCATGAAGAAATCGATGTTCAAAGGTATGAAATGACAACCTTGTACAAGTTTACATTAGTAGTGTTTAGTTTTTGTTGTTATTTTTTAGATCTGTGTGTAATTTAGGGGGTACAGATATTTAATCTGTGTGAAATGACAGCGCACGAACATTAGAGTAAAAGCAGTGCTTTATATGATTCATGCGTTGCATGAGTGCTGTCAATATCTTTATTCAATTTAGGAGACTGAAAATTCTGTGTAGTTTCCACAAGCATTTCAAAATTTAACTTTAAAATCCTGATAAGCTGCTCCAAATTAAATTTTAACTTTAAAATCCATTTGAAGGCTTTAGAAAAAGCCTTCAAATGGATAACTTGAATGATACCAGCTCATGAATATTTATATTTGGTACTTAGTTTTATTCATTTTTTTTTTCTGACAACAAATGCCCCATATTTGGTACCAGTTTGATACCTGTTAGGTCTGGTCAATACCGATGCAAGTGATATGTACTAGCACTATATTGACCAATTGAGAAATTTTATTGTTCTTTTCATGTTACATCGAGATGAAGAATTCTGTTAGTTGATGGAGCAAAATAGGGCCTAATGAGATTTTATTAAAGAAAGAATAATCTGTGGTTAAGGAAAGACTAACTTTAACATTTTTTTGTGAATTCTCTGTATGTACAGAAGAAACATACAACAATTTTACCTGGGGATGTTAATGGAAGCTGCCAACATAATTTCAATTGAGCTGGACAGAAAGAAAAAGGAAAAAAATCAGATGAAGTCTATTCTCAGAGACAGAGCCAGTGCCAGTACCGGTGCTGCTCAACATTCATATGATGTGCCATATTGTAGCATACCAACTATACCAACTGTGATAAATTGCCCCACAAATACTAGTAACATGCTGTCTGAACTACTTGATGAACTAATTGAGGATGATCTAAGGTAAAAATAAACCTAGCTGTATTTCTTGCCCCAAATATGCAAATGAGCCCTTCTTCAATACTCCCTTCTTCTGGATACTTGTGCCATATTGCATGAACTGGTACCAGCATTATATATACCAGATATGAAAATCACAATGCTAGCAACTAAAAATTGTTTATTACTTGTGTTCTAACATTTTATTTTATTAAAAAATTGTTAATGGAATAATCTGTGGTCAAGGAAAGACCTGAACATTTTTTAGCAAATTATCTGTATGTACAGAAACATAGAAAGTGCCTACAATTGAAGATCAGAAAGAAGAAGGTGCATACATTTTAAATGAAATTACACAAATGTTCTTTAATTTCTTTATATAATTGGAGCTGCTAAGCTGCACTAGAGATTGATTCTTTGTTCTTTTTTTGGACAATCAGGCAGAGATGTCTAGGCTCAGAGACAGAACCAGTGCAGTACCAGTGCTGTTCAACATTAGGCACCTCTAAATAGCAATGATCTGATGAACCAGGGAACCAACTTGCTTAAGACAAACATGTACTTATTTTTGCATTTCTTTCCTTCTTTCTTTATTTTGTTCGTGGTTTGACATGTACCGCCTCTAAAAAGGAAATAGATACATGTTACATAATACCCCTATTATTACTTGTGTTCTAACAAAAAATGTTTCATTGAATGGTGTTACATAGGAACTCGGATAGCAACTCTGATGACCTCCTAATGGCAGCACCCCCGGGATCCGAGGAAGGCAACTGATGCAACAAAAATACTATTGAGATACTCTTTTTTTTTCACATATTAGCAAACTTTTTTGAGATTGAGTATGTTTCTGGTTTGCTTGTGTAATTTTTTTTTTTTTTTCTGATTCTTACACAAATCGAGATTTTCTTTCACGAAAAATGTAATAAAATAGTAAGTAGCTAAATTCATCATGCGGCACTTCTTGGTTATTAATATCCATGTTCTTAAGTATTCAGTTTAATTGTTTGAATATAAACCTATAATTATATTAGTGTTAATTTTGAACTATATGATAAGAACCGTACAAGTGTTAATCAAATTTGTATCAAGACTAAACATGTATATAGTTAAATACTGAAACAAAATATAAATAAATAAATAAAAAAAAAAACAAATAGGATACAAAGTAACAAAATATACTCAAATTTTCTTGTAATATTATTTTAGATAATTCAGAGAAGAGTAAAAAAAACGATTTGCATTGTCACCCCTCATTTCGCCCAAGACTCTTCTCTTTCTCCTTCCCCAATCTTGACTCTTTGCCTTCTCTGATAAAATCTTATACCTAAAATACACAACACAAAAATTAATTTTTAGTTATTAAAATACTCAAATTGCATTAAAAAAAATTAACGTATTTGTCCTAGTGAAACTAAAAACTCCTTGTCAATCACATTAACGAAGATATTAATTATTGGCAATTTCTGTTTGTGTTTTTTCATGTTCTAAATTCTAAAAATTTCGTGCAGGACTAATATTTTGGTTTTTATCTAACACCGTTAATTTAGGCAACGGCAACGTGTGAATTTCTCATTAGAGAGATCATTTAACAATGGTTTATCTTGACAATATTTTTTTAAATCATTTCAAATAAAGTTCAGAATGAATAAAAAAACATTTATAAGTATGTTGTTGGATATAAAGATAGAGTATTCACTACAGCAAAAAAGTTTTTCAGCGACCGTTAGAATCGCCGGTCGCTGAAGTCCTCAAAAAAAGAATTATTAAAAATAAAATAAAAAGAATTGGCGACGAGATCTTCAACGACCGGCACTGAGATCTTTCTGGGACCACTTTGGCCCGGTCACTGAAGAGTGCCCATGAAAAAACCCCGCGCCATCTCTCTGCCGTGCCAAATCCCGTGTTTTAGCTAGGTTTAGGAAAAAAAAAAATCCCGCTGTGCCAAATCTCTCCGCCGCACCAAATCCCGCCGGAAAATCTCTGCCTCGCCGCCAACTCTACGCCCGACCCCCAACCCCGCCTCCATATCTCTCCGCCAAAATCTGCCCGACCCCCCCGACCCCGCCGCCCAACTCTGCCCCTCCCGCCACCACCGACTCTCGCCCGACTCCCGCTCGTTCGCTGCACGGCTGGCTCTCGAGAGGTACTACGTTGTGTAACCTCAGGAACTTTTTTATTTTTTCTTAATTTACTTGTTTTTTGCTCCAATTTGGGAGCAATTAAATTGGAAGGTTTGATTTCATCTTGGTTTTGATTTCAGCAATTTGGGAGCTCGGCTTTGATTTCAGCAATCTTACAGCAATTTGGGAGCTCGGTTTTGATTTCAGCAATTATATTATGATTTCTGTCATGAAGGTACAATTATATTCTGATTTCAGCAATTATATTCTGATTTTGGCTCCATATATGAATGAAAAGGAAATGGAATGGCTTAACAAAGCTACTGAGCCAATTAGTACCAGTGCTTGACTGTATTAATGTAACTTATTTCGAATTGTATGAATTATTTCTATGTTGCCCATTGCTTGCAATATACTTTGGTATATTTATAAGCATGTCAACATAGAATGGTATATTTATTGTGCACACTGATGCATGCGCTGCCAAATTCTCATTCGTTTAAACTGGCATATGAATTGAATCCATTGGACTAAGATATGAATCTGCAATTACGTTTTCTCGATTCTTGATGAAATTGGATTCATATCTTGGGTTCGGATCTGAATTGAATCCGCATAGAACATTGTCTTAATAATTTTCTCTCGGAACTGCAAAGGTTCTTCAAGAGACGATTCAATAAGGAATAAAGAATTGTCCCACAGACAATTCATATATAAGATGCTTCTCATGATTTGAAATTTACATATCAGAAAATAAAAAATGAGTAGTTCGAATGGATTGTTTGAACTTTGTAAATGGAAAGCATATAATTGTTTGTAACCAATTAGTTTGTAATCCTAAATTTTAGTTTGCTAGCATATAATTGTTTGTAATCCTAAGATTTAATTGGTTTGATTAATTAATTGGTTAATTGGTTAATTGGTTTGATTGTTCATATATAAAGTAGGTTAATTGGTTTGATTAATTGATTGGTTAATTGGTTTTAGGATTTGTAGAAGTTAGTTTAACTTGGGAAGAAAGAAGGAGAGGAGAAAGTGTCGTTGTTCAAGGGAGTAATTGCTTGTAATTAGGCAAGTTTCTCTCTTTCTTATAACCTCACAGGGAGGTTCGAGCTCGCACCATGCCTCCATGCCCGATGACGACGATAATGGAGATGATGGGGATGATGGGGATGATGGAGAGGAGCGTTGGTCGGATATCGGCGGAGATGGTACTGAGTAGATGTTTAGATTATACTGTCACTCTTTATGTTTAGATATTTTCGCGTGATGTTATATTGTTATTTTTTATATTTAGATATTTTCTCGTGATGAGAGATTGTTATTGTTTATATTTAGATATTTTCTTGTGATGATATATTGTTTATATGTCTATATTGTTTCTATGTCTATATTGTTGTTCATTTTATGTTATATGTATCGATTGATGTTTTTGTTATATGCTGGTACGTGTGATACCAAATATATTAAATGGGGGAAAAGTAAATAATGAACAAAACCTACAAACCTAACAGACGGGTATCAGCGACCGGTATTGAGTATCAGCGACCGGTCATCTTGGTCTCTGATGCCTTTACATGACGTCAGCAAAAATCATCAGCGACCAAACAAATTTGGTCGCTGAAAACTCATCAGCGACCGGGCTGACGTCATTCAGCGACCGGTGACGTCATCAAGCGAGCATCAGCGTCCATACCTTCAGCGACCGGATTTCGTCATCAGCGACCGGTGGGCATTATCAGCGACCGGCGCTTTGTCTTTCAGCGACCGGTTTTTCGGTCGCTGATGCTCCGTTCTGCTGTAGTGATTAATTAATATTTCAAGCAATTTGAGTATTGATTGGAGGTGCTAGATCTCATAATTTTGTATAGACATAATGTTTGCACTAAATTTATCATGTCTATAGTATTTAAAAGTTAACCTATCATGTGAAAGTCATTTTTAATATATGATTTTAAATGGTAATTTGTACTTTTTGTGCGAAGATGATGTTCAAGATTATTAGAAAACATTTTAATAATATGCTTATCATAGGTGAGTACAAATTTAGAAATAAAAATTGTGAAATAATTCAAATTATTTTTTTTCAACACCTTCATGAATTTATAAGGATTGTAAGAATAATTCGTGAATTATTTGCAATTATTTGTAAATGTTGTGAGTCCCATGCGAAATAATTCAAATTATTTATTAGTGATATGATATATTTATATGTATTATATAGAAATCATATTCTTATAAAAAATTTAGACATAGCAAAATTAATTTTTAGACACAATTTATTACTGATAAAGATTTTAACATAGAAGTTTTGGCTTTATGCAGCGCACAAACCATATGGAATGTTGTTTTGATTCAATAGTATGTGCGCTGCATAAAGCCAAAACTGTTTTGTTAAAATCTTTACCCATAATAAATTGTATCTAAAAAATGGCGCTCTCAATTTTAGAGTTTGCATCTGCACTGTCCGTTTAGAACACAGATTGGACTGTCCAGATATAAAATTGAAATATTGGTTACGTTAAAATCCAAATTCTCCCACCACCTCTCTTTCTTTTAATATTAATAGTCCCTCTCTTGCTCTTGCTCTAACGCTCTCATTCTCTCTTTTCTTGTTTACGAGTACCAACCAGTTTTTTGGAAATCCGAGGCATCGATCTCTATTTCAATGATGCCGCAAAGAGACACCAAGAGCACAAAAAGTTTTATATTTTCCTTCGTATGCAAAGCTGATGCTTTCGTTTTTAGGATGACATCATCTCATAATACCGCCGTGATCAGCATCTCATCGGACTCAAATGAGGCATCATTGAGACGGCGACCTCAGCTTGGAGAGATCTAGATAGACAAGGCAAAAATTATATGCATCGATCCATTAATTAGTTTTTCTCCAAAATCTCAATTTTTTTTAAAAACTTTTAGAATAAACATATATTTGTGGACAACAAATAAATTATATATCAGACTTTCAACAAAAAGACTTGATTATTTATGGAGTTATTTTCTTTAACTACAATAAGCCAATAGACCTAAAAAATTTATTCTCAGTCTATATTTAAACAAAACATAAGATACGAATAATGTACGTAGTAGAAGTAAAACCGTCATTTGCAAAGTTTGATTTATTTATTTATTTATACCATCAATACATATTAAAAGTGTGAAGTTTGTTAGGTCACACATACATCAAACAACCAAAACTCATGAAGGGTTCAATTCAAGAAAAACACTAGAGATATCTTGTATGCATAGGATGTTGACAGTTTGAACACACCTCGTAGTGTAAAAATCAGAGTCAAACAAGTTATAATTTTACACTATGATAATAAAAAAAAGTAAACGATCAACGGTGGAAAAAAACATCGTTGAATCGGAATAGAGGCACTTATCCTATCAATAGCGTTGGATAAGCTTTTTAGATTTGGTTTTGTAAGATCACTGAACCGAAAAATAAAAAATAACGCTCCGTTAGATTTTGTATTTCATATTCGCTCTGCCGCCGCCGAGGCCAATCCTATCAAGTAACTCAAATTTGTAGTTTAGACCAGGACCGTCCGATCAGAATCCGGACCAATCCGGCCAGAAGAGAAATTCCCTTAAATATTAGTGCCAAAAGCCCAAAACAGAACAGATCTGGCGGTCCAGATCTAAACTTAGAATTTGAGTTAGGTGGTCCGATAAATTTCCTTTTGCCTCTCCCATTTTATTCCTCCAGCCTCTCTCGATCTCTCTCTCGTTCTCTTTGGTTTCTTCCAGCCTCTGCCTCTCCACCCAGAGTCCCGAGCCCTTCTCTCCTCCACGACCCTCTTCGGTGTCCCCTTTGGTTTTTTTCTCTCTCCTCCGTCTTCCAGTACCGATCTCCAGCCTGTCGCTCTCCATCTCTCCTCTCCATTCTTGGTATGTCTCCTCTCTCTCGTTCTCTGTTTTTATTTTTTATTTTTTTAGGGTTTATCTCTCTCTCATTTTTTTTTACCGTGAGAGGCGCAAAAGAAAATATAAAAACCTAACCGAGCACCAGCACTTTTTTTTTATTTCTCCGTTCTTGGTATGCCCCTTTTTATCAGCAATCTGACCAAAAACAAATTTAAAAGCTGGACTGGATAGGATAAGTGTCTCTATCTCAATATTAGGATACAGCCTATATATATATTAAACCTAAAAAACCAAAATAAAAAAAAATTAATATGCTGCCAATTTTTCAGGTCAGCATTCAACATGCTGCCCGAATTGAGCCCGTCAGAGCCGTCATGCTCTAGAACGTCTGACAATCGCACTCCAGTTTCATCAGAGGCGGTGGAGAATAGCCTCAGGAGACCCTCACAATCCAGTTTCATCTCCCCATGGTTCTTCTGTCAGCCCTCTGATTCGGCTGCTGACCGCACGGAGATGCTGGCGTCATGCTCTAGAACGGAGTGCGCCCCACGGAATTGCCTGTCCACTGCACGCGTCAATGGGGAGCTCATGGGGTTACAGGTCCCGGCATCGGATGAGGAATTGGAGGACACCGCCTCCTCTAAACTCCAAGTTGACAGGGCTGCTGCTGCTGCAGCAATCGTCTCTTCACCCCTCACTGGTACTGGTACTGACTGCCGACAAAAGAGGTAATTACACATTAACAGGGTGTTATTTAGAAATTACGCGGAATTATTATACATCTTTTCATCGACCACTGTTAACATTTGGATATTATTCAAAAAAAATTTGCTGCAGGGGATTCAATTCAAATAATTGGGTGCACTTTAGTCCATTTTTGCTGCTAGGTTATTATGGACTAGGTCTGGTACCTTACTGGCCTATACCAGACCCATATGCAATATAAGGTACCAGTGATGCGGTACTAGAACACAGGCACCGACAACAGCCAAATGACGGTAACCGTACCAGTCAAACCATAGTATGGTAACTTACTTTTCTCATGTTATTTTTGGTCCAATTACACATAATTAAGGATTACTTCAGCTTTTGAGAAAGCTTTTACCTACAAGTGCA
Organism: Carex kokanica; assembly: GCA_025461125.1. Lineage (NCBI taxonomy): Eukaryota > Viridiplantae > Streptophyta > Magnoliopsida > Poales > Cyperaceae > Carex > Carex kokanica. Next base: position 77,738 of record JAJGRX010001031.1, read on the forward strand.
GTTGCTGAACTTTGTCAGAATTTATTCTGATAACAACAACAAAATAATATATATGAAGAACCTGTGTTAATAACATGTACTAACAAAATAATAATCAGATAGTGGATCTAGATAGCAAACATGATGAAATTATGTTGCGATATTTTTCAGGCGCTAAGTTTTCAGATATTTTTCAGGCGCTGAGTTTTCAGATATTTGATTTATATAAGCTGCTAATTTTTCAGACGAGTTGTGGACATACTGGCAGGGCTGGTCCCACACTCAGAGGTGGGGGAGAATAGCCCTGGGATGCCCTTGCACTTCTCTGACGGTGTCGCCCAAGACTGGTTCTTCTCTAACCTCTGTGATTTGGCGACTGTCTGCTCTAGCTCTGAGTGGGGCCCACGGAAGTGCCAGTCAACTGCATGCCCCAATAGTGAGCCTGAGCCACGGCCCAAGCCGCCACGGCGGATCTCCGAGGCACCATCAGCGCGCAATCTGAAGCCCCGCCATGTCTCGGCCGTCCGCCAGTGGCCCTCGGGATGCGGACGTGTTCCTACTCCCTCTTGTCTTCCTCAACATGGCCCCCTGGATGTTCGTCAGTGGGTCCCTGGCTGCAGGCCCTTTCCTCCTCCCAAACGTCGTCATGTTTCCGCCGTGCGTCGGTATCCGCCTGGATGTGGGCGTTTTCCTCCATCCCCGCCTCCCACCCCCTCCCACTAATCTCAGCCTCGACCTAACTCCCCTCTCACTGGTGACTGCTGAAATGTAACAGAGGTGGCAAAGATGTCATAAAATGTTTCAGTTATGTTATGGAGTTGAGGAGATGTGCTAAACTATTAGTTATTATTTCTTGTGTAGTTAGTTGCTTGTCTATACTTCAGTTGTCACTGACTGATTATACACTATACTATTAGTTATATTGCTTGTGTATTTAGCTGCTTGTTTATTTAGTTGTGACTGACTGTTCTTCATTTAGATTTTTACCTTATCATTGATTCTTTGGGATATGTGTATAACACTATGTACTAGGTTTATGGTAATATATAGGGGAATTTGGGGAAGTTTTTTGGTATAACACTATGTCAGTATGAATTTGGGGTATAGTTTGGTTGGGATGTTGTTTTAGATGTTTCATTTCAGGTTCTTTGGGGGCTGCCTTTTGGGTAAAATTTTGTTGTCCAGGGGTATATCTGAAATTAGACATGAAGGGACCCTGTGCTACTGTTGGAGATTTTTTATTATCATAGGGGGCTTCATGTAAGATGATCTTTTTTATGTTTGATGTTTCCAGTTTTATGATTGTCACATGGGGCTTGTTTTATATCAGAAGGGGATTGTTCTCAGCAGAAGTGCCTTTTGTTAAGCACCAATTGTCCTTCCTACTGACAAGTACCAGTAATATACTGGTATAGGTTTGCTTGCTGCCTCTGTACCAGTGGTTTTCTTAGCACAAGTGGAATTGCTGATAGGCATCTTTGTTTTACTATTCTTGTGCTTTGTGTACAGCTGTAATTTGGTTTAATCTCTGCAGGCAGCAGGCATAGCCATATTTGGATTTGCTTTTTGTTGCTGTATTTTTTTTTTTTTTGAGTGGAAACCCTTAGGTGTGATATATTAAAATTGATAGAGTTTACAATACATAAAAGATGGAGAAGTAAAACTACAGTACTGAAAATTTAAAAAGGCCTGCGCCTACTTGGGGAATAAAAGAAAAGGCAAAACTATTTAAATAACAGAGTACTGACTTATCTAACTACCTGCCCCTTTTCGCTCTTTCAAAAAAGAGAAGAACATGGGGATCTAAATGCGATTTTTCTGTAGCTTTCTGACAGCCCCTCTGAAATACCAGTAAACTGTGAATACTCTCCGCCCAGGTTCAAATTTACCAGTGAGAACTGCTGTCTGCTCCTTGCCCGTTCGTGTACCGGTTGGTACCATTTGTTTGCCTTGGAAACCTTTGTCAGTTTCCAATTTCTCCATGTGCCTGTCCCTTGCGTATGCAGAGAGCTCTTTTTCTTCACACAGATGTAATGTTAAAACTGCTTTCTATTTAGTCACTGCTAGATGTTTATACAATGATATATGCCCAAATTCACACTATTTCAACTTTTAAGCTTCATTAAACAATCAGAAAGTAAATTAAGTATTCATTAAAGAATTTTGTTTTTATGATTATCAGTTATCAGCATACTGCATTACATAGTTTGAATTACCACCATTTTCATACTGCATGTCAGTAGCCTCCCTTTTATGCACCTCACCCACAGTTGTGTCCCAAACCGAGTGAACCGTCTGATCCAGAGTCATGATGCCACAACCCAATACCCTTGCTGTGTAGGGGCATTGGAAAAACAGATGCCATGCTGTTTCCATCGTGCAGGAGTCACATAGTACACATTTAGAATCGGAAACTCGGATTTTTTTGGCAGAAGAATGTTTTGTACTAAATTTGTCAAATAATCCATTCCAACACTCAAAATCATTAAATTTGGACGGATAACAATCAAATTTGCAGTGTATTACTTACAAAAATAATATTTATCTAATTTAAAAATTAAATAGACATACTATTCGATAAAACAATAAAAAAACTGAATGAATTTACAAAAGACAAATAAAATATTTAATTTTAACTTTTACATTTTCATATTTTATTTTGTATATGCGTTAATTCATTTTCATAGAAAATATTTTATTTCATAAACAATTAATATTTTATTTTTACTCAAGTAAAAATAATAAATAAATGAAACAGACCGTGTCTGTTTAATAACAATGAAATCATGTTATTATTAATAACCGGTTCTTGTTTAGACAATCTAAACATTCCTTTTTAATAAATCCATGTAAATAACTGGTCATTTTTAACTTATGCAAGTGGGATAACATGATATTCACGTTAAAATGTACTTGGAGATGAAATTTTATATTTTTTAGAAATTTTTTACTATTTTTTAAAATAGAAACAAAATTATTGTTTTTAAGAAAATTATGGACCATCTAAAAACAGTGATTTTGTACCTATCTTAAAAAATAGTAAAAAATTTCCAAAAAATATAAATTTGATCTCTAAGCACATTTTAACGTGCATATCATGTTAAGCGGTTCAGATCTTTTGTTTGAACTTTGAAATTGAAGATAAATATATTGAGGTACGATTGGACATGAAACAATGGAGCATTTGAGCCCTCCTCTTTTCAAAATACTTGATAAAATATATGTAGCTTTTGAAGATTTCAAGAATTAAGCATAGAAAAACAATCAACATACTTCATTAAGTTTTACCCCTGTTTTTTGGGCAAATGAAACAACAAAATCAGAAGAGGTGCAAAATTACATAGTACCCCAGAGAAAAAAAAAATCTGACTTTTAACAGCCAAGCACAATTGACAGTGTAATAGAACTTCTGAGTTCTGATGACCTAGATTTTTAAGCACTTAAAACCCTACAAAATGCCTAATTTGCGTTTTAAACTTAAATTATTAATCAAACTTCTTCAATTTCAACAATTTGTCCCCTGACTGTTAATAAATGCTATTACCTTTCTCTCTTGCAATGACTGACTTCAAAATCTGGATTTGAATTCAAGGCCGGAGTCTGAAAGGCAGCCTTGTGAAGGATTTCATGACATATTTGCTAGCTATCTAAGTTCATGTGGTGATGAATTTAACACCTTGTCACATGTTTCTGAGTTACAGGTCATTGAAAATAAAAAATAATACAGTAAAAAAAGTAAGCTGTATAGAGAAATACTTAAAAGCAATTACAGTGAAAAAACAAGATAATGAATAATCTATGTAGTCATTTCTACATAAGATAACATATGCAAGTGGGTAACCCACTACACATGATTTCATAAACTGTGATAATTCAAGAGCCATATGACACTATAAATCACGAAATATAGAAACTCAATAGATATCCTTCAAAATTGATGGGCAAATCTTCATCAAATTGGGAAAGTCATCAGTCAGTACCACAGCTTTAAAAACCTCAGGGGAGCTCATAAATTTGAGGCACTTTGCTTCGAGTTGACTGCAATTGTATTGCTCAGCTAAAATTAACGTATTTACTGCGTTGCTCACACCGAGGTTTTTGCACAGTAAATCCTCGGACATTAACCTCAATCTCTCCAGCTGGTATCTATTTTTCATATATTTGTTCGGCAAAATAAAATTAGTAAAAAATATTAAAAGGGAAAAAATTTAAAAGAAAAACTTATACATACCTATCCGCAGCTACGAGCAAATGCTGAGCCATCAACCTCATATTTTGCTTTTCACTGTCATCATCACAACCCTCAAAATTGGGCAGTGAATCAGAATAAATGAAGTAAAGCATTGATTTAAAAACTGTTGCTTCAATATCGTCAACCGTTATGGTGTCTGCCCATTTCTCTTTCATGCAACCAAAAAGCTCGGCATTGAAGACAGCCGACCTCGCTGCAAGCATCCACTGATGTGCCCTAAATCTCTCTTCCCTCACTACAAATGTAATGTCCGCCCCTTACCGCTCTCTAGTAGGTTGGCCAAATTTTGGTTCAAGTTCGACGGTGGGACAATTATGCCATAAGGATTGGTTACTTCAAGCTAGCTTAGTTTCTTTAAGAACACTGACGATACACTTCACTGTGAAAGTATCATCTTTCAGATGTTCTGATGCCTCAAATTTAGTTTTCTTTGCAAATTGTGGATAACCCAAAGATATATAAGATGTATCGCTGGTACTTTTGAAAGTATGGACTGACGTTGTTTTGCTCAAGTTAGAGGCGGCACCATTCTGTTGAAGTATGGTCAAAGTTGTTCGTGTCTTCACATCAGTAGCTTCACTTTTAAGTTGAAGAAAAATGGATATATATTCTTTGTCATCGTTGGAATACTTATACCCATCAGGATAGAATAAAATTACCCAGTTATACCCGTCGACCGTAAAAATATCAGATTTAATTGCTTTTCCTACGCCAATCCCTTTATTCAGAGAATATCCATAAATCTTAAACAAATGTGATCCAGTTATGGTCTTTGTTCGAATTGCTGAGGCTGTATCGAGGTTTTCATGACTGATAGCTTGAGCGGATGAACCCATTTGGGTTTGGCTTCCACTGAGATTGTCTATATAACTATATTAGATTAGAGATTATAATTTTGTATGGTCTACTACGGTGAAATCCTTTTTTTGTTAATATAGGATTTTGATTTAGAGAATAATTAATACTGCCCACTCAACGGTCGCCTTGGATATTGAGACAATCAGTGTGAGCTAATTAATTTATTTGAAGGGGATGTATCCGTATGGAGAAGAGCAAGGAATCAGGGAAATTGGACCGTGACACTGTTTAATTATCTCATTTAAAGCTTATTTTCCAAACCTTTTCGTTTTTTTATCGGTGATTTTATTTTATTCAGAATTTAATTCACATAAAAGTACTATCCTATTTCACAAAACTGATGCTGAGTAAAAGTGTAAAACCTTGTTCTAGATAAAGCTTATTCTGGTAGAGTGGTAGTCATATTCTAAAAGCTTATCTGGTAAAAGCTATTTTACAGAACGGAAGTTTAGCAAAAGCTAGCTTTGGAGTTTGGACTTAAGCCAAACATATTTTCTTCCAAATCTCAACTACACTCTTAAACTTGTGGGAAATTTTTAATTTGATCAGACTTCATTTTTTTTTCCACCGACTGGAACTCTCTCTCTCTCTCTCTCTCTTCCTTGATATTGCTCCTCGATCGTTATCAATATCAAAGTGAAAGTGACAACTTCTTTATTATTAATCTTCTTTTTTAAACAACCTTTTATTATTAATCTTCTTTTTTATTGTTACTCTCTGATCAATTAATATATATGAAAATCAATATAAAAAGAAATATGAGAGATAACAAAAAAAGTGTTTTTCAAGAATTAAGCAATATGAAAATCTTATATTAATCACCGTAATGATCAATTTATTAATTTAATTTTAATTAATTTTTCAGTGATTAGATAAAAAGTGGGTTCTCGAACCTGTCAAATTCTATCCCGCACAATCCCATGACAAACGATCATGTCCTTATTATCGTAATTTGAGAAATTGATAATTCGGAAATAATGTAGTAACACATTTATAATATAGATGTAATTAAGTAATAATTTGTTTTTTATAATACCTATAAATACACAAACTTCTAAACTTTTAGACATAAAATTCTGCAATGGTTTGTAAAATTTATCAAATTTGCTAATATTTTTTTAATACTTGATATAATTTGTGTAGTTGATCTATTCATACAACCGAAAGATAATTGCAAATAAATACGAGGCGTACAGCTGAAGGGTCGAGATATTTAAAACAAATACTTGTTTAAAAAAATACAACTGTTGGACTCCCACAAATTTCAAAGTCGTTTGTTTATACGAGGCATGATGATCCTCTCCAGCGTAGTATGTGCGCTGCACGACCAACGGACGGTTGATTTTTATTAGAATATATCAAGATTTGAGTTGCACAAATATTAAAGCGATTAAACATATTAGATTCTGTGCTGGGTCGTGCTGTGCGGCCCGATATATGAACGCATTATACAGTCTCCTACTTCTTCTCATCGTCGCTTCCTACTGCGAAATATATTATTATTTTGGGGGAATTTCCTGTATATCCCTCAAATACTTTAAAATTACGTATTTTCTCTTCTAAGTTTCATAATATCATATTTATCTTTCCAAATTTCAAAAACTCACAAATTGACTTAATTTATTGATTTATCTATTCAAACTCATTTGAAGTTAATGAAATATTCACTTACCCTTTTTTGAAAATAAAAAAATACGTAATATGTTTAAGAGAAATATTTAGTTTTCTAATTTGTCGGTTTTGAGAGTAATCAGTTCATTTTCTTACTTGTAACACACACATATGCAAATACCTACATGTCACTATGTATGCGTCAGAAGTAGATAAATGAATCATTTGTACTCAAAAACTTATTAGTAAGAAGACATAATATTTTTCTTACACATAGGACATATTTTATTTTTTAATAAAGGGTAAAATGAGTACTTTGTAAATTTAAATGAGTTTTAATAGAAAAGTCAATAAATTGGGTATATATGTGAATTTTTTAAATTTGGAAGGGTCAATATGATATTATGAATTTTAGAGGGGGAAATACGTAATTTTAAGATTTTTCAGGGGATACATGAAATTCCCCCATTTGATTATTAGATTAGAATTTTAAAATATGACGAAACAGAAGTACTGAAGCTTTCTCTTTTTATTTTTTTATTTTTTGAGAGGAGTGGGAGAGTTGACCTTGATTGCTGCGAGGAAATTCAACGACTAGCACTCAGATCTGCTTACTACTCCCACTGGATCTACTACACCCACATTCCTACTGGATCTACTTTGGAAGATCTTAGCATTATGCATAGTGAGTCAAGACTGATTTTACTGTTGAAGCCAAATATTGAACGAAAAGAGTATTCGTTGTTGCTTGCATATTCAAGATTACAATTTTGAATAGACACTCGGCGTACTCTGCATCTAGGTGAGCTTGTTGAACTGCCATGAACCACACAAAATTCTTCCTCCTTTGATTTTGAAACAACCATGCTATGAATAATATCATGCATTCTACATATTTGTACTCTTCCAACCTCTTCTCGCCTAACTACATGCACCAGGCCCCGACTAACAAGTTCATTCAGGTAGTCCTCTGCTACTTCTTTTTGTGTTCTTCTTGTACTTGTCTCAACAAATCCCTCTGCAATCCATAGGTTGGTTAGAGTACCTGCATAGATCTCGGAATCTTCTGGATAAAGGCCAAAGTAAAGCATGCAATTTTTGAGATTACAAGAAAGATCTGCAAAGCTTAGTTGTAAAATCCTATTTACATATTCAATATGTGGATTATGTGCTATTTCATGCTCAAGGTCTTCCCACATTCTCTTCCATTCCCATTCAGTTTGTTCCTTGCATGCCATAACGCCTCCTATGGCTAAAATAGCAAGGGGAAGGCCCCCACACCTTTCAACAATTTTTCTCGCCCACATAGTTAATTCTTCTGGGCAAGTGTTGGTATTTTTTTTCTTAAATGCGGTTTTACAAAAGAGATCCCATGAATGGTGTTCCTCAAGTGGGATAATCTGCATGATTTGTTGTTGTGGGGCCAATAATGCTACTTCTCGGTTCCTTGTTGTTGAAATGATATTGGCATCATTACCTTCTAGGAGTATGTCGCTTATACAATGCCATACATCGGTAGTCCACACATCATCTAGGATGAGCAAGTACCTTTTATTGTGCAAATAGTTTTGAATTGTTTGAACCAAACTCCGAAAATCCATGCTCTCAATTCCATCAATGGTAATTCCATATGGGTCCTCTCTATGCAATTCCTGCAATATCTTTCTCAATAATTGATCTCTTTCCCAGGTTTGAGATACTGTGATCCAAGCACATCCATCAAATGAATTTTTTACCGTTTTGTAAACATGAGTAACAAGTGTGGTCTTCCCCACCCCACCCATCCCCCACACTGAAATTACATCATGTTTACTTTCTTCATCACTCAACATGTCCATCAGCTTTTTCTTATTTTCCTCGTTTCCTGTAAGATCACTTTCCATTTTTGAAATGTTCATATTCTGCTGTTCTCCATCTCCCACCTTCTTGGGTTTTTCCTCTTTTTACAATACCACCGGTGTCATATCGGTTCTTTCTATTTTGGATATTCTCAAGTCCAGTTTTGATCTTTCTGAGCTTTCTAGTGAGATTGTACCAAGTTTTGACATGCACGACTCTCTTGATAGTTTTTGCTACAACCCCTCTGTTCTGCTTATTAAGCTTGTAAGTGAACTGATCTACAATATCTTCAATATCAAAAGCAACCGTTCTTATTTCACAGATGAAATTTTTTATGTTAGCATCTGTCTCACTAAAGCTCTCTGCTTCATGTAGGAAACCTCGGATGCTCTCTAATTCTTCCTTGATATATTTCATCTCATGGAAGAAGTTATTCATAGCGTATGCTTCGCTATTCACTAAAGCAGAGCCAATTTTTAGGAGCAAAGAACCCACCACAGCTTCAGCCATCACGTGTCTCTTGAAATTTTTGCAAACTTGAAGATTAAATCCACTGCATGTTTACTCTATCATGTCCATCACATCTATATATTAAATTGAAAATTTTTGTTCAAAAATTTGATTTTCACTTGAATTAGTAATGGACATCGAATTCTATGGAATGTAGCAAAAATTGAATGAATTAGGAGATTAGGTCCCTCAACCAACGAATCCAACTGATTATGTAAATTGACTTAAATTTACTACTCATGCTTGGCAGCCTAGTATACAAAAAGGTGTATCGATTTTACTGATACCGAATTTTCTCTGTTTTTTTGTTTCCATTTTCCTATTTTTTTTTTTGGGTCTTAATAAACGAAATGTTTAGGGATACCAGTATGAGTATAGTTGTACAAACGACCCAACATTAGATATAGTACATCTATGGTAACTAAAATTAATACTAATTAAACCTAATACACGATAAAAACTAAAAAAACAACGGAAACTGAAGAAGATTGGAAGAGTTGAGACCAAAAGTGTATTGTAGACCAGCTGAAAAAGAAGTGGTTGAAGTTCTTCTCTCTTATTATACTAATTGACTTTTTATTGATAATTTGAACTTAGAATCAATCTATTTTAATATCATTCATGATATTATTGAATAATTATTATTTTCATTAGTCTAGTTTTAATGAAAATTTGTATGAAAATTTTCTTTGTTCTCTAATAATATTTTTTCGATTACAACTCACGTGCACGATACTAATAATTATTTATGTAAAAAGGTAAAAGATAAATAATTAGATACTTATATGATAAATAATAAGGCTATGGCACTATGAATAACATCGCTTAGTTCGTACTATGGGTCGATATTTGTGTTTTCAAAGTCTAAATGATTGATTTGAACAATTCAACATTATCTTTATATGAAAATGTACTTGCAAACTAACTTGTATATTTCTTTTAAATAGGTAGACCATCAAAACTTTTGAATGGTCTAGAATCTTTAGATCAAATAATTTTCTACCTAACTAAAAAATAGTAAATGAATTCTAAAAAATGTAAAATTTAATTTACAAGTACATTTTAATATGGAGATCATGTTGGATCAACTGTTTGAACTTTAAAAATAAAATATTAATCCATCGTACGGTCCTATATGCGCTATGCATTGTACGTACTTACCATAGACTCAAGTACTCAATGATAAATTACAACTCACTATGTCGAATATTTATGATAAATTTTAAAATCAAGTTTTACTGATACATGTCAGTACAACTGTCTAATTTCAGATGTAAACCCAGAAGAAGAATGGATAAGATCTGCAAATTAGTGAAGAAGTTCGCCTTATTATTTATTTTAATCATTTTTTTTTCAATAAAAAAATAAATAAACGCACGTTACAACTGTAAATACAATACATCAATTGATAATGAAAGTTGTGAGGTATATATGTAAGCTAGGAAAACATACTAGATTATCAATTAACTTATCAAATTGTAAGATTGAAAAATCATTTGATTTAGTTCATTCAGATGTATGGGGTTCTGTCTCAATTGAATTGTTTAATGGATACAAGTATTTTGTTATATTTATAGATGATTTCTCGAACAACTTGGCTATATTTTGAAAAACAAACATGATGTATTGGTTCATTTTCAAGATTTTCATAATTTCATAGAAAATCAATATGATGCAAATATTAAAATATTTAGATCCGATAATGGAATGAAATTTATAAATAAAAAAAATTTCAAACTTGTTCAAACAAAAGGAAATTTTACATCAAAGAACATATGTTTATACACTCAAACAAAATGATATTTCCTTAAGGAATAATAGACACTTACTTGAAACAACTCGAGTACTTTTATTTCAATACAATGTACCAAAAAAATTGTGGTCGGATGTCGTTCTCACCGCTACATGTTTAATAAATAAATTTCCATGCACTAATTTAGAGTATAAGAGTCCATTAGAGATCTTTTACCATAAAAAAACTAAACATTGATCATTTATGAGTTTCTAGTTGTACATGTTATGTGCGCAAAAAATAAACAAGACAAATTAGATTATACCTCAATTAAGGTCATTTTTTTGGGATATTCATCACACACAAAAGTACAAATGCTACGATCTAACAAATAAAATTGTTACATTTCTAGAGATGTAACATTTTCAATAAAATATAGCTTACAATAAAGGAAAAAAATTATGGAACCATACTAAAAAATGTCCAAGGAGTTTATATTTTCCAATTTTAATCCCCAAATAAAGAACAGCCCTAGAAAATGAAAACACAACCGAAATTGAACTTGGGAGGAGACATTGGAGAAAGTGTTCAATCCGAAAAAGAACAAGAAAATATTGAGGAAATACTTTTGAGAAAGATCTAACTCGGAAAATAAAATATCCCACGAGATTTTATAACTTACAAGGTAAAATATCCTATACAATATTATATTGCATATGATAATATTTTTTTAACCATAAAGTTTTTTAACCTCAATTTTCAAAGAACAAGAACCCAATAGTTATCAAGACGCCATGAATAATCTGATATGGTCCATGGTATGAAAAGTTAAGTTGTTATTTAACTTGTAATTTTAAAATTAGTGATTTGGACCATTCCTTATTTTCCAAAAACAATGGTAAATTTACAACTTTAGTTTTGGTATATGTAGATGACATAATTATTACTGAAAATAATAAAAAATAAATTAAAAAAATAAGTTACAACTAAAAGAAAATTTTGATATCAATAATTTAGGACTAATGAAATATTTTCTAGGGATTGAAATAGTTCATTATACTAATAGTTTCTCTATTTAACAAAGAAAGTATATCTTGAATTTATTAAAAGAAACCGGTAAGTTAGGTGGTAAGCCGGTCTCACACCAATTGATAATAAATATAAAGGGTAATTATATGTTACCCCTTGATTCCTTTCTCTATTTTTCTCCCAACTAACTAACTTCATTTTCTAACTATAATAGTAAATTCTAACTAACTAGTGATCCCTACAAATTAATTAGTAGATTTTCTCTTTCTATTTCTTTCCTCTCTCTCCCTCCCTCTCCCTCTCCCACCTCCGCCTCCCCCTTCCACCTCTGCCTCCGCCTCCCCCTCTCCGCCTCCGCCTCCATCTCCCGCCTCCGTCTTTTACACTTACACGACGAGGATGAATACTTGTTCAATGATAGATGAATACTTGAATGACGAGGGTGAATACTTGTGCAACAGATAACTTGAAAGTATGTCATCATGGATCTCATTTGAAAGAGAAAATTGTGTAGAAGACGTTCGTAGTTTTAGATTTGCAAAATTCCTCACAGATCGTCAGAAATATTAGTTAAATTTAACGGAGAAAAAAAAAACCACCTCTAAAAAACGTGTAAAAGATGGTTGTGATATGTCCAATTTTTTAAAAAATACTTGATATATTATGGTGAATACTTGATGTATTATATGTGAATACTTCATGTATTATAGATGAATACTTGATGTTATTTCCACTGCGGTGACGGTTATGCGGTCCCCACGGTAGTTAGTGATGGCAGTTGTGCGGTCCCCCCACTTAATTACACGTTTTCTTTTATTTCTAGCGGACGGCAGTTGTGGTCCCTTACTATCTCCGCGTAATTAATGCTCTTAATGTCGTAATATTTCCATATATAATTCTTTCTCAAATATGAGTACTTTTATTTACATGGATGAATACAACTCGTGTTAAGTGTGAAAACTTTTCGCAAATCGTCCCCTACTAATTCCATCACTTATCTCCGCATATTACTGTGGTCCCCTACTTATCTGAAGTCGTGGTTGTGCGGTCCCACCGTACCTTCATGTACTATTTACACTTACACGACAAGGATGAATACTTGTTCAATGAGAGATGAATACTTACGTACGAGGTGTGAATACGTGCGTAACGAACACCTCGAAAGTATGTCATCATGGATCTCATTTGAAAGAGAAAATTGTGTAGAAGACTTTCGTGGTTTTAGATTTGAAAAATTTCGCACAGATCGACAGAAATATTAGTTAGAGTGAACGTAGAAAAAAAAAAACCACTTCTAAAAACGTATAAAAGATGAGTGATAATGTTTCCTTATATAATTATTTCCAAAGATGAGTACTTTTATTTACATGGATGAATACTACCTGTGTCAAGTGTGAATACTTTTGCGCAATATGTCCGCCGGTAATGCTGTGAAGGCAGTTGTGGTCCCCTTCTATCTCCCAATAATTAACGCGTTTTCTTTTTTGTTTTTAGCGGACGAATACTGTGGTCCCCTACTAGTTCCAGCAGTTATTAACTGTAATATTGTGATCCCTACTTATCTTATGTCGGGGGAAAAGTGAGAATTAATGGCGGGAGAAAGCTAGGCCCGCCCTATCTATAATAGTCCAAAAATAATAGAAACAATATGGTATTATGTGAATTCATCAAAATTGGTATTTATTTTTTCGAGAAAAGTGGTAATTCACCCATTTCATTAAACAAACAAAAAAAATTAAGTACAACCTGCTACTCTGAACAAAGAAAAAAGTAATACCATCTTGTTTAAATATGAGAGGGTTTTTGGCGACGAGAGGAGACGAGCAAAGCAGAAGCGAGAGAAATAAATTGCTGGATACTTGGAGCAACATTTGGACGGTGAAGAGGAATGGGCTTTATTGGGCCGGATTACACGGGCATAATAATAATATAGCATCTCTATTGTTTAAATACAAAAGTGTGATCGAAGATTGAGCATAATCATACACGGTTTATCCTCACTACTAATATCACGCATTTTTTTTTGGGACCCAACCCTCTATTTGTCAAGAGCGGATCTGAACCATCCATTGAATAAATCTGAGCCCCTGATCAAAATCATATTTCAATCTCTGCCATTAATCACTAATTTTGATTTTATGCATCTGTATCATGTCGTCAACTGTATAGGAGTCTAAATTTTGTTCGAAACGCACTCGCCACATAATAAGTTGCATGGAAATTATTTCAGCTATTTTTTCCTTTTCTCCTCTGCGCGTTCCCACAACTTTTCTCCTTCTTTTCTTTTTTTTTTGTTCTTTTCCCCGCACAGAAACACCGAGAGAGAGAGGGAGCGAGACAGATGCTCACCTCCCTTGGTAAGAAAGAGAGAGAGAGAGAGAGAGAGCGAGAGAGAAGAAGAGAAACAGTGAAGCTGCGATCGGCGGCGATGAAGACGAAGAGCGTCACCTCTAGCTTCTCCTCAAAACTTCTTGTTCGTATCCGATCATAACCTATCTTTCATTTTCCAGATCTAAGGTTTCGATTTTCATCGTAATTGTTCTGATTTTTTTTTTATGATAGATGAAACCGCTAAATGGGAGAAGATAACCTACGTTGGGAATTTGGGATAGTGGGTTGCACGATTTTCGCAGCTTTTCTTTCTGACGCACTGTCTCTCTCTCCTTCCCGACGCAACGACGCGTTTTTTGAAAGAAGAAAAGACCACCACCGTCGCTCAAAGAAGAAAAACCACCACTGTCGCTACGATCGCTCAAATGAACGCTACCATTTCCCTTTTTCTCTCTTTCTCTACGACCGCTCAAAAGAAGAAAATCCCTAAATTCGCTCAAAGAAGAAAATCAAGGCCAAAAAACCAAACAAACCCAAACCAGCGGCGTGAGGCAGAGGAGACAAGCAAAGAAATAGATGGAAGCATGTAAATCCCTCTGATATTTCAGAAAGAAAGACGAAATAATATTTCCTTTGCATTTCCAAACTATCCCAACAAACTAGAGAGGGAATGAGGGATGAGAGAGAATTAATGCCGAACAGCGAGAAGAGCGAATCCCTTCATCACAAGCACCACCATGGCCATGGCCACGGCACACGCGGTCATGGCCACCATGTATTCCATCTCCATGGCCATGTACATGGCACACGACACAGCCACAGCCACCACGGCCACGGCCACGGCCACAGCCATGGGTCAACCCACAAGGTATGTTTGTCTTATTGCCTTATTTCAAATTTCTTGTTTCGTTGTTCGGTATTTACTGGGTTTTTTTACTTCTCCTTATATCAATATATTTTGTTCAATTAGGTTCATGGGTCAATTTCTCCACTAGCTTGTTGAAGAAATGCTTAAGTAACCCTACTTACTCTCTTCATAAACTAATCTGGAGGGCAATTTGGACCTTTTGGTTAATTTTTTTTTAATTCTCATGATAATGATGCAAACATATTTAACATTCTCATATTTCATAGGTATTTTAAGACTACCATGGGTTAAAAAAAAAGAATATTCTACTTTTTCTTTATGTCAATTTTCATTCAATTAGGTTCATGAGAAATTTCTACAAGCTAATAAAAGTATGTGGTCGGCATTGAAAAATGGGAATTTATGACATCTTTGGATGTCATGCCTTGTCCCTCTAAAGAAGACCTTAGATAAAAGAAATGTCAAAAAATGCTTTCTTTTAAAGTTACTGTTCTTAGATTGGCCCTTTATAAATATTTAAAAAATGACCGGCTTATTGCCAATGCTTATAGTTTTATGTATAATTACTCTTAGTTAATGTACCAAATTATGCTTTTGATGGTAGATGCAAGGTTCGATTGCAGAGACATTTCGCCGGCAAGTGCCGACCATTTTTAAAAATAAAAATGGCATTTTTGGAATCAGGGGTAAAATAGTCAACATTTGGCAGAATGTAAACTATTTTGCATCACAGGTCGGCATAATATGAGAAATGTTTTGGTGCTATGAGCAAATACCACAGATTGTTTGCTGTCATTTGCAAAAACCTTCAATTTTAGTAACTATTTGTTTTTCATGATGTATTGTCATTGTTACTGATATCATTAGTATAATTTTTTTTTAAGTATCTTATTGTTTTTTATTCTTTAATGTAGTGGTATAGAAATGCTTTTATATGATCCTGAGCAGAAATAGTTTGCATATTATGAAGATCAAATATTGAATGTGAACTGGTATGTTTACAAACATGAGAGTCGCTTCTTCTTGCATCTGGTATGCAATGTACAGTCTTTTCTGGGTATCAGGATATTCACACACCTCTCTTTCTGATTTTGCATGCTTTATATCTCCAATTACAATCTATTGAATTTTAACTTTCTGATTTGGTGTCTCAGTTCTCAGCAACAGCAAGCATAGTTCGTCTGCTGAAATTTGAGATGAGTATGACTAAATCTGAGGCCAATTAAAAACCAGTTCTTTTCTGACGATGTTCATATTGTGACCATGTAGTTTTCTCTTGACATAGTCTTCTATTATTTCTGTTTCCTTGTAGAGTTTTTGAAAAATGATATATCTTTTTTATGTAATTGTGTTTGTTTCAAGTACACAACTGGCAAAAGAATATTATTTTTTATGCATCTAAACATGTCTGGAGTAAGATCTAGACCTCTCCATTATTTTCAGTAGATGTTAAATGAAGGTTGGTATAATTGTTAAATGAAGGTTGGTTTCAATTATACCGGACTCAAATTTATGTCTCTTATTTAGTTTGAGATTAATAGTATTAACATGCTTTGAAATTTTAGGTAGAATGCTCCTTTGTATGAGAAAGAGGTCCTGACTGAGATATCACTAACACTGGTAATTCAGAGGCAATTCAGCCAGAGCAACAGTCAGACAGGAGACATCACTAACACTGGTACACTAACTAAGATCTCGAATTTCTTGCCTACGTCTCGACGTATTGTTCAATTCTCGAATGGGAAGGTAATATTATCATCGACTTAATTTTTAGGTTTTCCATTACAACAAATTAGGATTCATTTTGTCAGATGATGTCAATAATTCAATGCACAGTCCAAAGTACTGATCTTTAGATAAATATTAGTTGAGAACACATATATTCTTCAAATTCTCTTGCATAATAAGCAGTTTCAACCACAGCAGATTGAATAGCGAACCATAAATAACTTGTATATATTACAGTGAGTCATGTTGTGAACTATTAAGAACTTGTTTAAATACAGCTGCATGAGACCAAAAACAGTTTATGAGGATTTGCCCAGGTGTTGTAATGTGGAAATTCAAGATGACTAGGGTGTTGCACTAATGTGTATTGCGCAGAAAAGTGAAATAGAAATCTATCAGAAGGAAACTTGCATATATTTTTTGGTGTTTGAATTTTTTTTTTTCTGTGATGCATGTTTTACATACTTTGCAATGATTCTTCTCTTATTTATTGATTATTGTTTAACAGGATCCTGGTTGTGCATTTGATCTATTCCATGCTGGTCATGTTGAGGTCCAATTCTTCACTCTCTCAATTTTAATTTTTTCAAATAATTTTCCTAATTTGACAAGTAGCTGGCCTAAACACAGCCTCCAAAATGACTTTTACATTTCATAGAATCTTCTTTTGACCACATTTTGGGTTTCATCAGATATTGAGAATTGCAAGAGAACTTGGTGACTTCTTATTCGTGGGGATTCACACATACCGCAGAGGCAGGTGATTTTCCATGTTTGCCCTACTTTTTTGCTAGCTTCTGTTATGCAGTGGTGTTGCACTTAAATTCTCATGTATGTTTGTTGATTTTTAATTATAATACTACTCGGGTCCGCACAGGCCAATAATGAATTTACATGGGAGGAGTCTGAGTGTTTTGGCTTGTCATCATGTGGATGAGGTTATTAACTTGTTATTGGTGCTCCTTGGGAAGTTTCTAAAGACATGGTATTAAATTATAATTCTCTTTCTATTTCAAAAATATTAACAGATGACAAATTCCATATTTACCCTTAAAAAAGGTCGAAATCTCATTTATGTTCTAATCACGAGGCTTTCAGGTGAATTAACAAGACTATAATATACTTCTGATGGTCATGATTTAATAAAAATAACCATTGGCTGATGTTATAATCTCGCATGAATTGTTTTTCTTTCATCCTTATATTTTTCCACTGGATTTTTTTGGGCTTTTCTTATTGGGTTCAATTCTAGCTGGGTATCGAAATCCTTAATGCTAGCTTCCTTTTTAATCTAGGATCTTATTGGTTAGATTAATATAATTCTCGAAACTATTTATTTGAATGGGTTAAAATGAAATTGTGTGCAGAAATGGAATGGAAAGGAGGAAGCAAGTGAAATGAAATACTACGAGAGCAGAACTTTTGTGTCCGGTGAGTGACAACTTTACAAGGTCTACTTAGTTTTGAGTTCCAGCATTTCCCTACATCCTACCTGCGATGTGCTGCTCATCGCATGGCAGCAGCACTATGGTTTGGAAACTACTGCAGCTGATAGCATAGTGAATAGTTCTTTAGTCAACAAAGTAATCGTAAGAAAAACACCCAATAGTAAATTCCCATCTTTGCTGCTGTCAAAGATTTTACCAAAGCAATCCGAAGGCGAAGCATCAGAGAAGTACAAGATTGTGCTCTGTCAGCAACTGAAGGCTTCAACTGGTGATTCAATGGGATCAGAAGCGAAGAAAAACCTCATGAAGAGTACAGAAGAAAGGGAGGAGCATGAAACATCCCCATGTACTCTAATACCTTTAGAGTGTACACAACTTGTGTAGAAAAAAAAAGTGAAGGAGTGTAGTTTGGAATTATTTGAAGAAAAATGTAGAAGGGAGGGGTATAAAGGACATTTACATCTTTCTAGGGCCTAAAATTTCATTTCCTTTTTTCAGAGGTGTGTATTTCAATATAATGTTTTGAATGTAAAGGGATAGATGTACATTGTTGTAAATATATTTTCTTATTTATCTAAATATTTAATATTTATTTAGTCATATATCTAACCACATACTTATTTGTTTGATTTTTTTCAGTGATCAGTGAAGCCACCGGTTAAGAAAGAACTGAACCAATTGATCTCATTTTGCACAGTGACATTCATGTGGCTGAACATGGAGAATATGAGGTTTGTTTTTAGAACCTTTGTTCAGGAGTTGTTTAAGATAGTTTGATTTTGGGTGAATGAGGTTTTTGGTTGCTATGCTGAATAGTTCTATTAGCATTTTATTGTTGGCTGGTACTGTTTTATATTATCAGTTTATGAAGTATTTGTCTAAATGATGCTTAGATAATTTTGTTGATTTACATTACCATGCTGTTGGTTAAAACACACAAAACTTTATAAATAAGAGCAAGGGTATAATGGGAAAAGATAGATCTTAATAATATTTAAATAAGAGTAATTAACTTTATGAGTAAATAGAAAGAGATAAAAGAGTTGAAGGACATATTGAATATAATAAAGATTAGAGTAAATAAGAAATTGAAGAACTCGGTATATGAGAAATTAACCCTTATGCATATATTTATCTTTTTTATTACAGGCTTGTTCACTAAGAAAATAGCTTTTTTGAAGGACTTGGTTATTACTTTTTTTAGCAATGTTGGTAATATATTTTCAAATATTATTAATGAAATTCTTTTTTTATAGGTAAGAGCATTGTTTCATTGATAACATGGTGGCTTATGCACTCAAGCGAAAGAGGATATGTCTGGGCATGCAAGAACAATGAGAGTGACTTCTTGACTCAAGGTTACATTAAAACCAATAAGCAAATTAAAAATCATTGCTACATATTTGTTTTTTTTTCTTTTTAATTTTGTGATTAAAATGTACTTGCAGTTTTAGTTTAGTTTAGTTTATAAGATATTACATTTACATTTACATTAGTTCATCACTTCCTTCAATATTTCAATGTATATTACAAATGCTAAATGAGGTGCTTACAGCTATTCAAAATTTTCTCACAAATTGAGGTGCTTACAGCTACATTTCACAAATTTATCGAACTATTTTTTTTCATATTGCTAAAAAATACAAACCAATTACCTTAAAAAATCATCCAGTTTACCAAATATAAATACTTGAGGGACTTCTTTGTAAATGTGAGAAATTTTTTCAAAAGGAATAAAGACTGTAGGCATATGCCAAGGATCTGTCAAAATAAAGAATAAAGAACCTTGTGACTCTTCTATGATCTATGCCCTTTGATTGCAAACAAACAAAAAAATTGTAAATATGTCAAATAGCAAGGTCCTATATAAAGAAAATGTCCTCACTCTCTTGACTGACAAAGAACTTAAAATAAATTCAAGTTTAATCTTGATTCTTGATGATTTTGATCTTTATCCTTTGGTTTCTCATACATAAACAGTGGCTTAGAACCTCTAAAACCAGACCTAATGTAGTTCAGACCTCAAAACCTGGTGTGCTGACCTCTAAACAGACTCCTTGGCATAACCCCATGCATGACCAATATAACTAAACTCATGGTTTCTCACTTTACAATAATTAGAGCAGCATACAAGGATGAGCATATATTGTGAAATTAAAACAACATGCAAGGATTGGAACAACTAGGAGCTCGGGATTGGGAATTTTGACGCCTCAAGTTGTGCTACCTGCCAGTGTATCATACACAAGGTACCATACTGATTCAAATATTCTTTGTTCATTTTTTTTTATTTGTGTTATAGCAAAGTCAAATTTTACTCCATATCAAGGATTGCTTATTTCAGTGCTTATTGTAAAATTACTGATGGTGTCCAGTAGGAATAGAGATGGCGCTTACACAGTACACATTTTTTATAGTGATTAATTTGCATAAAGGTGCATTCACATTAGTGTGGTCCTCATGTTCAGTGCAAAGAAACTGCACCAAAACAATTGTAAAATTGAAATCCTTGCAATTTGGTCCTGTGCTAGCCATGTGTGAACCAATGCATTGTTTGCTTGTCATACTTGTAACCTTTTTTCATTTATGTGAGATGACTTCTTAGTTAAAAAAAAAAGCATTCTAATTTTGTTGTAGTCACTATCTTTCATGTTTATTCATAGGTGAACCAGTGCAATTACAAGAACTGCTGGTATGGTGTGAAATGATGTTAAATTCTTTATTTTGTGTGATTTAGTGATTTCAATGGGTATGGTGCAAAATTCATTATTTTGAGAGTGGATATGCAAAATTAGTTTTTTTTTAGGAAGAAACTGGGGTCACGTTGTCATTTTCATTGATAGAAAAATAAGTTACATAAGGTTTGTAACATAAAATAAAAAAAAAAGAAAAATAAGTAATCTATCCTATAAAAGGAAAACAAGTAAATCTATCCTATAAAGGTACAGGGTAAAGCTGGAAAAAAAGAAACAAAAAGAAATTTCTGTGCTTAAAAGTATTAAGCCAGAGAAGCAAAATATAGAGGGGCAAATAGGGAAATTTAAGAGAGAAATCTTCTTGGGTGTGCATCAGGACTTGCACTTGTACCAGTAAATGGTCCGAACCAGTATTCATACCAGTACCCACTCATACTTGTTGTCAAGACCGGTACTTTTACTTGTATGTGTTCTTTTGTTTGTCACTCTCGCATCAAGCTCATACTACACTGTTCTTGTATTTCCTGTGATAGTTGAGGTATCATTTTGCAATTTCCTCTGAAAATTCTCGCACATCTTTCATGCCATATGACAAATTGAGCTATTAATGTTACTTCCTTGCAGAGTTTTGTATGATTTTTCTGTACCAGTACTTGGATTGTATCCTGTGTTGGTATGGTGATATTGAAGACCCCACTGATTTGTCTGTATACTCCCCTTGTCATTTCACATTCTATGAACAAGTGAACTGCTAACTCTGTGTTGGACTTGCACGTGGCGCACCTGTTGGCCAATTGCCAACCTCTTTTCATTAGGTTGTCCACTGTAAGCAATAAAATTAGTTTTGCTTTTGTGAAAGTAGCATCAAATTGAAATACATTTCATATAGTGTTTTGTATGGATGAAATCAAAGTATATAATGTAAAATGTAATACAAATAACAATTTTATTAAATATGACAAAATGAATTCATAAGTTTCATGGAACTAACTCAAGGGACATTAAAAAATGTTCCAAGCTACATACTTTGTATGTTTACGTTTTTATTTTTTGAGCTTTCATGAATTATTATTGAATACTTTGTCTACCTGCTACGATTGCTGCCGCCGAAGCAACGCAAGGTCTGCTGCTAAGAAATTACATTTGTAGACAAGCAAGTACATGCTCACGAGGCCGAGCGTGCTAAGTTCATTCCTAAAAAGGCTGAGCACGACAGAAAAGTGGTACTATTAGAGGAAGCTTGCTGTACCAGCCTTTGGCACCCCAATGGAGAAACCGTTTTTATCTTATGATTGATTAGGAAGTTTTGTAATTTGTTCTAATTGTTAATCTTATCATGCTATAGTTTTGGAATTGTTTGTGCTATTGTTTATCTTATCATTCCCCGTTGCAAAGCACGGGCACTTGACTAGTTTATAAAAAACCGTGTACAAATATAGGTGTCTTTCGTACACGGATCCATTTTAATTTACCGTGTGTGTATGTTAGAGCTTATTTTTGCACAAACACTACCTTCTTTTACACATTGTTTATTTAGAAATTTCTCACATTTATATATGATATATATATGCCATGTATGTTTAACGTTTTTGTAATAATGATTTATTTCCATCTGAAATTAATGCTGCTACGGTGACAACTGACAAACAAAATCTTTCTAAGATAATTTCCTCTTTTATATATTTTGAGATCGGAAGAAAAATTTAACAACTCGATTGTCTACTCTAAGTTCAAACTTCAATTGCTCCATAGTTACATCACTCAATACGTATAACAACACCAAATTAGTTGCCAACTAAAATCATTGACTTCGATTTTTTATTCATCTTCCATTTGAGGTGGAATCTTTATCCACAATATGGACATATAAATCCTCGGTACAATCATCAACAGTGGCAGAATTAGAAAATTTTGATAGAGATAGTTGAAAATTAAAATCTACAATTCTAATGAGTGGAATTTGAACTCAAGACCTCTTGTTGAGAATAATTAGGATTAAGGGACTAATTAATAGCATCAGAAATTGATCATCATATGCTATTTAGGAATAAAAAGGAGCAACTAGATTAGTCAATAAAGTTACTCTACTTTTTTCCTTTTTTAGAAAATAGGCTACAGTAGGTCCAGTAGGCAACCGTTAGAAATTCTAACGTCTCTTTATTTCTTTAGCTATAAAAACAGCACTGTATACTTCTTTCTTTTTAACAGAGTGAATACAATTTTACTTTCATCTCATCAAATTACTTCCGCAAATCACTCTGTGAAAATCATCATGGTATCAGAGCCATTTTGATCTGGCTCCAAATCAATTTTACAAAAGCCAAATAGGCAATCCAATCACTGGACAGATAACAAAGAACTGTACCAGTTCAACACACCATCAGAAATTCCAAGCTCAAATAGAGCAATTTCGTTCATAGAAACTAATCAAGCCCAAGGCAGCATCAATTCTTATCAAAGAGCAAAACCCAACAAATACCAGAAAATCCGAAAAAACCAGAAATGGCACAACAAACCGAGAAACTTTCAGGTGTGCTATTAAATGGCAAAAATTACCATCTTTGGGCACG
Organism: Carex kokanica; assembly: GCA_025461125.1. NCBI lineage: Eukaryota > Viridiplantae > Streptophyta > Magnoliopsida > Poales > Cyperaceae > Carex > Carex kokanica. The sequence continues at coordinate 101,189 of JAJGRX010001031.1, forward strand.
ACAAGTGACATTCGGTCTCATCGGCAGAGATAAATTCGAACATGTCACTGGTGAAAAAACAAAGCCAGTAGCCAAGGAACCAGCACAGCCAACAGATGAAGAAAAAAATATCAGAATGGAGAAAAAGCGACAACCTTGTCATGAGTTGGCTGCTGGTAACCATGGAATCCCATATTTCTGATCTCATGACATATCTCGACACAGCCCGAGACATGTGGATTAAAGCCGAAACAATGTTCGGCAAAAAGAAAAATTACTCTCTCATTTATCAACTTCAGCAAGAACTCCATCAATTACAGCAGCAAAACCAAACTGTCACCGAACTTTTCAGCCAAATCCAAAAAAAGAAAGATGAAATTAGAGTGTACCGTCCTCTCACTGCTGACATCGAAGAAATCAAGAAAAGGGAAGAACAAGATGATATCTTCACCTTCCTGGCCAAGCTCGACTCAAGCTATGAGGGAGTGAGATCCCAAATCCTCCTCATGGGAGAACTACCATCTCTCGATGAGGTAGTCGGAATGGTTGAAAGAGAAGAGACAAGGCGCATTGTAATGGGCTCTCAGCCATCAGACAACCCCGAAACCAAGGCCTTCATTGCTCGGCCAAACCCTAGATCGGAGAATCGGGGAGACCAAGCGAACACCCGCTGCGATTTCTGTAAAAAGGAGGGACACAAGCGCGAGGAGTGCTGGTGCCTCAATCCTAATCTCCGACCGAAGGGGAGGCGCGGTGGTGGAGGCAGTTTCATCAGAGGGGGAGATCGGCGACAAGGGGGTCTCGCTGGCGAAGAGAACAAAGAGAGAAGGGGATATCCGGCGCTGAAAGAAAAAGGGGAGCGGGTTGAAAGTTCTGACCCGTCTGGAAATGAAATAGAGGCTGAAGTGGACCTGGATCAGATGAGGCAGCTGTATACGCAGCTATCCGTGATGTTTCAAGGGAAAAATCAAAAGACCTCTGGTATAATTACAAATCTTGTCCAAAATCATTTAAATTCAAAATGGATACTTGATTCAGGTTCAACTGATCATATGACCGGGAATAAAAATTTGCTTAACGATTACAAAAAATTTGAAACCAAACAATTTGTAATTGTTGCAAATGGTGAAAAAATGGAAATTTTAGGAAACGGTTCAATTATTCTCCTTTCAAAAATTATAACAAATGTTTTGCATGTAGAAAATTGTACATCCAACTTGTTATCCATTAGCAAACTCACACGAGAATTAAATTGTGAAATTACATTTACATCCAAAAATGTGATTTTTCAGGAATGGATAACAAAGAGTATCATTGGTGAAGGATTTTTAGAAAATGGGCTTTACATTTTGAGTGAAGAAAAATGCAACTTCAATATTAGAAAAGAAGAAGAATTAGGCACTCTTTGGCATAAGAGAATTGGGCATCCTTCCGATAAGATTTTGAAATGTATTTTTGATTTCAAGCAACTAGATTGTAGTAGTTGTGAAATTTGCAAATTAGGAAAACATACAAAATTACCATTTAGTTTATCTTATTGTAAAAGCAAAAAACCCTTTGAGTTAATACATTCGGATGTTTGGGGTCCGGCCCCATTTGAATCATACAATGGTTTTAAATATTTTGTTCTATTTATAGATGATTTTTCTAGAACTACATGGCTACACTTATTAAAAAATAAAAGTGAAGTATTTTCTCAATTTCAAGAATTTTATAATTTTGTAGAAAATCAATATGATGCAAAAATTAAAACCTTTAGAAGTGATAATGGAACGGAATTTGTAAATCAAAACTTCACAAATTTTTTCAAACAAAAAGGAATTTTGCACCAAACAACTTGCATTTACACACCACAACAAAATGGTGTGTCGGAAAGAAAAAATCGACATTTACTTGAAATAACAAGAGTACTTTTGTTTCAAAACAATGTTCCAACAATTTTTTGGTCGGATGCCGTTCTCACCGCAACATATTTAATAAATAGATTACCAAGTGCAAATTTGAATTTTAAGAGCCCACTAGAAATTCTTTACCAAGAAAAACTCAACATTGGTCATTTGAGGGTATTTGGTTGTACATGCTACGTGCACAAAAATAAAGAACACAAATTAGATTACACATCCATCAAAGCTATTTTCTTGGGATACTCGTCTCAAAAAAAGGGTTATAAATGTTATGATCCGGTTAATAAAAAAATTTACATTTCAAGAGATGTGACATTCCAAGAAAATGAGCCATATTACAAAATCCTAGAAAAGGAGATTAATGACCAAGGAAAATCAAATGAATTTACATTTCCATTTTTTTACAATTCCGAAGAAGGTAATTCGGTCTTAGAAAATGAAAATGAAATAATTAATGAGAATGAAGAGGAGGAAACTTCTCAAAGTGAGGGGGAGGAAAATGGTACCGAAGTGACACCATTGAGAAGGTCTAATCGAACACCGCAACCTACCACTAGATTTCGAGACTTTATAACATATGAGGTAAAATATCCTATCCAAAAATTTTTATCTTATGAAAATGTTACACCCCAATATCAAAATTACTTGAGCTCAATTTCTAAAGAAAATGAGCCAAAAAATTATGAGGAAGCTATAAATCAACCAAAATGGTGTAAGGCGATGGAAGAAGAACTTAAGGCATTAGAAAAAAATGAAACATGGGTAGTCGTACAACTACCCGAGGGAAAGAAACCCGTAGGATGCAAATGGGTCTATAAGATTAAGTTTAATAGTGATGGTACCATTGAAAGATATAAAGCAAGATTAGTGGCAAAGGGTTACACCCAAACGTACGGTATAGATTATCAAGAAACATTTGCACCCGTGGCCAAGATGAATACCGTTAGGATTTTATTCTCCATAGCGGTAAACCAAAATTGGACCCTACACCAAATGGATGTCAAAAATTCTTTTCTTCAAGGAACACTTGAAGAAGAAGTGTATATGACACTTCCACCCGGCCATAAAAAAGAAACCGATTCTAACTTAGTGTGTAGGTTAAAAAAATCAATTTACGGGCTAAAGCAATCTCCACGGGCATGGTATGGCAAACTAAGCTCATATTTAATTTCTTGTGATTTTAAAGTTAGCAATGCCGATCACTCATTGTTTTCCAAAATTAGTGGTACCTTCACAACCATAATTTTAGTATATGTAGATGACATAATAATTACCGGAAACAACTTAGAAGAAATTAAAAAGGTAAAAATGCAATTAAAAGAAAAATTCGATATCAAGGATTTGGGTTTACTAAAATATTTCTTAGGAATAGAAATAGCTCACTCAACCAAGGGCCTTTTTATTTCCCAAAGAAAATATACACTTGACCTATTAAAGGAAACCGACAAATTAGGAAGCAAACCGGTATCTACACCAATAGATAGCAAATGTAAATTAAATACCGAGGATGGAGAACCTTTAGAAGATATAAATCATTTTCAAAGACTTGTAGGAAAATTGATTTACTTAACGGTAACCCGACCCGATATTTCTTTTTCGGTAAGCCAAATTAGCAAATTCATGCATGCACCTAGAACTCCACATTTAGAAGCTATACATAGAATTTTAAAATATTTAAAAGGGACACCCGGAAAAGGAGTATTTATGAAATGCAATAATTCTAACGAAGTGTGTGGCTATTCCGATGCAGATTGGGCCGGCAGCTTTGATAGAAAATCAACCACCGGTTTTTGCACATTTGTAGGCGGAAATTTAGTCACATGGAAAAGCAAGAAACAAAGTGTTGTGGCACGATCAAGCGCCGAGGCGGAATATCGAGCCATGGCATCAACATCAAGCGAATTAACTTGGATCAAACAACTTCTCTCGGATGTAGGAATTAAAATTCAAGAGCCAATAAAGATGTTCTGTGATAACCAAGCGGCTCGACATATAGCAACCAATCCGGTCTTCCACGAAAGAACAAAACATATCGAAGTGGATTGTCACTTCATTAGAGAAAAAATTCAAGCAAAGGAAATCGAGACTCCATTCGTAAGGAGTGAAGAACAATTGGCGGATATTTTCACTAAGGGCTTAGAACCGAAATCATTTGAAGAAAATTCAAGCAAGTTAGGGTTGATAGATATCTACACGCCTAACTTGAGGGGGAGTGTTGAGAATAATTAGGATTAAGGGACTAATTAATAGCATCAGAAATTGATCATCATATGCTATTTAGGAATAAAAAGGAGCAACTAGATTAGTCAATAAAGTTACTCTACTTTTTTTCTTTTTTAGAAAATAGGCTACAGTAGGTCCAGTAGGCAACCGTTAGAAATTCTAACGTCTCTTTATTTCTTTAGCTATAAAAACAGCACTGTATACTTCTTTCTTTTTAACAGAGAGAATACAATTTTACTTTCATCTCATCAAATTACTTCCGCAAATCACTCTGTGAAAATCATCACCTCTCAACCATAAAATAGAACTTTAACTACTATGCTACAACTAAACATATGTCATTTATTGAGGGTGGCTAGAATATATAAAAAATTTAAAAAAGATAAAATTCAATTAAATTCTTATACGTATAATTAAAATTTTAAAATCATAGGGGTGGCTTAGCCAACTTAGATCCGTCCCTGTACATCAATTAATGTTTCTCCCACTTGTCAATAAAATAACTCTATGATGAAACTTTAGCATCAACTAGGGGTGTTGAATGGGTCCGGTTTTATTCGGTTTTTAACTGGAGAGAAAAACATTGGACTAATTAGATTGATTATTCGGTTTAAATGAACTGGTTCGGTTTAATTTTTATTTAATTTTGGTTTTTCTTAATTAATTCAGTTTAGAACTTTTCAAAACCAACTGAATGAACTGATTAAACTTAGGTTTCTTTTAATTTTTTTTTCTGTCTCTTCCCACTCTCTCTCCCATGCTGAACCCTGCTCAATCTTCATTGTCTCTCTCCCCTATTCTTTTCTCTTTTTGCTCTCTCTTCCCTAATCGCTTTGGTTTGGTTTGGTTTTTACTTGGTTTATTGATTTAATTCAGTTTGTTCGGATCTATTTTTTAAAATCTAATAAAACTTTGATTTAGCTATTTTATTTGATTCTAACCGAACCAAAAAATAAACAGATTCGACCGTCGATCAAAAGTTCCTCCTAAAGATAATAAAATGTGGTAAAACTATAGAGTTGTGACTACGTAGGATCCTGAGCGAACAGGTCAAACCGCATGTTTTGGACCACGCTCATTAATTAAATATATATAGATTTTAACAATGTACAAATGCTTAATAATATTTATAATAAAAGATTTTAGATCTGAGGCCTTTTGTAGTTTCTCCATAGTTTTAGCTAGGTACGTACGTAGTTCTTAAAACTTTCAGTCAAGTTGCGGTATTTAAATTAATTTTGTCGCTTAGAGAAATAGCCAAAATCTGAAAAATTAGTTGTCGTATAAAATATTTGTATTTTGTTATCTGCTGTTTTATTTGTACAAACTTTTCATAATAATGCTCTTTTTCCTTTGGGAACTACAGTTGGAGGGTGGGACTATTTTTCTAATTAATTTTCTCTCACAAATAGTCTCTTCTTAAAATAATTTCTTTATTTAAAATAAGGAAACAGGGAACTAAACAAGTTAACAAAAATATTTACTTTAGAAAAGGCTGAAGTAGAGTTTGATCGATAATGAATGTATATATGGACATTGACTCTTTCAAAATGGTGATTTTAAACATTGTGTGTTAAAATGGTGATAAAAAGTGTTGCTGATAAAAAAATTTTGAAAAAAAATTGTTGATAATTTATTATTATTATTACAAAACATTTATATTAAAAATAGTTTGGAATTATTAAAAGGAAAAAAAAGTAAACAATTAATGACGCTTTCAAGATAGTCACATATGTTTGGCTGACTTTGATACGATTTTTTACTGTATAATTAAGCATGTCATTTTCGAATGGTCACACATGATGTTAACTACAATTAAAATTAATTCAGAAGATTACTTAAAATTTTACAAGTTGGGAAGTATTATTTTCGTTGAATGAATCATACCAACAATTTATTACGTACTCAATTCACAAATTATTTGTTTGGTCAATGGCCCCTCATCCATTAATCATATTAATTCACAAATGATTATAAATAAGCAAATTAACTCTTGAATGGAAAATTTTAACATCCGCTGTATCTTTCCATGAATCTTCTCTGACACTACAGCTCGAGGTCAACAATTAAATTAAGGTATAATATATATATAGTATGTACAATAAACACTACATTATTTATCAATTGTTGTTGTTGTTAATAATTTTAGATACTTTTTTTATTCTTTTTTTCTCTCTTATTTTTTACTAATTTTTATGAATAATTTTTTTTCCGTATAAAGTTATTTATACATGTACACTAATTAGGCGGTGGGATGTCGGCCACGAGTAACGATGATGCCACGTGGCAGGTCTTGAGTTGACGGACGGCTTTAGCTTTGTCGTTATCTCTGATCAAAATATTTTCATCTCAAATTAATTAATCATTGATTAGTTCAAGGATTAATAATTGATTAATTAATCTTTTGCCCGTTCGTCTTGGTCTTTGGTCAGCAATGGAGGCTGCAGCGCGTACGTCACGTTGTATTAAATTAATAATTCATGCTGTTAAGCTGCTTAAAGTATGAAAGATGAAAAGCAAGCAAGCATTTTTCTTTTGTTGTTATAAGAATTTGTAAGTAAATTAACCATTATGAAAATTAGTTTAGGTATCTTCCTAACTTCTTCTCCCCAGCAGACAAAAACCTAACACGCACTCTTCCTCGATTCCCCAATAATTAGTTTTTGTACCCAGCATTTCATATCAACACAAGAGAAGATAATAGACTTTGCAATTTTAGATCGATGGGTCTAGGCGGAGTGATTTCCAACCTTCTGTCTTTGGGCGCCAAATTGTTACCTGCTGTCATCGCTTCTGCGCAAGCTCCGTCTTCTTCCTCATCTTCTCCTGCAGATCAAAACCACCAAATTGAGGCTGAATTGGAGAAATTGATGAGGATGCTGGAGCAGATCAAGGCCACGCTGTACGATGCAGAGCAGAGGGAGATCAAAGACCTGTCAGCCATGTTCTGGTTAAAGGAGCTCAATAGAGTTGCGTATAATGCAGAGGATGTGCTGGATGAGTACCAGTATGAGCTCTTACGGGAACAAGTTGAGGCAAGAGATGCTTCTCTACCAAATTCTCGTAAAAGGAAGCCAATTCAGGTAACTAATTTAATATAGGATGGAATTTCATGTATACCCCTAAAAAACATCGAAATTATGTATTTCCTCTTCTAAAGTTCATAATATCATATTTACACTTCAAAATTTGCAAAACTCACAAATTTACCAATTGTATTGTCTTTTTCCATTAAAACTCACTTTAAATTTATAAAATACCTATTTTTACTCTTTATTAAAAAAGAAAAAAATATGTAGCACGTTTGAGTAAAATGTTAGTCTTCTTATTAGTAGTTTTCCAAGAACATATGAGTAATTTCTCTACTTATCACACTTACACAGTGACATTTAGATATATGTTTGTGTATGCGTTAGAAGTAGAGAAATTACTCTTTTGCCCTTGGAAACCGACCAATAAAAAGGCTTACATTTTACTAAAACATGCTACATATTTTTTTCTTTTTTAATAAAGAGTAAAAATGGATATTTTATACATTTAAAATGAGTTATAATGGAAAAAGACAATAAAATTGGTAAATTTGTGAGTTTTTCAAATTTATAAGGGTAAATATGATATTATGAACTTTAGAGGGGAAACTACATAATTTTCAATGTTTTTGAGGGGTATACATGAAATTCCTTATTTAATATAATTTCCTTGTGTAAAGAAAAAATATGTGATTAGTTTTTGAGGGGTATCACATATTTTTTCCTTGTGTATGTGATAAGTTTTGTGTTCATGAGTCAGGGGCAGTAAGTTAAGATAAATCTCTTAGCAAGACAAAAACACAGAACATGAAATATACATTTTACTTGTAGTCTCACTATCAGGTCCAATGGAGAGCCATATACAATTACAAGATACCAGCTGGATATGGCGTGCCATAGGAAATATGATGACTCAATGAAAACTACATTGCAAGCTGCAAAATGTAGCAAAAGCCTACACTATATAACTAGTATTATTTGTGTACATGAATATTATAGTAATACACTCTCACAACAATTATAATTAACTTTCCAGGTTCCATACAACATGCTCGATCAAATTCAGCAAATAAGGAGCAGATTTGATGAGATTGCGAATGACCGGATATCACTTCAACTGTCAGAGGGTGATGGGCCCAGGCGTTACAACAATGAATTCCAAATAGCTCCAACTAGCCACATTGTAGTTGACTCGAATATCTTTGGGAGAGAGAGGGAAAAGGAGAAGTTGATTGATTTGATGTGCTCTGAATGTGATGTTCTTTCAGTGGTGACAATTGTTGGCATGGGAGGCATTGGAAAAACAAGCCTTGCACAACTTGTCTATAATGATCACAGAATCCGACAAAGGTTTGATAAATTTGGGTGGATATGCGTATCAGATGATTTCAATGTTGAAAGGCTGACCAAAGAATCAGTAGAGTCTATTACAGGAGATAAGTGTGAGCTTACAAATTTGAGTGCTTTGCAAGAGAAAATTTGTAAGGAGATAAGTGGGAAAAAGGTAATTTTGGTCCTTGATGATGTGTGGAATGAGAAGAGGGGTTTTTGGGATTCATTTCAGGCTCCTTTTAAGTCAGCAACATTTGTAAAAATCCTAGTTACAACAAGGAACGATCATGTGGCGCAAGTCATGCAAACAGAGCCAACATTCATCATTGGCAAATTATCAGCTGAACCGTGTTGGCAATTGTTCGAACATTATGCATTTAGTGGAGTACAACATAACAGGGACCCAAATTTGGTAGAAATTGGAAAGCAAATCGTGAACAAGTGTGGATTGTTGCCTTTGGCTGTGAAGTCAATTGCTAGCCTTTTGAGACATGAGGCCGAAGAAGAGAGTTGGAGAGATATTCTAGAAAGTGAGCTATGGGAGTCTAATGCTAGCAATGAGATATATACACCTCTTAAATTAAGCTATGCACACCTTCCGACATACCTAAAGTCGTGTTTTCTATATTGTGCCATGTTTCCTAAAGATTATCTCTATGATGTAGAATATTTGGTGGAATTATGGATATACCAAGGTTTTATTGAGTCTAAAGAAAACAAGACTGCAAAAGAGATTGGTATTGAATATGCACAGCAGCTGTGCGAAAGGTCCTTGTTTGAAGGAGAACTCAAATATGGATATACCATGGGGCCACCTCTTAAGTTGCATGATCTAGTTCATGATTTAGCACGACTTAATTCCGAAAATGGATGCTATTCAATTGAGGTTGGTAAGCTCCCAAGATTTTCTAATGTACTGTACCATTTGTATATAGCTAATTATGTGAACATAATAAATCCTATTCGCTCTGACAAGTTCACTGCTCTGCGCACACTTGTTACAGGCTATTCTGTCAAAAACTTATTCAATAATTTTGACCTTTCAGTGGTACCAAAATTAAGAACTCTAGAAATATACGATGCCCATGATTGTGAATTTGAATCTCTTTCCTCTGTTGGTAAATTGAAACATCTTCGCTATCTTTCACTTCGTCGTGTGTTCTTTGAAACGTTACCTGAATGCATAAGTTCCCTTTACAACTTGCGAAATCTAACTCTTAGGAATAGTCATTTCGTAGAGTTGCCAAAAAAGATTGGAAATCTAATTAGCCTGGAAGAGCTGATAATTGATCATTGTCATAGCTTCACAGTGTTGCCTGAGTCCCTTTGTCAACTCAAGGCCTTGAAGAAGCTCTCTATTACTTGTTGCCATAGAATTAAGAAGTTACCAAACAACATAGGAAATTTAATTAGCCTGGAAGAGCTGTCTATTGATAAATGTTTGGACTTCGCAATGTTGCCTCGGTCCCTATGTCAGCTAAAGACCTTGAGGAAACTCTATCTTATTGGTTGCCCCCTAGTTGAAGAGCTTCCTAGTGACATGGGGAGCCTTACAAATCTTGAATATCTTTATATGACTAAGACAAGTGTCAGGTATTTACCACCTAGCTTGAGCAAATTCAACTTAGGTCTAAGTGTGGATCTCAAATGCAAGACAATAGGATGGTTAAAGGATTTTCCTGATCTGGATGGAACTCTTTCTCTAAGTGGGCTGAAAAATATTCCCAATTTAAAAGATGTCCAATGTGCTAACATTGTGAGTATGTGCTACTTGGAGCACTTGATACTATCGTGGAATTTGTTACCATCCTTTTATGATGATGATGATCATCTTATGTCCATAGCTGACAATGCATTTGAGTTGATGACCAGAAGTGGTGAGAACATATATCTTGAAGATCAAAGTTGTATCTCGGTGATGGTTAGTCTCCAGCCTCACCCTAATCTTAGCAAGCTAAAACTAGATGGTTACCGTGGCACTACATTTCCAAAATGGATTGGCAGCCTATGCAAACTAAAGTATTTGAATTTTACCTTATGTTATAGTTTGGAAATTTTAGAAGCAGAGTTGCTGCCATTAGAACTTGAAGAGTTGGAAATATTTGAATGCCACCAGCTAGTATCTATACCTGGAATACAAAAGCTGAAATCCTTGGTCAAACTTTCCATCGATTATTGTGAGAACCTGTGCTCGTTTATGGAACCTTCTCTTGAATTGACAATAAGAGCAGGGGTGGGTTCATATGGGAGCTCATTGTTGGGGTTGACAAACCTTGCTTCACTCAGAAGTTTGCAGATTTCAAATTGTTTGAAATTGCAAGTATTGGCGGATGAGTTGTTTCCTGTAGAACCCTGCAGAGTTGAGGTTTCTAATTGCCCCGGGTTAAGGGAGTGGTGCTTACAACATGGAATAAACTACAAGGTACTTCCTAGTTACTATTATTCTATAATATTGTTGTTAGATAATTGATGATACTTCCATATCATCTACGTACTTAATTTCTATAATTCTTTCCTTTGTTTTTTATTCCACGCATACCATGCAACTAGGGAATTACATTTTTTTGGTAGTCGTGCCATATGAGTCTGTTACATACAAGTTGTCATGGATGGAATTTGTTTATATCCTCTGAATTAAATTGGGTTGTACAAATGACAGTGCATAAACCTAGGATGAGATTTTTATGATATGGTGCCAACCAGAGTGACCTTGTAGTCTTAATGCAAATTTAAAAGTTCAAATCTTAATTTAGGAACCGGCCCAGAGGAGGTTACTACGAAGCAATTTTACAGTCCCAGAATAACAATGATGATGATAATGGTCATAAACCTAGTGGTTAACTGCTGCATGAGTAATTCACCTCTAGAATCAAGATTTGACAACACTTACTGGCCCTAGGTTAAGGGAACGGTGCTCTTGCAATATACAACATTACCTACAAGGTACTTTCTATTATTTAATCTGTTATCTTGCCATTAGATATTTTATGATTTACCTACAAGCTATATTACTTTTTATCTGTACAGAAAATCAGGACGGAATATAAACTTTTGTCAAGTAAAACAATAAAATCAGAAATTCTACAGTGGTAATTTGCCATATGATATTGCCACTTTTTACCAGTTGTCATCAATGGTTCAAAGCAGTCTTTATTACTATTAATCTTTACAATAAATCAAATTGGATGGTACGTAAAAACCATATAAGGAAAAATCGGCTGTTCTGGAACAGAATCAGCCGATCCTGATCGGAATCAGGCTGTACCGATCCAATTTTAGGCCGAGTTATATTGTATGTGAATTTTTCATCCAATTTTGACCGAAACGATCCGATTCCAGTCAAATTTCAACCGAAACAGTTTGATTCCAGTTAAACCATCGGTCAAAACGCGCAAATACCACTCTCCAAAATTTATCCCCTCCAGTGTGAATCGAAACAAGGACCTCTTAGTTATCAACCAAGCCAACTACCACCACACTATGCTATCTTTTGTTGCTAGAATACATAACTACATGTAAATATAAGTGTTAATGCTTGTATTATATTGTATTAGTGGATTATTTGATTGTAATCATTTGTTTAAACACAAGTTGTTGACAAATTATTTTTTTATTAATTTTTTCCTATTTTTTAGTATAAAACAAGTTTCTGGCAAAAACTAAAATCCGAATTTCTGATCCGATTTGGCCGATTTTGACCGATTCACTCGATTCTGATCCACAGTCAAAAGACCGATCCCGATTTCGATTTGAATTTTTCCTTCTGTGATAAAAACCAAGGATAGTATGGTGTCAACTAGGCTTACATCTTTTACCTTGCACAATTTTCCCATCTTGAAGGTTTATACCTTAATTGAGCCCCGAGTAAGCCGGATAAGAAAAAAATATATAAAGAATTAAAATGATAACAAATTTCTATCAGATTGTTCCCATTTAATGATGAAAATCAATGTGGACAACAGATTTTTCCCATTTAATGATGCTTATGGATTAACAACTGCATGTCTTTTAGGGCCTGTTCGGCCGTTTACTGTGTGTGTGGAAAAATAAAAATTCACTCAGACTTTGCAAAAAAAATTCCACGCGCACAGTATTTTGTCAGTTCAAAAATTTCCATTCCATCACCTATTCCCATTCCCATTCCCATTCTACGGCCAAACAGGCCCTTAGTTGCAGAAGGAAGCAGTGGGCACTTTGATATTATAAAATTATAAATGTTGTTTTTTCTTTTATATCAGATAAAGATGAGGATCCACAAGAGATTTTTCAACTGGTTTTAAACCTGCGACTTTCTATATAAGCGTCCTAATTGAACAATTAACGAGTTTATATTGAACTTGATATACGAGTAGGGCCTGCTAAACTCATGTTCAAATTTTATCAATCGAAACAAGTTCAGTCTAGACGATTATTCAACGTCCCATTGAGCAGCTCAAAATCCTGTCCACTGAGTAGCTTGTTTGGTTTCTTGAGCTGATCCAACTGATTCTCTTCCTCCTTTCTCTCCCTCAAATTTGCTTTCTTGACCGGGTCTCTCTCCCTCCCTCTTCGCTGCCCCCCTCACCCTTTTGTTTGCTACCCCTCTCATCTCACTAAGCTCTGTAGCGCAGCTCGCCCCGGCTCCTTTAGGTAAACTTTATCTCTCCATTTTTTAAACTTAGAAACTTTGTCTAGGTAAACTTAGCCTCTGAGAAAGAACTTTGTCTAGTCATAAACTCATCTCTATCAGTTTAAGGTTTTACTTTATGTTTGAGTGTATTTTACCTTTTATAGTTTTATTTCGTTTTTAGGGTTTCATTTAGGAAGTGTTTAGTGTTGTTCCGTTGTCACATGATGGATGTATGTAATTGAACTTGACAAATCATTGGATGGATGTTGTTACCAGAACTGGCCTCTTGCATGTTTGTTTCTTTGCATCCTTTAATTCATGGTATTAGTTTGAGCTCGATGTATACCAGTTTCAAAAATTTACTAGATTCATGTTGCTCTGTTAGGTACAGTTGAAGTTTGGCTTAGACTAGTGTGAACTACAAAACTGGAGGCTCAACGTTTACCTACCGGAGCAGTGGTGCACCACACAACTAGTAATTTGTTACTCTCTGTGATATGACTTTTACATGGCGCAGCTCCAAATTTTGAATAAAATGTGGCTGACTACCCATATATGTTAATAAGAAAATTATAATCTTAAAAGTTGCCTTATAATAGTAAATAAGTTGCTTTTTTTCCTAGAATTTTCTTAAAATGGTCCTGCCCGGGATTGCAACTAAAGATGTCGACATGCCGGACGCCGGCTTGTGGTGATGATTCAGGCGGACTGGTAAGTTCTCAGTGCACTCCTGATGGTTTTATTAAGGGAAAATTGGTTATTTGCCACTCCAAAACCTTCTAATTCTAAAAATGCCATCTCGAAATTTGAAATTGTAAAAATGTCACTCTAAACTTCATGAATTCCTAATCTTGTCATTTATACTGTATTCTTATAATATTTTTATTAAAAATTAACTGAAAAATACTGTTTTGGCATACGTATTTCTGTATTTCCGATTATACCCTCATATAATTAATTAGTTATTTGCCCCTCCAGTTGTAAACGCCTCCTCCTCTTCAAACTTGCGAACTCCTCCTCCAGAGGCGATTACCTAGCTAGACCACCATCGGTCTTCTTTCTAAATGCACCACAACTCGCCTCCTCCCTAATCGCCAGCCCTCCAGTATTCGCCTCCTTCCATTGCCATTGCCAGTAACCCTAATCGCCTCCTCCTACGCAGCGCCTTAATCGCCTCCTCCTCCTTCTGATCTAATCAGCATGCATCACCATCAGTCCTCCTTTGGGAACTCTACGCAATCGATTTCGTCCACTGCCGCCCAGCCGAGTGACAGTCTGTTGCCAATCGTGCAATGCCCAAATTGCGGGATCAATGTGAAGAGATTTGTGAGCGGTACCACAGCAAATCCACAGAGGATATTCTACAGATGCGTAAACAACAAAAAGGTACTGGTATTTTTGACAAATGATCTCTTGGTTTTATGGTACATGGTACTGGTATTGGTATTTTTGACAGTAAATATTAATTCTATATGCAGTTTGTTTTTGTTGACGACTAGAAATTGCAAGAGGTATTATTAGTAGAGATCGATGAGAGCCAGCTTCCCAAAATATATGGAGGGAAAGTACCTCTAGTTCCCATAGAAAATGCCTAAAGGCCATTTTCCTTAGCTTACTTTGCCTAAATTTCTCTGTTTAATTCTTTGCCTAAAATAGAAAACCTTATACCTAGCCAATCAGAGAAATGTTGATGTCACCCTTTAGATGTACTTTCAAATACAATCTTTCACTGATATATGTATAAAATGTGTCAATGACTAGGTTGATTAAGAACAAAAAAAAATTAGCGGCATCAAAGTCAAATGCCCTCAGATTGAAAATAACTGCTTTCTTGATCATGGTCAGAATAAATTTTTACTATTTCCTTTAGTGTATCAGCAAAAAAGATGAAATTAGTATTTACTATATATATGTGTAGAACTTCCTCTTTCTAGATTTCCAGATAGATAAACAAAGAAATTAATGCACAATTCTGCATTTTTTTTTATTTGATGATCATTTGTGGTAGCAATAGAGTAGACTTTAGAGGAAGGGGAGAAGAATTGGTCCAGACTTTTTGAGTATGGAAAGAGCTTTCAACACTGGATCAACTGTTAACAGAAATTGTTGTATCAGATGGCTCTTTCTTGCTAAATTGGTAGTAACATAAAAATTGTTGCACCAGATGCATCTTTACTCAAAAAGAGCTTTCAACACTGTATAACCTGTTAACAGAAATTGCTGTAGCAGATGGCTCTTTCTTACTAAATTGATTTTGATATAAAAGTTGTTGAACCAGCCTGTTACACAAAAATTGCTATACCAGATAGCTCTTTATCTTAACATAAAAATTGTGGTACCAAATTTCTCTTTCTTGCTGTAACCATCTGACTGATACACTGCAATCTGCATCATATGGTTCTTTTTTGCTGGTTCAAACACAAAGGCTAAATTTAATTTTAGAAAGAAAAAAATCAACTTCCTAAAAAATTTGCTATATACCCATGAACACCTAAATCCCAAATTTTTCATGGGTTCTTAGCACTTGAGAATTAATAAATTGAAGTTAAAGAACCCATATCCAAAGAAGAACCATATGATGCAGATTGTTTTGTGGTGGATGGAAGAGTAACTGTCATGATTGTTACGGTTTGGAGTTAGAACCAAGAATCTAAATCAATGATGCTAATGTCATTTCTAAACAATTGGTACTAGTGCTCATATCGGTTCAGTTATGTTATTCTTACTTGTTGACCTAAGCCTCATTCCTAAATTCTCATGTCTTACCCATGCCACTATTATGGTTCCAGGGATTGAATTGTGAAAATAGAAGAAATTGAGAGGTTAACCTATTAAATTTCCAGTTAGTAAAGCTTGTCAGAAGTACGAAAATGTTTAATATGTAAATATTGAATACATGGCTGATTGGAAAATTATAAGGAAAAGTAAAAGGTTATGAAATTGGATATTGATTACTGTGACTGGTTGGATATTGGTTACTGTGACTTGTGAACAGTGAACTGTTGCACAATTAATCCAGGCTGATTTGAGTTAAAAATGGATAATGAAATCATCTATAGAAGGATTAAGGGAAATAACTAAATTTTGAATTTTGATGGGGAAATATCTAAATTGAGAAGTTTTGATGGGGATATATATAAATTTCTCTTTATTTTATTTTGCAGAAGACATTTTTGTGCAGGTTCTGGATGTGGAAAGAGGACTACGAGGCATATCTTCGTGACATTGGAGTTGTGGGCATGCGGAGTGATCCCGAGCATGACCTATCTGATGCTATTCGAATTTTCCCTAATCGAATTGTCTCTCGACTTGATAATGAGATTGGAAAATTGAAGAAACAAAACTCCCAAATTGTTGCATCAGCGGAGAAGATAATATTCATTTTTGTTATAAATGTTGTTGTGATGATTAGTATTTTGATTGTAATTATGTACAATAGTGTAGAAGTGTATTTAGGAATGGTTGATTATGTATGTCAATGCCTTGTTCAACTTAGTTTTACATGTTACAAATTTCTTTATTTTATGTCAATGCCTTGTTCAACTTATTTTATGTCAATGCCTTGAGAAAGAAGTATTTCTAATAAAACAACAACATAGCACTTACAAAGACTGTTTTGAGAAACTGTTTTCAGATACACAAAATAAACTAAGGTCCTTAGAAAACTCTTAAATTTAACAATTTTGCCATGTTGCTATTCTTGTAACGCCATCAGTACCAGTGGTACCATGTGCATACGGGTTATTCTCTTACCTTGTGCATGCCAAATTTAGGTTTAACAAGTAGCAGGGTAAGAAAAGATGATATGAAAAAACAATTGAAAAGAAAACATGATGAATCTTTGATCATTGAAATATGAATTAAGAAGGAAAACATGATGAATCTTTTTTTCATAGGGTGCCGGATAGATCACTGCTGCAGAGTATAAACCAAAGGAATGAAAAGGTATGAAAACTTCAAATATTACCGGTACCATTGAATAATATTACAATTTTGCAAAAAAATTCCTAAAACTAACACAAATTCAGTTCAAACTCCATACTACATAGCTGACAAATATTACAATTTTGCAAAATGACCCCTGCCAACTATTAAAATCCAAAAACTACCAAACGCACTAAGCATTGCTTGATCTTCTTTTCCTGCAAACAACAAAAAGTCTGATTTGAGAGCACTTTCTTGCATTTTTGTCTTCTTGTCCTCAACTCCAAACAACTAGGAATCCTCTCCTTTCTCGGCCTACCGGGTGGTCTTTTCATTTGAGGTGGATCCACTTTGAATCTAGAATCAACATTTACCCATTGTGACTTGTCAGTCATAGGTCTGATCACACCCTCGTATGCAACACATGGCCAAAAGCTCTAGTTAAGTGCAAAAAATGAAGTTATTTATCACACTGTAGTGCATCAAGAAATGTACCAAATAAAAAAGGCTAGAGAAAGTTTAAGGTGTATGAAGCTGTTTTTGGCAGTGCCTACAAATAATCACAAAATGCACCTAAATTTTTATCAAGGTACAAAATAATGAGTCGTCTAAACTGTTGTGTTTTTCTTGAACCAGCACAAGTCACATTTTATTGCGCATCGTCTTACATTGAAGCAAAGCAATGCTAGCAAGAGGATTCTACAGCCAATTGCCATTACCAATCAAATCAGAAGATGATACCACTTGTGGTTTTTCAGAAGCAGAGATATCATAAGAGCCACGCACCGCCATAACACCTGGTATGGACCTTATTTCACCAACAGCAAAAGATGTACCTACATACTCGTTCTCTAGAAGGCCCTGTTACATTTATAATAAAACAAAAAATCAAGCAGGTTTTTCTATCATTACAAAAGCATGCATAGTATCTAGAATGATAACATTCTTTGAAGTAAAAATGTCTGTTTGCATATTTATGGATTACATGTTTCAGTATTTGCAAAGAAAATCCAACATTTCTCATATTTGCAAATAAAAGATCTTGTTTTCAATTTGAAGTTCTTACTAATGAGAAATGTTGGTCGTTAGAATAAAAATCACCTAGAGGTTACATATAAAACAAGTGCCCGTACTAAAACATAATTAATTTTTATATCAATGAGAAGCGCTGTGAATTACGAAGATATCTTATATGTGAATTAGGTCAGAATCGTACGATGAGATAAAATTTCTTAATGCGTTGGAATCATCAACATACACATAATTAATTTGGGTTGGAATTCGTTGTACTAAAACAAGGCGGTCAGATAATTTGGGTTTGCAACACATTTCTTCGTAAAACAGATGATAACATAATATATGCGGAAGAACAACAATGTATTAATAAGCCAAGTAACTGCATTGTCAAACTTTCAATGATTATCTTATCTCAGCACCTTGAAAAATTTCAGGAGCAATTGACCTTGAATAACTTTATTATCGAAGAATGATGGAGCTTCCCAATTAGATCGATTAAGCTTGAAAACGAGAGCAGAGAGACAGAGATGGAAAGCGTACCACAATTAGATTGAGGCGGAGTGGCTGCCTACTCGGGACGGGGCGATTGAGGTGGAGGGGCTGCCTACTCGGGGCGGAGGCGTAGGGTTCGTGCCTTGAGAGATTCCGAGTAGGAGGCGGAGGGGCTGCCGAACTTCGGAGTGGAGAGTATTTTAGGAGGCGGAGGGGCTACCTTCTCAGAAAAATCTTCTTTTTGGCTAGGGTTCATATATTTTTTCAGCTGAGGATATTTTAGTCCGAATTTTTTTTTTTTTTTTTAACATCACTAATACAGTATAAATAGCAAGATTAGGAATTCATGAAGTTTAGAGTGGTATTTTTATAATTTCAAATTTCGAAATGGCATTTTTAGAATCAGAAGGTTTTAGAGTGACAAATAACTAATTTTATCTTTTATTAAAGTATCATAAATTTAACTGGAATACCGAATACGTGTTATATAGAAATTTTTTGTCCTTTTTCGGTTAGTATTAAGTAAATTTTGTTTCATTGGCTAATATAAATTAGATGTAACAGGACCATGTTGGGTCAGCTGTTCTACATGAACTGGAGAAGTTTCCAGTTCATTCTGTAGGGCTTCCGTCTCTTCTTTCGGAGGCTAGTGCAAAAACTCCTGAAGAAGCTCTGGTGCATATTTTCGGAGAAGTGAGAAGGATAACCCCCTTCATTCTGTACTTGCTGCAGTTTCATCTGTGGTGGGAAACTGTGAGTCATGGCTATATACTTCTTGCATGTAGGGATGTAAATAAGTGCTGTGTGGTGATTTGGGTCATGTGTCGCGCTGTGACAAAATTAGATTTTATATGGTTTAAAAATTTGGTAGATTCCGAATTGACTCGGCCGGAGGACCCGGTTGGACGACTTTTGTACAGAAAACTGCTAAAATTGAAGTTGAATCGAAATAATAGACCAAACTTCCAGTCTCTTGCTTCTAGAGAAAAATTACACGGTTTTGGTAGTTCAATCGAGCTAATTTTGTATTTTTGCATAGTTAATCGAATGGATTTGGGGGCACAAAAATAGATGCGTCAAGTGACTCAGAAAGAAAGAAAGGAGAACAAGATTAAAGCATTATAAAAATTTGAATAGACATGGTGTACGAGTGGTTTATTGCTTTGTTTTGAGAATATAACTTGATTTTTTGTGAACTATGTCCATACAAGTTATCAAATAGACATGGTGACCTATACTGCATAGAATATTATTTGATTCTTTGTTTGCTAAGAACATTATTCATACGAATTTTTAATTAGCAAAGGTAAACTATATCAATCGATTTTGTGATTATACAACTAAAATAATTTAGTGTCACCCAAATATTTTATATTATTTTCTTATCATCATTTACATCTATTTCAATTATTCTAATAATTTAATAATTTATATTATTTTCTTATCATCGTTTACATCTAATTCAATAATCCTAAGATTTAATTTATGCACTATATTTTGATTTTTTAATGCATCATCCATTAAAATAATTTATATTTGACATTAATCTTGTCTTAGCATATTTTTTTGACAAATTAATTTTTTTACCAATTTTTTTTCCTATTTTTATACAAAATAAGATTCAGCCAAAAAATTCGAGTCTGATCCGATTCTGCTGATTCCGACCAATTTATCTGATCCCGATTCCACGGCTAAATAACCGATTCCGATTCTGATTCCAATTTTCAAAACCATGAATTTCTGATCGATTTATCTGTGACCACATGTGTTGTGTCCAAACGTTTGTCATGTTTGATCACATTTAACTATTTTTTTGCAACTTAAATTAGTTTATTCAAGATTTTACCTTACGATCAAGGTCTAATGGTCCTAATTACGCGTGACTTGCGTGACTACATGCCACCATGATCAGACAAGTTTGCATGTTGTGCCGTGTCAATTTTTCATAGCATGGTCATCTTTACGGAAATTGTCACGACATGAGACATGCGAATCACAACACGTGAAAGACACACATATATAATGCCGTGCCGTGATAGAACCTTGTCGTGCCATGACATATCTATTCACGGCATAATTTTTTTATATTCCTACTTGCATGCATGCCCAATCATGACAGGTACATTTGTTTATTTTAGAATATTCATAGTTCCTTTTATTTATTCAAACTTCTTTCTGTTTACTTTTGAGCCGCTCAGCATCCCAAGCCGTCAGAAGTCAGAACTGAAAGCCAGGGCTGAGACTGAGCAGCATGCGTTGCGTCGTCTAAGGATGTCCCTTAGAGATGTTTGCAACAGGTAAAAGTAAAATCCAAACTTTTGTTGAGTTTATATATAGAGTGAGGCTATCATGCTATGCATAGTGCATATTGCTTTGTACTATGGATCAATATCTTTATTTATAAAGTTCAAATAATTTATCTAAACAGTTCAACATAATCTTCATATGAAATTTTTATTTAATATTTTTAGATAGGTAGAAAATCACTTGATCTAAAGATTCTGTACCATTCAAAAATAGTGATTTTCCACCTATCTAAATTTTTTAAAGATAGGTGGAAAATCTGGCATTTCCCAGGGCCGATTATGCTAAATCTGGCATTTTCCAGATTTGGTGCCGATTTTTTCACCTATCAAAAAATTTTAATTATAGCACAAAAAAAAAAAACCAAAATGGCACCAAATCTGGGAAATTTCAGATTTAGCACGGCCGCAAATTGGCTGAGCGGCCTCAGAAATGGAGCCGCATTTCAGCTGAGCGGACCCAGGGCCGCAGATTTGTTGAGCGGTCCCCTATTTTTTTTTTTAAGATTTGAGAGACAATATGAATGAAATTGAACCATAAAAATTCGAATTTTGTTTTTAATATTTGTTAGATTACTTCTTTTGATGTATCCGAATTTTTTTTAATTTATACTAAAATACGCTAAATAACTTGAAATTATGTTAATTTATGTTGAATTACAATAATTATGTAGAATTATGCTAAAATACGGTAAATTACGCTAAATTACGTATGAATAGGGCCTATTTTGTGTCATTTTCATAAATCATAAAAAATAGTAAAAAAATTCCAAAAATAATAAAAATTGGTATTCTACAAGTTCATTATATAACTAATTTACTGAGCTACGTAGATTGAACAATAGAAATGAAAATCTTAATCGAAAACTTCAACTGAAGTTTTGAGGCTCTTCCCTTTATTTTTTGGCAATTCTGAATTTGAAAATCTGGTATCATAAGTTCTAATGCATGCGTATTTTCACAAGCTTTCCGAAAAGTGGTCATTTGCTGAAATCGGATACTCAAGCGCCGTTTTATGGCCGTTTGAAGTTTCGTCGTCGTTTTTCGCCTTCTCAGTGAAGATATCATCCCTATTCATACGTAATTTAGCATAATTTACCGTATTTTAGCATAATTCTACATAATTATTGTAATTTCAAGTAATTTAGTGTAATTCAGCATAAATTAACATAATTTCAAGTTATTTAGCGTATTTTAGTATAAATTAAAAAAAAATTCGGATACATCAAAAGAAGTAATCTAACAAATATTAAAATTCGAATTTTTATGGTTCAATTTCATTCATATTGTCTCTCAAATCTTAAAAAAAAAAAAAGGGGACCGCTCAGCCAATGTGCGGTCCTGGGTCCGCTCAGCCGAAATGCGGCCCCAGAAATGGAGCCGCTCAGCCAATCTGTGGCCGTGCTAAATCTGGAATTTTTCATATTTGATGCCGTTTTGTTTTTTTTTTGTGCTATAATTAAAAATTTCGGTATGATGAAATTAATGGTATGGATGAAATTTCGGTTTCTTTTTATGTTATAGATAAGAATTTCGGTAAATAAAGTATAAAAAAATATGAAGAAGAATAGAATACTAAGTTTAGAGTACATGAAACAAGAAGGGATATATTATACATTCAACTTATAAAAAATTATATGATAATTTTGATTAATATTTTTATAATACATTGAAATAAAAAAATAAAACCATAGATATAATTTCCGTTAGAGTAAGGCTACAGTACTTTGCAAGTTGCAAGTCAGTCTATGTCATAGATTCATATCTTTATTTTCAAAATTCAAACAGTCGATCAAAACGGCTTAACATGATCTTCATAAAAATGTACTACGAAACCAAATTTTATATATTTTTGACAATTTCATTACAATTTTTTTAAGACTGGTAGAAAATCCCTACTTCCGAATGGTTCAAAATCTTTAGATCACATGATTTTCTATAAATCCAAAAAAATAGTAAAATGATTCTAAAAGATATAAAAATTGGTCTCCAAGTACATTTTCATATGGAGATCATGTTGAGCTACTCGGCTCGATTGTTTTGACTTTCAAAAATGAAGATATAAATCCATAGTGCGTACTGACTTGGGCTTTGCAAAGTACTGTAGCCTCACTTTTTCCGTTATTTAAAATATGACACGTATTTAACTTTGAATTAATTTAGAGAGTTGTTCTTATTTCTATTAAACAGTTTGAAGTTTATCACCTTGAGTTTTAACAATTTTTAAACGGATGACAAAACAATTTTGATTTAGATCAAAATCAACCTATATAAGACACAATTAAATAATTAAAGAACACATCAGGACACGTTTAGTTTTTTCTCAGACATTTGGATTTTGATTATATATTAAAAACTAAATAGATGTAATCCCAAAATTAAATACTTGTAATTATGGATACCAATGTTGAGAACCAAATTAAAATAAGGTAAAGCAATGCATTGCTGAGAGACTTTCTTTAAAAACATAAAACAAAATTTTCCTTTGGATTACATTTGGTGAGTCTTTTGCCATGCATATATAGCAAAACATAGCTCTACTGAATTTTGGAACAACTCAATGTATAATGAAAACCGTTTTTTTATTCATAGCTTCATTAATTACAATTTAAAATATTTTTTTTGAAAATTTGAGGAAAATGATGTTATCCATTTTATTTATTTTTGTTTTAATACTATAAATAAAAAACCGGAACTATGAATGTTTGGTGTATTTTTTACATCTAATGGAAAGAGTTTCACATTATTCACATGTCGTGTACTATTTAAGAAAGGCTCGATTTGTGTGAGCTCAATCTTTAAGCACAGGTGATTAATTAGTATGGTACATCATGTAACTCATGGGTATAATTATTCTCGGAAAATTAAATAGGTAGGATATGTAAACAATACTTTGGAAGATAGTTAGGAATTATAACGATAAGCATATATATAATTAGCTCGTTGTGCAACAAATTCATGTTCAGTCTAAGCGGTTGGTTAGGATGATCATACACTATTCATTTATGGTAAGATATAAATAACATATACAATATATGAGCTGACAAAAACATAAGCGAGCAATTTCATGTATGAAATTATTCTCTCTCGCGTTTTTAGTTATCATTTGTTCTGCGGAACTATCCATTTTTTTTTCTTGATTAATTGTGTTAGAAAACACTGCAATTAACATAATTAAATATGTTTGAGATTTTGGAGGAAATTTATACAAGGTAATTAACATGTATTTTTTATTTGGACTCCATGGAATTTAAGTTATATTAGTTTTGATTTTTATATAAAAGCACTGGAAATATATAGACCGCATTATTTAACCATATATATAATTAAAAGTATTTTTTATTTTAAATCCTTATTTATGTAAAAAGTGGTGTCATATTAGTCAGTGTAATAATAGTGAGTTAAAATTTGATCTATTCGATAAGAAAATAACAATTATTTCATTTTATCAAAAGAGAAAAAACAAATTATATAGATCCATCCAATGGTGAATAAACAATTAGGTATTTTAGTTAAAAATAAGATGTCAACCATCTTTTTCTTCGATGTCAATAGACCAAAAAAATATGGTTTTGGTTAGGACGTAGTCAAGAATACCTTGATACTTGAAATACATGTAAAGATATTTTTAGTTTTTCCGATACCCTTGGCAAGAATAAACAATTAGGTTTTCTTGTTATCTTTAGTGCGATGTGTTGGACCATTTGAAAGCATAGAAATGAAATTTGCTTCCAATTAACCTCGGGTAAAACTGTTAGATCTCTCATTCTACTAATTATGTCTTTAATTGAATATTGGGGAGGGAATATGGATAAGCGAATAAAGAAGGCCGCTGAGGATTGGTTGCCTACTGATTTGCATGCAATACTGCTTAGAGTTTGGGACCCAGCTTACCACCCCAGGTGATTATTTACCAGGGAGGCGACACTTGAGGGACTGAGGACATCCCGAAGGCTGCTGCACTGTTGCAGTTAACTGATGGCAGTGAAGCTGGTGATCCAGCACCATGAAGATATGACGCATACCAAATTTTGTCCAGATCCTTTTATAGGATATAACCCTTACCTTAGAATTCGTATATGTGGTTTACTTTTAGGTTGTTGGTTCTCTATTACGATATTTTGGTGGTTGATCAAACGCCGAGCGTTTGTGTGTTGCTTGGTTTTAACTCCTATTAGCTATATAGTCTTATGGTGATATGTGAACTTGATCTTTTGGATTTAAGTTAACTTGATTTCATTGTAATGAAATGGGCTCAAATGATGCCTTTTGATAAAAAAAAAAGTGGGTTTGAACTCGATCAGATAAACAATATCTCTTCTAAACAGTAAATCGACACAATTTATTATTTGTGAAGTAAGATGAACTTCAATAAAGTGGTCTGGATAAATTGATTTGGTTAAATTCTCTGGTAATATCTGTATATCATACCAATACCTATCGCGAATAGTCAACTCAGTTCGAATAAAGTAAATATGGTGTTTATGTAGGGTTTTGAGGCTACCCAAAGCCATTAGGCTTAAGCTGCGGAAAGACTGTAAAACAAAATTTTTACTTCTAACTCAAGCCAAAAGGATTGAAGTGGTATGTCGGATAATCTACCGAGAGTTACATACCTGTTCAATCATTTTCTTAGATTAAAAACCGTAAGTAAAACTTTACTAATTCAGATCATAGATTAAGTAGTATGTCGGATAATAACCGAGAGTTACATACCAGATTAATCCTGTATAGACCCAAAATAGTAAAATCGTATTTACTTATATTTTAATCAGTTTATAGATCTACTCCTTTGATTGATTTCTAAAAGATTAAATCTATTTAACAATTAAATAGATTAATATAACATTTCTTTACCTTGCTTCCAAATTCAAATTGGAATGCAGTCTGACCTGACTGTCTGACCCGGTTAAGCAAGCACCAAAATTATAGTGCCTCTATCGGTTATCCACCAGGACTGATCGAGAGAGCGGTTTATTTCTTTTACCAGAAATACCGTAAACCGCGGAATCTGACAAAAACACTATTCACGAGAAAAAGCAAATAATAATTACGACTCTCGTAAAATATTATTTCTAAAACCCGTAAACTCTGATTAGAACGAATCTGAGAAAAGAGAGAATTATCGTTCGATCGGATCGAATCGGTATTCAACAAACTTATGAATTTCTCTCAAACTTTGATCATATATTTATAACCTTTTTTTCCATCGCCATATGAATGAATGGTATTATATATACTTTCAAAAAATTTGAGTCGGCAAAATCAAGTCGGCAAATCAACGGCCAAAATTAAGTTGGCAAAAAATTATTACTATTTTGCCATTGGCCCATTAATACTCAATTAATTTTGGGCTTTGATTTGGGTTTTTGATTTGGGCCTTTAATCTTTAATTAGTGATTTATTCTTAATGGGTTTCAAGCCCAAAATATAAATCCAATAATTAAATATTCTAAGTCCAAATCAAATATATATTTTCCCGATCGTTCGTTCGGTAACTTTTATGCAACGTGTCAAACACGTTCATAAATTAACCAATGTTTCTGCTTGTCATTTAAATGACATTTATAATTTAATTATATCATATATAATTAATTTTATCCATCTTATTATTAATTATAATCATTATAATTAATCAACAAGATTCTCCGACTAGCTCCTATATGGTGTGACCCAATAGGATCTGTGTTATGTTGGCAAATAGAATTAAAACTATTTTAACTTCTATTTATCATAGATGGCACCTGGAAAGTACATTATGACACCAATTACACAGATGATGCTGTACCGTACAATATCATGATCCAGTAAACGATTTACTTCGTGTTAATTCTTTTGTCTCATAGCTATCAGATCAGTTTCAAGGTAGGTGTGTGTCATCCTTGCAAACTTAATCTTTTTTTGATCCTGAATAGATTATCAAATATGTTTACTCTTGTAATCATACTGGATCCAGATAATCATATTCTATCAAGGGGCCCAGTGATGCTATAGCTCGTATTGAGATACGAGGGACAATAGTACTTTTGATAAACCATCTTTTCCTCCACATAAGCTATGTATACCGAAGAACTACCCTTATAGCTACTTTTTACGGATAGCGTTAGATAGCAATCACACATATACATCTCTTATGTAGGAAAAATGAATATCTCATACTTTAGAACTTAACACTAAAATAAAAATATTAATGACACAAACACAATTTCATTTAATGTTTCATTTGGGGTCTGTCAAATATCATGTTCTCTAACATGTATCTGTGTGATTAAAATGACAACTCTTTGTCTATGGTTTGTAAAACTTAACCATCATTTAATCCACACACTAACCTTATCGCGGTAATTAGTGTTCCTGCTAATTACCTTGGTTAGAGACTTTTTAGAGTATTATCATCTATATTATGAAGTTTCACAATTCCAGTCATGAACTCGAAATGATTCATAAATTCAATAATACTCAAGGTAACAAAATGATTAAACACAAAATGATTAAACATTCAATTCATGAACAAAGCTTTATGATAAATTATCGTATTATTGACTTCTAGATTATTATAAGCTAACAGTTTATACCTAATTAGTTCCAACAAAAAAAAGAACCAAGTTAGAACCTTGTGCTACTAGGTGCATGTTTTTCGGGTATGGCAATCATCAAAAAGGGTATAAATGCTATGATTTGGAAACTGGAAAGACCTATGTAACAATGGATGTAACTTTTCTAGAAAGTGAGCCTTATTTCCAGAATCAGGAACAATTCTTTCCAATCCAGGAGGAACTAAACCAGCCTATCTGGTGGGAGAATGAACAAGGGGTAGATACAGACACGGACCGCACACAGGAGTACATGGTCCGTACACAAGGTGACATAGACCGTACACAGGATGTTATGGATCGGGCAGAAGAAGGTTTGGGCTATACCCCAGGTGATACGGACCGAACAACAGAGTACACGGACCGTGTACTAGGACCTGAGGACATCAGGATAGAGGCAGAAGTGATACAGTCCGATGAGGAAGATGAATTACCACGCTCAAGGTCTCCAGAGGATGTCACTGAGGTAAGTTCCCTAAATCCTGAACCTGTAAGATGGTACCCTATGAGAATTACCCGGAATATACTCCCAAAACGGTATAGAGAAGAAGGTATTGGATCAGCCGAATATGCCATATCCAATTATACCAATACAATTGGGTTGTCCAACATGGTCATAAATTTCACTGAGGAGTTATCCAAGGTTAAAGTACCTAACAGTGTAGCCGAAGCATTGCAAGATCCCAAATGAGTCAAAGCAATGGAAATAGAAATGAAAGCCCTTGAAACCACAAAGACATGGAATTTAGTGAAATTGCCACGTAGGAAGAAAACAGTTGGATGCAAATGGGTGTTCTCAGTAAAATATGATGCTACAGGTAAAATTGACAGATATAAGGCGAGGTTGGTTGCTAAAGGGTACACTCAGACATATGGCATCGATTTTCAGGAAACCTTCTCTCCTGTTGCAAAACTTAACACAGCTCGAGTCTTATTATCTCTTGCAGCAAACCTGGACTGGCCGTTGCATCAGTTTGACGTGAAGAATGCGTTTTTATATGGAGATCTGGAGGAGGAAATCTATATGGACATCCCGCCAGGATACACACACCAAGAACAAGAGAGGCTGGTGTGCAAGCTGGAAAGGAGTCTGTATGGATTAAAACAGTCACCCCGAGCTTGGTTTGGACGGTTTTGCAAAGCCATGAAAGCCTACAACTATATTCGAAGTGATTCTGACCATACTCTGTTCTACAAGCATCGTCAAGACAAGGTAACAATTCTAATTATCTATGTTTACAACATGATAATTACAGGGGACGATAGTGCAGAGATACGATGGCTAGAGCAGAGATTATCACAGGAGTTTGAGATGAAAGATTTGGGCGGCTTAAAATATTTCTTGGGAATAGAGGTGTTGCGCTCAAAGGAAGGTATTTCTCTCTCCCAACGGAAGTATACTCTTGACTTACTTGCAGAGGTGGGGATGCTAGACTGTAAACCGGCTGATACACCTATTATCCAGAACCTGAAATTTGAAGATAATCCAGATGACCCAATTGTTAACCGGGAAGCTTACCAGAAGTTGGTAGGAAAACTTATCTACTTATCACATACCAGACCTGATATTGCGTATGCTGTAAGTATGGTAAGCCAGTTCATGCATAACCCAAAGGAGCAACATATGGAGGCTGTAATGAGAGTTCTGAGATATCTCAAAAAGACTCCAGGAAAAAGTATCCAATTTAGAAAGAATGAACACTTGGATATTTGAGGCTACACAGATGCTGATTGGGCTGGAGATAGAACCGATCGAAAATCAACATCTGGATATTTCACTTTTGTGGGAGGGAACCTCGTCACGTGGAGAAGTAAGAAACATAATGTTGTTGCCTTGTCAAGCGCAGAAGCTGAGTTTAGAGGAATGTTCAAAGGTCTGTGCGAGCTCCTGTGGCTAAGGAAACTCATGATCGAATTGGGATTTAAGCCGAAAGAAGAAATGCAACTGTATTGTGATAGTAAATCGGCAATTGAGATCGCACACAACCCGGTACAGCATGACAGGACAAAGCACATAGAGATCGATAGACATTTCATAAAACAAAATTTGGAAGAAAGGATCATCTCGTTTCCATTCGTGAGATCTGAAGAACAACTTGCAAACATGTTGACAAAGGGAGTGTCAACAAAATGTTTTGAAGAATCGATTGGCAAGTTAGGTATGGTAGATATCTACCTACCAACTTGAGGGGAGGGTGTTGAAATAGACTGTGAACGGACCGTGTGGCATTATACACGGTCCGTGTGTCGCACCGCCAGACAAAATATGGAAGGCGGTAGCTGGATCCCAGAAGTTATTACCTTGATTTACCTTGATTTCTTTGTAGATTTATTAGTTATTTTGTTTCTCATTTTAGAAGATTGTTATTATCAGATATAGAAAAAAAGAAAAAAGGAAAAAGGAAAATTATATACCATCATTAGGTAACATCTCCCTATTTATTATCTTCTCCCTCCCATGTAATATTTATCCACAAATTAGACAGAAATAAAAGAAAGTGTGTGTGAGTGTGGAGGACGTAGGCACCAAGTTGGTGCCGAACCTCGTTAAATCTGGTGTTCATCTCTCTCTCTCTGTGTCTGGTTATTTGTGCACGGACCGTGTGTAACTTTACACGGTCCGTATACGATATATGCGAGTTATTTTTTACAGTATGGTACTACAAATTTGACCATCATTCTTGGCAGAAAATTTTTATATGATTGACCCTCATATGTATTTGACCTCTATAGTCCGAAAATCTGGCTCTTCCTTCTGTAAACAATATTTGTGTTATAGATTTGTGATTCATAATTTTCTATGTCAAGCACACAAATCAAGTGCTCATTATTTAATTTTTAATATGATCTGCCTTTAAGCTGGTTACAGAAAATGCAACAAAACATAATGAGCAGAAAAAGACGAGAGGTAGCTAAGCTGGTTACAGCCAACCGGACTTGTTTGAAAAAGATGTATACATTATAATTAGTTTATTAGCCAGATATCAATTTATCCAAGTCATTGTACCAAAAGTTTTAATGCAAAGCACGAATAGAGGAACATGATCCCCACCAATTTCTCGCGTATTATGTCTTGTGCGAAATCAATACACGGAAAGATAACGACTGACTGGCTTAGCATTAGCTGGAAAAAATTAGAGAGTTTGAAATATTGCTGGAATAAAATAATTGTTAATAATAATAATAGGCCGAAACCCGAATTAGAAAATGCACAATAACGAAATGTATCTTCACCCTTATTGAAACTCTCTAATTTTAATCAGTTAATACCTTTTGGTAACTCCGTCGCAATGTGCAAAATGTAGCTTATGCTCAGAAATCACTACTAGAATTCTCAGTAATAGCAACGGCAGGATTTCGATTATAGCAACGGCGTGCCCTTGCTACAAGCCCGAAATACGCCATTAGCAAGCGCTGCGTTTGCAATAACTACCGTTGGTTAAAGCCCCATTGCTAATACTCAGTTTTAGACTTGTTGCAAGGGCTTACGCTTGTTAATATTATTCTCTAGGATATCTGCAAGCGGAGCGCTTGCAAATAGCATGCTTGCTAATACACTGATTTTTGGCACCCATGCTGAGTATTAGCAAGGTTATGTTATGTGGGTCCCACTGACTATTTGCAAGGAGAGAAAACATGGACCCCACCTGACTATTTGCAAGGAGAGCTAATGTGGACCCCACCTGACTATTTGCAAGGCTAATGAATGTGGGTCTCACCTAATTATTTGCAAGAACGGCTACTGTCAACACAGAACCTCAGACTGTTCCCCTGCAACTACTCGACAATTCCACTGGTGCAGAAGAAGGTTCTACAAATCCATCTCGAGTTATGTGCCGTGAGACAACCGCGCGCAGGAAGAAGCGACAAATTGGAGTCTCAAGCTATCAAACACGCGGCACTTCCAGTTGGGCTCGTTTTAATACTGGTGCTGGGCTTAAGATCCAAGGAGTTGGGCCTACAAAAAATAGTGCGCGCAAGAAGAATGGGCTCAAGTCAGAGGGCTCCAAGACTTTGCCTAAATTGAAGAGGGTTAATATCCAGACTAATCGGCGGCCCAAAACGCAGTCAAAGGCCTTAATACTGTATGACCCGAATCAAAATAGGCAACAGGGAGGGGAACACCAAAATTCAGATTTGGGAGCGGTGCTGACGCAAAAGAGCAGGCAAGGTGCTGCCGACCACAACATAGGACAGCAGGCTTCCATCCATTTAGATCCAGATGGATTCATTCAGGTCCGAGTAGAATATGAGCACCGCAGGGCTATCGCCGAAGCCTGCGGCATAGAGGTGCACCAGGTGACAGAGGCCTTACAAGAGGATAATGATGAGCGAAAAGTCAAGAAGAAAAGAAAACAGCAGCTTTCTGAATCTCAGGCACGTCAATCCGACCCTGACCCAAATTTCTCCTTTGATCTGACCTCAGAGGAGGAGCGGTTAGAAAGGGAGGCCAGGTAATTGCTTCCAGCAACTACAATTTTGCTGTGTGGTCCTCGCTTTTCTATGAATTTCAAAAAATTGAAACTTTTAACATGGAATGTAAGAGGCCTGGGCAATTTAGAAAAATGCTCAGTTGTGAGGAATGTGCTAAGAACTTCAAGATCTGATGTGATTTGTCTTCAAGAGACTAAATGGAATGAGGTGGATATTGTTTATTTAGCTAGTGCCCTCCCTTCTTTTTTTGAGAGACAGTGTGTCTACTCTCGGGCAATTGGGTCAAAAGGGGGATGCCTGATAACCTGGAGAAGGAATTACACCCTTAAAAATTCATGGTCAACCAGACACACCATCTCAGCCTTGCGGTACAGGACAGCACAAACCAGCATTTTATAGTAACAAATGTGTACGGCCCAGCAATAGACGAAAAGAAGGAAGGCTTTATTCAAGAACTGAAGCAGTTGGCAGCATTAATAACTGAACCATGGATAGTTGCGGGGGATTTCAATCTAGTTAGATGGCTAACCGACAGGACAGGAGACATAAGAGGAATAGGCTTGATGTGTTCCTTTAATGATGTTATTAGCGAGCTCGAATTAATGGATGTTCCTCTAAATAACAAACAATTCAAATGGTCCAACAAACGACCAGACCCATCCTTTTCGAAACTAGATCGGGTCTTTGCTTCACCACATTGGGCTGCTCACTTCCCTCACATTATGCTAACGGCGCTCGAGGTGATTATCTCAGATCACACGCCATTACTTCTAACCTGCAAGCAGCTCCAGAAGACTAAGCAACCATATCGCTTGGAGACCTTTTGGTTCAGATTTAAAGAAGTCAGGGAGAAGATAAAGGAAATATGGGATGCTCAAAATCAGCACCGAATGAGAACGGGGGATCGGTTTAACCGAAAATTAAAGAGTATGCATGAGGAATTGAGAGAGTGGCACAGCAACAACCATGGCCAGATGGAAAATCAATTACAAAATTGCAAGCTTGCCATCTCATTTTTCGACAAAATTGAGGAAAGAAGAAAACTCTTCCATGAGGAGTTTGTCTTGAGGCAGAAATTGAGAGAAAGGGCATATCAAATTGCTGTTCTATGCGAAATAAAATGGAGTCAAAGGGCACGTTGTAGATGGTTGGCGCAGGGAGACAACAACACGCGTTTTTTCCATAGCTTTGCATCAGCCAGGATGAGGCGAAATATGGTTCTATCGCTAAATCATGGCGGTGCTACTGTCATGGACAAGGAGGCCATAAAAGGAATTTTTCTGAACCATATGAAGGAACTACTCGGGACAGAAACAATGGTGCAAGCCTTCAATCCAGAAAAGCTTTACCAAGGAGCTCAACACGTTGCAGGTATACAATCTAACTTTTCATTGCAGGAAATAGAGGAGGCAGTGGCACATTTGGCTAAGAACAAAGCCTCCGGACCAGATGGTCTCCCAAACGAGTTTGCACAGATTTTCTGGAATGAGATAAAGCATGAAGTGATACCTCTAATCCAGGGGTTTTGCCAAGGCACAACAAACCTGCAACCTCACAACCAAGCCAACCTAATCATGATACCAAAGAAGGAGAATGTAGAGGGCATCCAGGATTTCAGACCCATAAGCATAATAAACCTGATTCCAAAGATCATATCCAAAATTCTTGCTACTAGGCTATCTCGAGTGCTTTCGGACTTGGTTTCCACAAGGCAGACCGCGTTCATTAGAGGAAGGCAAATTTCTGAAAATTTTGTAACGACCCGCGAGATGCTGCACCACATCTCACATGCTGGTGCCCCGGCAGTATTCTTGAAGATAGACTTCACTAAAGCTTTCGACTCTGTAAACTGGAACTTCCTCCTCAGGGTCATGCACGCCCGAAAGTTCCCTTCCAGGTGGACCCAATGGATCAATGAATTGCTCAAAACCGCATCCTCTCGAGTGGTAATAAATGGTGAAACCACATCCTACTTTAACCATAAGCGCGGGCTCCGTCAAGGAGATCCACTTTCACCATTACTCTTCATCTTGGCGGTTGATGTGTTACAACAGATGATTATGAGACTCAATGGCTTTCTCAACACTCAAATCACTCATAGACTACAAGAACCTGTAATTGCCCTCCAATATGCGGATGACACAGCATTGGTGGCATCGGCAGACCTCCTCACCTTAATTTCACTCAAGCTCACACTTCGGATCTTTGCAGCTATCTCTGGTCTGAATATAAACTACAGCAAAAGTTCCTTTTTACCTCTCAACCTCTCATACGAACAAACTCAGATGGTCAAAACGGTTTTTGGATGTGATCAAGCTGAGCTCCCAATTAACTACTTGGGAATGCCCCTGACAATTAGGAAGCCAGCCCGCACAGACTTTCTACCACTTATTGAGAAAATCGAACGAAAATTGCAAGGATGGCAAGGAAAATTCATTTCGAGGGGGGGCCGACTTCAGTTGAGTAACTCGGTTCTTGCCTCTATCCCCATCTACCACATGACATGTTTTGTATTCCCAAAATGGGTTATTAACAGAATTGACCTGATCCGTCGAAGATTCATTTGGGGCAAAACAGGAGGACAGGAACGCGGGATCTCCCTTATAAACTGGGAGACGGTTTGCACTCCAAAACCATGTGGCGGTCTGGGAGCCCCAAACTTAGAGGTAAGAAACATCTCTTTGGTGTTGCGATGGTGGTGGAAGGCTCAAGCTGAGCCGGCAAGTTTATGGTCAACTACTATTATCAAGCTTAGAGGAAATGGAATTCAAGAAGGTGGCCCAAAGTTATGGACAGTAAATGGTTCATTCTTTTGGAACAATCTCGTCAAATTGATGCCGCTGTTCAACTGGAGTACACGATGGGAAGTGGGTACCGGTTCGTCGGTTTCGTTCTGGTACGACACATGGCATGACGCGCCTTTGCGGAAGCTAAGAGATAGACAACCTAGACCTCCTTTCCAAAGAATCTCCTTGTGCGATGCAGCCCCGATTATCTCCGACCTGGCACCTCACATTCAGCTCTCGTTACAGTTCACACAGCTACCAGACGAGCTGCGATGGATGTGGACAAAATCAGGGAGGTACTCTGCTAGTTCCTTCTATAGAGTTCTTCAAATGGGAGGGAATATTGCTTGGGGGTACAACGAGATCTGGATCTGCCCAGCACCATCGAAGGTCAAGATATTTGCCTACTTATTGTTACAAGACAGGGTACTGACGCACGATGTCATGCTCAAGAGACACATGGGCTGTGACTTGAGGTGCGTATTATGTGACAGCTGTGATTTAGAAACAGCACACCATCTATTTTTCTCGTGTCAGTACGCTACACGGGTCTGGGATGGCTTCGAGTTGCAAACGAAAGTTAAACTCATTCGCATAGAAGACACAGTGGAGCACACTTGGGACAGCTCAAGGCAGTGCTGTACAATAGCGGGGAATAGGAAAATTTGGGCATCAAAATTCATGTGTGTCCTTTGGTTCATATGGCGACAGAGAAATGAGAAGTTATTTCGAGGCAAACATCTACCTCCTAGACAGCTAGCAGCCAAAATTGCTGAAGAAAGTGTGTTATGGTTAATATACTGTGGAACCACAGCAAAGAAAATGGGGATAGGCTAAGCAGGGATATTGAGTTTGAGGTTGGATGTAACTAGGGCACAGTTTGTAAAATCCCTTAGTAGCTTCTGCTAAGATTATCAAAAAAAAAAAAAAAAAGACATACTATAATTATCATACATTGTACCAAAATACCAAAAAACATTACAATAGTATATAACACAAGCCTAACAAAAAAGTTTGCTTAACTCGTAATAACAACAATCCATATATACAATTATCTAAGTACTTTGTTACCATGAAAGTAAATCTGCAAAGGTTTTCCTACATAACTATATGTGAAAATAATCAATGTCACATCAAATACATAATCTCACATGACCCACCAAAAGGGTAAAAAGGGCACACTCCTTAGCCGATGAATCTGAAACAAAACAAGACACCATAAAATAGTGCATGTTGCTAGACACCATAAAGGGCACACTCCTCTAGAAAATGGACTTCAACACCTGACTGAACAAATCTGTAGTCATGAAGTTCTCTGCATGAAAAGAATTTTCATTTTATGTAAGAAATTACAAAGTAAAATATCAAATTTGATAGAAGGTGCCCTGATATATAGGAAGTACCTAAGTACTATATTGACACTTTTTTTTTTACAAGATTAGGAAGAATTATATTTCACAGATTAACATCCCCCAATAAACTGTATCATATCAAAACCAAATTCCAATATTTTATATCCAAACAAATACCGATAAGATCAGACGAGCACTACATTTATTCCTAAACTGCCTATAAATAGCGTAAATTTACAAAGGAAAGATGCAACTGGTACAAAACAAAATTAAATATTTGAATCAAATATTTCAATTAGTGCATCAGATTTTGATAGGAAGGTCTGAATCTACACACAAAATTTGAGTTACTCCAAAAATTGATACTTGTTTACTCCAAAAATTTGAGTCACATTTAAAATATTACCATACTTATTTACTCCAAAACTCATAAGAAACTTAAAAAATAGAGTAATTGGATACTAAGTTTTCTCTAGCATCAAAAACAGAGAAAGGCAGTACTTTACCTCTGTGCAGGAAGAGACGTTCAAAGAGATCATTGAAAGCTTAGCTGGCGACCAACATTGCACTGAGTATTTGAGAGAACAATATTGAGGTAAACCAATGCTATTTTTTTCAAAGCTTAATAATCAGGTTAATATCTCAAAGCTTAATAATCTCAACAACCAATTGACAACCAATTATTGATAATATCTCAAAGCTTAATAATCAGGTTTTAGATAAGGAATTGACAACCGATTACTGATAATCTTCCCATTACCAATAATCAGATGTTTTGGTTATAATATATTTAATACTAATTATATATCCCCTCTATTTCAATAAAATGAAGCATATATATTAAATATCTATATAGAATGAAATATTACAACAGAACTAGCAAAGGGCAATTTGATATTGTTTTTACCTTTATTCAAGTGAACAGGCAACCCTTGTTAGCGCAAAAATGGTTCCATTTCATGCGAGAATAGATCCAAAGGCCCAGCTTTAAGCCCTAACTGTTAATCAAATCAAATAACATTATTACTTTTAATGGTAGTTAACCAAATAACTCGGTAACAAAAAATATTAAGATTACTCCAGTAGCAACCTTCTCTGTAGCAATAGTCCCTGTTCTTTCTCGCTCCTCAAATGCTCCGAATATTCTGAAATGTCGGAACAAACTTATGTGGAAATTTTTTTCTAAGAAATGTCACCTTGCACAAAAAATAAAAAATAAATCAGAGAGTATTTACCTTTCAACATCCTCTTTATGTAGGTTGGTCAAAAAGAGACCTGAATCACCACGAAGTAATAAATATTACGGTTTTCACTGTAGCATCCACTTTCTAAATAAGATATATATGAAATTTAACCTTAGAGAGCTTATGTATACGCAGTCTAGACTCATCAACCGGGGACCGACCAAGTGCTACTTTCATTACTTTATTTGATCCAAGAAAAAACCTTTTCAATTTAACTTTAGAAATTGAACTTTTAGTTCAAAAAAGTAATAACTAATAACTAAATCTTCCAATCAATGCAAACAAAACAGTACAACATTAAACTATAGCCTTCCAAATAGATCATTTGGAAAATACAAATACAAAACAGGTTTATGAGGTGTACGTACCTGCTGCTGGATGTGAGCTGTTCTTTAAATTTCTTGAAGTTCTGATTTCTCATGCGGTTTTTTTTACTGATCAAGCCCTTCTTTTGTGGCATTTACCAATGACTCCTTGGCCACCCTTTCTTTTTTGTTTTCGACAAAGTCACTGTAAAAATCTTTAAATAAAATCACAATAAGCATATATTTTGGTTTTCTGGTTATATATTCTTAAAGTGTAATGAGAGAACCATGATTATTAAGTAAAATAAGAATCTAGTATCATTAAGAAAGTGAATCAAGATGAGAAATAAATCACCTCAGTCTTGAATCTTGTATCAGGTGCTGACTATAAATCTCAACTCAATTATAGACCCCATACATATTTACGTTCAAAGACAAATAACAACTGTTACCCAAGAGTTGGCATCCAAAATATTCAAAATATTCACTACCCCCTGTTCAGTTATTCACTGAAAATATTGCCAATCTTTTGTTTTAGCGGTACCTCAAAAAGTAGTAATAGAAGAACCGTCAGCATACAAACCAGTTTGAACAAGCCCCGCAATCCAAGCTGTAGAATTATCAAGAGTCAACATCATTAGGTAAAAACTGAAAATATCATTACATCAGAAATTAATTTATTCAAATTGAATTTCTATATGTAATAAGTAATCATAATGCCAATAAGCAACCCCAATACACTTAGCCCTAATGCCAATAAGCAATCCTAACTTAATTCCCTCTATGTGTCCTCCAGCCATTGAATACGCATACACTGATGCTTGTTTGACTGATTTGGTGCTTCACCACTACTTAATTTCAATTTATTTGTGATTTATTATAGGAAGCACAAAATCACAAACAATCGGAACAAGGGACAACAATCCCAAATGAACAAGGGACAAAGACCATATGTCAAATTGAATAAGGGACAACAATCGGAAATTTGAACCAAACAACAAATGCTTAACAAAACAAATTGAGCCAAAATAACCTACACATCATGCACAATCCCAAATTTGTTGAACTTTTAGTACCAAACTACATGAATTTTAGCTTATAGACAAAAAAAAGTAGTACCGAAACGACGGCGCTGGAACCCTAGCTCTGAACCCTAGGTTGGCAGATGATGTCCAATCGACGGAGCTACGTCTCGGTGCTAAAACCCTAGCTCGACAGACGACTTCCAGTCGACGGAGCTACGCCTCGGTGCTGGAACCCTAGCTCCGAAGCCCGTCCAGTGCTGAATTTCATTTTGAAGAGAAGCAAGTTTGAGAGAACACGGATAAAGAGAGAGAGAGAGAGGACATGAGTGAGGTATTTGGTAATTAGTGGGAAGTGAATTGAGGAGGAGGGAATCTAATGTTTGGTAGAAATTTTTAGAGGGAAGTTCAATTTTAGGTCAAATTTTGATAGAGAGAGGCTGAAGAGAGAAAGGGAGACAGATTCAACTCTCTCCAGTATCGTAAAAAGATGGGCCTCACTTTACGGTTTATGATTAAATCTCATCGCTTTGGTATTCCGGCTAGCACAAGGGGCAATATTATTGGGCTTTGAGATTAGTGCCAGGTTAAAAGGAACGGTCCGGATCCACTAATTGTAAAAGATTGTTTTGTGCAATATTGGAGAGGATGTGAATTCAAGGGAGACAGTAGAGAATGAGGGGGAACGAAAATTTTGGTAAAGTGAAGTGAAATTTAAGAGGGAATTTTTCATTTAGGTTGAATTTTTCATTTTTTCATTTGTTTTACTTTTCATTCTTTTTAATATTTTCTTTTCTTACTTGTTTTTTTTTTCAAATACTTTAATTTAACATTTTTATTTGGAAGATATTTCTAAGTAATTATTTTATTCACTATAAAATTTGGAAATTATTTTTTCATTTACATATTGAAAATAATTATATGAAAGATAACAAAAAACTTACCATAAATAAATTAAGTTGAGTGACCTTTTTCATTGGAGGGAAATGAAATTAATACACTTTTTCATTTAAATATTTTGGCTTAGGGTTCAATTTATTTAAGAATATGAATTTCTACATACAATATAAATGTTGTAACAACTTTATTAATTCTATTTATTTATTTAAATTGAATTTCTATATGTAATAAGTAATTTATCGTTTCAATAATTTGAATTGAAATTATATACATTACAACTCATATCCTATATGCATGTCATGCAACATGATCTCTAGTTGTGCGAGTTCATGAAGGCACACACAAATACTACATCCGTTAGTCGATCTGAACCGTTCAAACTAAAGATCAATACATTTATTTAATTGTAGCAAAGTTTGGTAAAAATTTATGTTGATTATCCTATCCATCCAGCTGACGGAATATTGCGCCATCGAATGGCTATAAACACTTCACGTTGGATCGAAGCTTAGACATAACCAAACTCGAGAAATTTTGTGTTGTTTATGTTCAGAGTTTTCTTTTGATCATTTTAAAACTGATTTGGACTCATTTCATTGCAGATCGACCGTTTATTGATAACGTAAAAATGAACGGTCCGAAATTTTTGGCTCAGTTTTAAGAGGCAAATAACTCTGAAATTATATAAAATTGACATTTATAAGTATTATTTGGACATATAAGATGTAAAAAAGTAGAAAATATTTATTTTGAAATTTTTTCATATTATTTGTTGTATAATTATTACTTAAATTGTAGATTTGCAAAATCATTGCCTTCCGACAGGAGATGAATGGTCTTGATTTAAAAGGAGGTGTCCATTTTAGAGGATGTGGGTGGGAATCCATATTCTCTAAGGTAACTTAATATTTCTGTTTAAATCTGCCTAGGTGAAAGATAATGGATCCTTCAATATTCGTGCCAAAACTGATCCGACATCCCTTATGTAAAATAGAGATATTTTGTTACCTCAGGTGATACAAATTTGTTGGTAGGTGTCTCTAAGCAAATGTGATCCAGAGAAATATTTGCTCTTTGGGATACTTAGGGCCCGTTCGGCTGCACAATTCCATCTGGGAATTACGTGGGTTTGGACTTGATGGGTTGAAATTTCTAATTAGGCGTTCGGCGACCCATTTTATTCACCGGAAATTCCGGAGGGAACACCCCACTCGTTCTCTTCTCTTTGTAAAATTCTGGGATAAAAAACGCGAACTCCAACTTCATTTTTTTTTTCCCAATCTCTCTCTCTTGCTGGGACCCACATCACCTGTTATTTTATTTCATTTTCTACCTCACCTCACTCACGTGGCTCTCTCATGTCTCTTCCATTTAACCAATTCCTTTTCATGTATATATACGGCGAGAGGGGACCAATTCATTTCAATTGTGGGACTAATGAATTTGTCCGGACCGGCCTTGTCTTTTTTTTTTTTAATTACATATTTCAAATTATTGTTCGTTTATAAACATTTAATTTTTTAAATGTTTTTAATTATTATTTTCTTATTTTTTTTAATACATATTTTACATATTTATTTGTTTTCTAATTTTTGTAATTACATATTTTTAAATATTTGTTTGTTTATAAATATATTTTTCTTGTAAATGTTTATAAAAAGTTTATTTTTTTATAAATGTTTTTAATTACATATTTTAAATGTTTGTTTGTTTTCTAATTTTTGTAATTGCATAATTTAAATGTTTATTTTTCTGTAAGTGTTTGTAAAAGTTAATTTTTTTGTAAATGTTTTTAATTACATATTTTAAATGTTTGTTTGTTTCCTAATTTTTGTGATTATATATTTTAAATGTTTGTTTGTTTGTTTGTTTATAAATGTTTATTTTTTGTAAATGTTTTTAATTGTTGTTTTCTTATTTTTTTTAATTTATTTATAAATATTTTCTTATTTTATTTGTACTATTTTAGTAATATTTTTTTTATTAGAAATGGTTCATCTTTTTAATATTATTATTTAATCAATTTTATTTAATTTCATTAATATAATTAAAAAAATATGTTTACCAAATGTTACAATTTAAAACCCATTAAAATATTAAAATTACAATATATTATTGGTCTAAATAAATAGATGGTGGCACGAAAGTTTTTTTTCATTGTAATTTTATATATAATTACTTTTTTATATTAAGCTAACTTTAACTTAATTGGTTAAAATCAATATAAACAGAACGTTATACTATTCAAAAACAATAATTAAATAAAAAATCATTTATAACTAAACTAAACTAAAACAAATAAACATACATATTTTAAAATAAATAAAGATTTCCCACAATTAATCTCATGATACAAACGAACACTCATTTTCTCATATTCCTATAGTTAATCCCGTGCATTCCGTACCCGTGGGTTTCCACTTTTTTCAAAAGTGAATTCCTATTCCCATTCCGTAATCCCGTGACATCCGAACACGCCCTTAGTGTTTTTTTTTTTTCTGAAATCCA
Organism: Carex kokanica; assembly: GCA_025461125.1. NCBI lineage: Eukaryota > Viridiplantae > Streptophyta > Magnoliopsida > Poales > Cyperaceae > Carex > Carex kokanica. The sequence goes on from JAJGRX010001031.1 coordinate 143,145, forward strand.
AACCCACCCCTCTCTTTCAAAACCAAATCCAAACCCTCAATACTCCTCGCCACCATCTCTCAACTCTCGAATCAAAGCTGATCACGCGCAGTCGCCGTCACTGACCTCTCCACTCTCTCCACTCTCTTTTGGTGCGAGTTGTGAGATACCGTCAGGCCTAAAAGTGCAACCCTTTCTTCTTCTTGCAGGGGAATAAGCTCGATAGAGGTAAAATTTGCTCTTTTCGGTTCTTATTTTGGTATCCTAGTTGTGTATTTGTGTGAATTTTGATAAAACCCGAGGCTTGAGTATATGGTGTTGGTAATTTGAGATAAACGCCTTGATGTTTGATTTTCTTGTACAATTAGGACCTAAGAGAGGAGGAGCAATAGAGAGCCCAGTAGGTGGGTGTAAGATTAGATGAAGTAATAGAGAGCCCCTATTGGTCAGATTCGAAGCTTGCAAGGTCAGATTCACGAAAGGAAAAGATGGTTGCCTCCTTTCAAGTAACACTCACACTTATCAGTCTTCTTTTCTGCTTGTTATACATTTTTTTAGTTTTTTTGGTTGTATACCGGTGTTTGATTACGTGCACACAAGGTGTTCGATGAAACGACATATGTGCACAGAAGGTTAAAACTTATATTACAAGTTCCATGTTATGGTTCTTATTTTTACGATGTTGGATTGGCACAAAAAAGAGGGTGGGACATTCAACTTTAACCACAATTTACTAAGGTTTCCTAGGTAGAAACACACTAATCTTAATCAAATTTCTTTTATTGTTGTTCAGATTTCCTAGGTAGAAGCACACAATTGTGGAGAAGTTCTACTCAATTTTGTAGCTAAATTGGATATTATTTCTAAATATTTAAAAGTTCTACTCAGCCACACCAAAAGCAGCTGAAGAGCATCACCATTACTTCACCCCTTCTATCAATGTCAATGACGGCTCCCTCATGTTCACCCATGTCCTCTACAACCTCTCCCCTGCTGGCCATGGTACTTAAAACATATAGTCATTCATACATTTCAGTTTCTTTTCTTCTATACACTGTGAGCGTTAAAATTGACATCTGCCATGTATATACTCAGAGTTGTATGAGCAAACAATGAAGTATGAGAAGGGATCCTTTATCACATGGACTGGAGCATTGGCCACTCTGTCCAGCACCAAGACGGGTCGGTCCCCAAGAGACAAAAGGGTTGTCAAGGATGATGTCACCTCTGAGGAGCTTTGGTGGGGAAAGTAAGTTCAATTTTTCTGATCTATTACTACTACTACTATTATTATTAGTTTTTTTTTTGTTATCATAGAGATTAATGGATTAAATAATTAAAAATTTTGTTTATGGAGGGGTTCGCCGAACATTGAGATGGACAAACACACTTTTCTGACCAACAGAGAAAGGGCCGGATTATCTCAATTCTCTTGATGAGGTACTAATTGAATAATATTATTTTATTTAAGCTACAACTTGCATCATTCTAATAAGGACTCCAGACTTTTTTTGTGCTTTTGACTTGATGAATTGAAAACGGTAGCAGAATATTCACATGGTTTTAATTTTCCTTTGCTGTGTGGGTCTTTCCTTCAGTTTTGTTCCCTATAAAATATTGCTTTATAAGTATGACTACAAAAGCTTGAGTAGGAGAATTGACATAGAGTTAGACAAATTAATTGCTGAGAACGGGAGGCAACACAAGTATTTTGAAGATGAAGTTGAGAGAATAAGAGTTGAAGCCCAAAAACGAATTGCAGAGGCTGAAAAAAGTTGTAAGATTGTTTTGGAGGTTTGATCTCTCCCTCATTTGTTGCTCTTTTTTTTTTATCTATGGTTATAAGGTGATTGTGTTATGCACACTTTCTATGATTTCTTGTTAGTAACACTAATGTATTTCTATAATAGCTTGTCTAAAAGTACAACACTAATATGATTTGTTTCTTGATCTTAAATTGTCCTTTATTTAGACTGAAAGCTGGGTTGTTTGGTTGACTATCTATTTTTTGTTCTCCTCAAATTCTTTCTGTGTTGCAATGTAATTACTACCGATAAACCTGGTTATTCCCTTTAGTGGAAGTACCTAGTTGGTTAAGGTGTTATGATAGGATGATTCTGTAAGTAACCATTGCCTGTAGTTTTTTTTTCTAAATAAAAAGCAAGAAGTGTGACCATATATGTATATTCCTTTTCATTTTTTGAAAAAAAATAAGCATCATATATAGCTGCTGGTTTCTATTAACAACAATTTTTTGTTACAAAACATTGGATTAGAACAAATGATAAACAAAAAAGTAATTCCAAAATAAAGAATGATGCTCAATGCCCTTTGAACTCTTGATCTCAGCAAGAGGAGTATAATTGGTTGGTTAAAGCTGATTAATGACTTGCGCTTTTTCTTAGTGTTTTGACAAACAAGGCAGTAGAAGCCAATGAGGGCAAGCCACTTACTGTACTCCAAAATGTTGCAATTGATGCAACTCTTCCTGCTGCCCAGCAGCGTCATTACAAGAACGTCTTCCATGCACTACTTCGTATTGTTGCTGATGAAGGTGTCTTGGCCCTTTGGAATGGTGCACTACTTCGTATCCAGTAAGTTCAGAAAATTAAACTCCTTTGTTATTTCCAACATAATAATATAAAGTTCTGATCATTTGTTACGAATTGAAATTTGTAGCCTCTTGATGGCAACGGCTACTCAAATGTTGAGATTGCGCAGCCAGATTTGTACCTAAGATGTAGAAAAAAAGATAATTGTTGAGATTGTCCTTCTAAGTCTGAAGGATGATTTTTCTTTTTATTTTAATTTATTAACACAATGGGGAAAACCAAGTTTACACAGTCCTTTAATGCAAGGTCGTGTATCTCCAACTTTACACAGTCCTTTATAAATTGTTTCATGAGTTTCTATTCAGTTTTTCATCAAGACTGTTATCACTCTTTTATGGTAACCACAATTTAATTGGTGACAAGAATTTCCTGCCAAGTTTTTTATATTTTTCTTATGGAAATGCACATATTAATTTAACATGATCTAATTGCTCACAAATATTCAATTTTTTCCACATTATCAGCAGCTATGCCTATTCGATGCATGCGCGATTGTGGATGTTACAAGCAATGAATCCACCCCTTTACATGCCACTCTTTCGTTTTTTTCATTCCAGAATCTTCACATGCTAATTAATAGGGTTTTTCGGTTATTAATATTTTGAAATATAACATTGTATTCTGTTGTGGTTGTATTAATATTTCGAATTTATGTGATGGTTGTATTAATATTTCTAGTGTCACAAAGAGAGATATCAAATTTAGGCGTCTCTCTGTCTAAGGGTGACACAAACAATTGCAACGGTGGCCCTTGTTAATAATTTCCTTCTTTTACAATAAAATAATATAAATTGAAATCTAGAAACATTAGCAACGATGGCCCTTGCAAATAGTTAAGCCCTTCACAATAAATTAATATAATCTGAAATCTAAAAGTAATTACTATGGTGTCGCTTGCAAATATTCTTGACTTTAATAATAGAATAATATTAAAAAAATAATCGTAAACATTTGCAACAGTGACGCTTGCAAATAGATATGGCATTCGTAATAAAATATTATAAACATCCTAAGAACTTATGCAACGGTGGCCCTTGCAAATAATAAGGTCTTTCAGAATATAATAATATAAAAACCAATTCTAAAAACATTTGCAACGGCGACGCTTGCAAATAGTTTAGGCATTCACAATAAAATAATATAAACACAATCCTAAACATTATTTGCAACGGTTGCCCTTGCAACAAATGTGTGGGACCCTTCTACGACTTATTTGCAAGCGCAACAGAACTGGTAATTGCAACGGGTTTTAATAAAAAATAATATCTGGCATGTTTGGAGTGGGTCTTATTATTTGCAAGGGGGAATATGTGACATTAGCAAGGGCCAACGGAAGACATTAGCAAGCCTGATTATTTGCAAGTGTCTCCCGTTGCAACAATATTAATTTAATCAGCAAAATTCAAAAGCTCTATTGCTATTGCAAGGGCGCTTCCTACGCTTGCTAATAACACTTAGACCCGTTGCTATTACTGAGAATTCTAGTAGTGAATTATTCGATTTGCATAGATATTTCTTGCGCAGTACTCGTCTGTGTTTCATTTCTTGCGCAATGAAAAGGAGTTTTGGTTTACTGTTTATTTAAAGACAGTATCTTTCTTTGGAGATAGGTGTTTTTTTTGTTAGATTTTCTTAATGGTTGTAGATAAGTGTCATTTTATAATTCAGTTCGTTTTCTTTGAAAAGGACATACAAGGCCTCATATAATATTTTTTAGACTAAATTATGTTGAAATTTATTAGCTTGACTATGTATAGCTACCAATTTTTTAGAATTTTTTTACTCCATGTCAACTTTCCTCCTCCTAATGTAATTCAAAGCTGAAAGCCCCAGGTTATTGGATCCAGTGTTATAAATAACGATATACGCTCGTCGGATGGATAAGGTACCGCCAAGTGATTAATTCGAAATAATCAACTGATTAATTGGGAAAATTCATGACGGTTTGATCGCTGCCAATGACTAAATGGCTGATTAATCGGTCTAAACGGCCATTTTTTACAACACTGATTGGATCTATGAACTTAATTAAACAAGGATTTAATGGTTTTCAAACAAAACTCTTCTTCAATAGCTCACTACTTTCACTAAAATATAAATAATAAAAATGGCAGGGGCCTCCTTGTAATATTCCACTAGACCCCCTGACAGTGTTGATTAACTCTATTTGATGATCTTTGATTTGATAATTCTTAAAGTTTGTCCTTGATTTCATGTTAAAACTCTAGCTCCAAACCCTAATTTAAGTATAAATCCTAAAACCAGAACTGGCCCAGCACATGTTTCCTGGGTTGGGTCTAACACCATGCATGCTGCAAACGATTCATCAAAACTGGTCAAATTGGATATTCGTCTTAAATTAGTAGGAACATATATGTATATAGATAGGATGGAAGTTCATTTATAACATATTAGTTTCATAAAGAATTTCTAATTTGCAATCTGATGTACATATTGTGATGATGTGAATCACAATTTATTCACATTATATGCATGTGAAAAATTAATTAAAATTTATACAAATTTTATTTTCCATTCAGTATTTAAGACAAATTATATTTATTATTTATGAATGGAATATCGAATGACAATTAAATTTCATGTTCTTAATGCACTTTCACTGTAGTGAACTAACAAAATTCCAACTGTTTTGAATTGATTACAGAACAATCGTTAAGATTATCAAATCAATATGTCGTCAATGGATGTAAATATGTATGATATAAATATTCATCTTCCATTAATTTTATTAGCTCATCTTTTTTTCCTGCATTTATTTTCAAATGAAATTAAGAAATATTTTAACTTGGTACAACAGAATTAAAAATAAACATATCAAACTTAACTACGCTATATGTGGCTAAAAAAAATCAATATTATCAAACTTAACTAAACAAAACTTCCTATGACAAAAAATGTGACAAATTTAGACTACACCGCAGCCTGGGGAGGAGCAGGATCAACAACAGCCTCCACATCAAGAGGAAGAGGACGAACTGCATTCTGACCAAAACCTTTCATGGAGAGGTAGCCATAGTGCACAATAACGGTGACCACCACATTGAAGCCAAACATTATCCATCCAGCAATCTGATAAAACAGCGGCATCGTCGGAGAATACAAACAAGCAGGATATGCCGCGCCCATCAATAATTGCTCAATTGTACAAATCCACCTCCATTTCAAAGCCTTAACAGAGCGTTCTTGGTCCAACATGACGAACTTAATTGCGCTGACAAAAGACATAATGCTCAAAATGGAGAGTATAGAGTACAATATATATGTTCTCAAACACCTAGATGCCACTGAAACAGCAGCAATAATAAAGTCAAAAAAGATCAAGGCAAGTGTAACCCAAAAGGTTCTACAGATCGGTGCCAGTGAATGCTGAGGCGCCGGAGCGATGATGATTGCTTCAACATTTGGATCCATTACCTTGTCAACTTTCCTAGAAATCGCAAAAGAGATTCAGAATTTCAGATATATTGAAAAAATAGAAATACTCTGTTTTATTTTTGTAACATGAACCTAAAGATTTTCTTAGCCGGTTTAAACAACTATATTTTCTTGAAGGAGAATCATAAGAGAGGTGATTGCATTGTAAAAAATAAATTTTCTTTTCTTGTTATGAGCAAATTAGAAATGTATGCTATCTATAGACAGATCATTATTAACTTTGTTTAAATAAAGGAACCTGTTACAGAAAAATATAGAAAAGCTTTTGAAAAAAAATAATACAAATAATATGAAATTCAGTACAAAATGTTCAGAGTGCATAAAACTATTGGAATGTCATTCCGATAATTTTAATTAATGAGGGTTTTAGAAGTTAAACATAATTTATCTTCTGTACTTCTGATCTTCAAATAATAATTCTTGAGCTTGAACTTAAAATCATTAAAGTCAAACATCAGTATTGCTTTTCTGAACTACAAAAAAATAATGCTAAAATATATTTTTCCAATTTAGTACAATTTTAATTAATTGAAGTTTACTTTAGAAAATTGCATAATAACTGTATTCAAAACCAGCCGTTGATTTAGTAACTAAAATATTGCTCTGATCTATGTGGAAGATTGTATGTCAAAATTTATGAGAAACATTATTTTTTGTTAATATTTAAAAGTCAGATTATTTGACTCTCAAACTTTACGAGAAAATAATAACTATATGTAATGTTTGAAGCTCAACTTGTTTTATCTCTTTTTCTTTGTCTATATATTGTATTGCTTGTCCCAGTCAATTTTGAGTGCCTTTCGTAATGTTACATATTTCTGCAAATATTACCAGACAACTATAACCCATTGTGCATTTTACAGTTTTGAAATGGGTTATAGTTTTGAAGATTTCAAAACATTGCGCATTTTACATATGATATTCTCAGAATGAGACCATGCATTTTTTTTTTTGAAATTTTGTTTGTGTATTGCACAATGAGCAACAAATAGACTAAGAACAAGTTTTTGTTGCATCAAACCAAAAATAATAATTATAAAAGTTATAAGACCGACAATTAGGGGTGTAAACGGAGTGAATTAGTGAATTAATATGGAGCTGATAATGCTAAAATCAAATTCATTTTCACGTAGTAATTAGTGAAAGAATATTTTCCCAACATATCTCTGATTTTTTTAGGAGATTCATGATATAATCGTCAACAATTTTACATTTGAAATTTTGAGGCTAACAACAAACAATGCACAACGTGAAAAGATCAAGGATTTCATCAAAGAAGATCCAAATAACTTGTATTATAATGTAGAAAACATTAGTAACATAAATTTCACCATCATAATATCGATAGTATGATGTTTTACATGAAATTAATTAATCAAATAATGAAAACCCTAGTAAGACATCTTCGACAAGGGCTTCTTCTATGTCGACCTTTTCCAGAAACATATCGGTGAGCACATTCTTCGACCTAAATGATGTCTTTAGAAGCTCCAAACCCTAGTAAGACAACAAAAATATGCTACGGTAACCATATAAATTAAACAAACTAAGTAATTACTACGCACCTTGCATAAATTTATGTACTATAAAATTAATGATAAAAAACACTTCAACTACTTAATTAATAATTAAAAGAATGAATGATTATCATGTAACTTGGATAGTTTATCATATAAAAGTAATACTGAGAATGGTTTAAACATACCTTTTTGTATTTCAGGCATACAGTATTCTTCTCAACCTATAATTAATATATTGTTACAAATATACGATGACTAAAATTCAATTCATGATGCGTCCTTGATATCATCAAATTTGCTCAATAGATGAATGTTCAAATTTATACATCTATTTTAGTACATAATGCTAATACGTACTGTAGGTCACTCGAAGAATTGTACTCTCATTGAAGTAGTAAAAAAAAGAAAGAAAGAGAGCTGACCTGTTGGACATCTAGGGTGACTGTTTTTTCTTCAAGCAGGCTTAAATTCTTGTGACCCGTGGTGTTGAGAAGTGCAATACTCTCTAACGGAGTCAGATGCACCACCGATAGATCATCCATTACAAAATAAGTAACACCATCTTTGACATATCTGTCTCTTTCGACTGCCTTCTTCGTGACACTGGGCCCCATGTATGATAATGTTGTATACGAGCAAGACTTGCCACAGCTTTCGCAGATGGAATTTGTGGCACTAGGCCTTACATCAGTAAACTTGTTACAATTGCAATTGAGTTTGAAGATATACTCTTTTGCAGTAGCGGGACCTGCGAAAGATAGGAGATTGTCTGCTGTCATTGGAGTTGAAGAAAGTAAGCTTGGATCTAGCTTCTCACAGCTGCGGTACATGTTGCACAAGGTACTGAAAGTCGATTCTTCGGTTATTAGTTTGGTCATTGATCCAATGGGCAGGGACAACAGACTGAAGAGAAAATCGACCACATCTTTTCTGACTTCGGCGAACAACACTTTCTGGGTTTCTTTGTCGATCAGAAGCTTCAGCTCAAGCTTGCGGTCACTGGTGGAAGCCATTGTTGGATAGACTGATGAAAGTGGAAATTGTCAAATCAATTTCAATTTGAGGGATATTTATAGACAATACTGGTGTGTGGTTAGGATAAACAACAGTGCTTGGTCAAGAGTCAAGACCTAATAATGAAGAAATTGGCGGTCAGAATTCTTTTTGTTTTTTTCAGATACCTTGGTACAGATTTTAAAATATATGACCGTTTGCATTTGTTTTTTTTATATTGGTTAAGTAGCACTAGCAATCCAGCCTTTGGACTGCTATTACCTCGTGAAATACACACACATTGTCCTGCATGTGATCGTAAAATGGATCCAGTTGACCAGAGAAGAGAATGCTTCGTAGACCACGCATCACTCACAAGTCTCGAGGGAATAATAAAAAGGAATGTTATACTTGGCCGTTTTCTTTTAGGAATAATTAAAAGTAGCAGGTCAGTATTTTATCATTTATTGAGGAATTTCAATTATAATGCTTTTGATTGAAATTTCGTTATGCATATTATTCACTTGTATATTCTAATCTTTTAAAAAGGAAAAAAAATGTTTAAGTTTTGACCTATATATAATTTGTCCGGCTTGGCTAAATAATGACACGACATATATAACCTGAGCTACCAAACATGGGTAATCGAAAGTTTAATTAGTCATAAAGGAAAATGAATGAAATGTGATTGGAGTGCCAGCGGTGGAATCAATTGCGTTCCATCAATTATTATTATATATATTTGACACTGATATATAGTTAAACCAGTATATTTCTCATATGCATAGAAGGCAAAATCAGCCGATTCAAACCGGAATCGGCCATTTTGAACCGGAATCGGACTAGACCGAGTCGATTTTGGACCGATTTATGCGGAGAGCTAGTTTTAGGGGAAAAAACCGGGTCAAACAGTGTTGAATCGGTCGATTCGTCCGATTCTGCACTGATTCCAGACCGATTTACTTGATTTAGACCGATTTTTTCTGTTTTCAGTTCGATATTTTCTTTCTCTCGGCGGAGACGGGGATGTCGCGAGAGAGGAGATCGCTAGGTTTTAAACGAACGAGAAGAAGCAGATTTGGGCAAGGGACAAGGGTAGGCTGACGAATTGGGGCCTACGCTTCAGTGAAACATAACGGGCAGAGAGGTGGGGTCCCGTTAGTCAGTTTAAATGAGAAACATAACAATGGCTTAGTCAAAATGGACGTGGAGTATGTGAATTGTGACACTTGGAGGTAGGTCTGCTAAACGAGTCGGGCCGACTCATGGACTTTGAGTTGGACTCTTGAATGAGTCAAATTGAGCTGAGTTTAATTTGAGTTTAGTCCAAACTCGACCCGAACTCGAAATAATCTATCAATAACCTAACCGAGTCGAGCCGAGCCGAGTTTGCGAGTCGAATCTTTTGAGCTTAATTAGTAATTTCTATTGAATGATTAGCTTACCAGAAAAACTATTTTTGTAATTTCATCTCAAATTCATTCTAAATTATTTCTTCGGGTGTTTTTGGACTCGAATCAAATTCTAGTGGCACTGGGCCTACTGATAATTTACCATGGACTCTGAATTGAGTATGATACTATGATATGAGATTGTTCTGTGTAGTTTTCTTAATAATATTTTTCATAAATATCTTGTTGTTATGGTAACCAGTATATTCATGTTTTGTCTTAATTTCATCATTTTTTGAGATTGTTATTTTATTTCAAAATTCCAGTCGGTCTCAGCTTTTCCACCGATTGTGAATCCCATAAATTGTTCTAATGGTCAGGATGCCTTTTCAAACTATTTGGGAACCAATATAATTTGATGGGAATGAAGAAAAGTCGGAATTCAAATTATATCTTTGGGGAAGTTCAATTTGGAAAAAGAAGGAAAGTGACTCTTTATTAACGAGCGAGTTCGGGCCGAGCGGAGAGAATCAAATGGATCGAGTCGAGCCGGACTTTTTTCTTCATATTTGATCTGAGTCCGAGTTAGATTTTTAACGAAGGTTGATAGAGCCGGACCGAGTTTTGAGTTTGATCCGGCCCATTAGCAGGCCTACTTGGAGGCGGGCCATTCTTGTTCAGTTTTAAGACCAGGCCCAAACCATTTTATTATTTTTGTATTAGCGCAAATACTTCTTCTTTGGGCACTACTACAAAAAAAGAGATTGCACACGGACATAAATGGAAGAGCTACACGGATTTCCTACCGTGTTTAAATCGAGGGTGTACGAATAGGTCAATAACTACACACGGACATTTGCCCGTGTGCAATTATAACGATTTCTACATGGATTACTTTATAAACAGTTGTGTACAAAGACCTGCCTGTGTCGCTCTCCATGTTACCGAGCTACACGGATATTATCTAAATAACCGTGTACAATTCTTTTTATACACGGACATTTAACTAAATATCCGTGTAACTCTCCTCTTTCTACACGAACATTTAACTAAATATCCGTGTAGCTCTCCTCTTTCTACACGAATTTTTAACTAAATATCCGTGTAGCTCTTTGAACTATCATACACGGACTTTAGTTAAATATCCGTGTAGAATTAACTAATTTTTTTTTTTTGTATTCGCGCGCGATTATTTTTGAAATTACTCTTCTTACACGGATTTTTGTTAAATATCCGTGTAGGATTGTCTTATAATTTTTTTTTTAGTTTTTTTTTTTTTTTGGCTAGCCTCCTGTTTTGCTAGCCAGTATTTAAATTTTTCAGATAGCAATTTAAAATTCATGTACATGAAATTATACAAAATAATATAAAATTATACAAATTCCTATTTACCATTACACAACTATACAAAATTACACAAATCCATATTTACCCTTACAAAATTCTAACCAAAACCATAAAAGCATAAAATTCTAATATCAACATATATAACAAAAAAACATAAAAGCATGAAAGCATCAACATATATAACAAAAGAAAGCATAAAGGCATCAACATATAGAGACATTGCTTTTTGTACATATACAATCCCATGTGATCCACATATAACATATATTCCTCAAGATCCAATACAATGTTTGTAGATCAAGTTATGTCCTTACCACTTAGTAACCATGTGATGGAGGTTTGGCCCAATTTCTGCTAAGTTGGGCTCATGTTGCCAAAACGTTGGGCTATGATCTAGTTTGGACCAAAATTTCATACAAACTAGTTGTATTAGATCCAACATATGAAAAAGGAGAGTGTCATGTGATCCATGACATGATCCATCTTTGTTAAAGGTCTCCAACATATTGCATCTCCAATAAAAAATACATTTTTATCAACATATATGTGCATGCATGCATAATAGAGAATAAAAATTCTCCTTTAAATTCAATTTTTTTTCAAATTTCAATTTTTTTTCAAACGTGGCAGAAATATAGAGAGGAGAAAATAAAAACTAACCTTAGAAATATAGAGAGGAGAAAAGAAAAATATATATATATATATATATATACTAACCTTAGAAATATAGAGAGGAGAAAATAAAAACTTCAAAGATCTCTGATCCCAGTTGCTAGCCTTTGCAGAAATCAGATCAACATTCAATACAGAGAGAGCGAGAGAGAGACAGTATAAAAAACTTGATCAAAACGGCGCTGGAAGGAGAAGGCCTTTTATACTAATTAAAACCCTACATAGCCTTTTATACACGGATTTATACTTATTAATCCGTGTAGCTCTCCAAATAATCATACACGGCTATTTATAACAAAATCCGTGTACATTTCTACCATTTCTACACGGATATATTATCAAAAATCCGTGTATATATTCCTACACGGATGTTTAACAAAAATCCGTGTAGCTCTCTCAATTTTTTCCACACGGTCTTCTTTGCACACGGATTTTTGATCCATAATAAACCGTGTAGCTCTCTCAAACAATTCTACACTGATTCTTAACTAAATGTCCGTGTATAATTCTCGCAGATTTTTTGGGCTTTCAAAAATTCATATTTGGTACACGGTTTTTATATAAGATAGGGAAAACCGTGTACAATGTGCAGTGTAGAATTACCATTTTTGTAGTAGTGGGGGTCTATTGTCAGAATAAGCTGTTAGGGAGCTCCCTCTATTTCATCTTTCTCGCCCACTGAAAACTTGGGTCTTATGACTAGCTCTCATTCGCACCTCCCATTTGGCGAACCCCATAATTTCTCCAGTTTCTTTAATTTTAATGCGTTTATTTTTCATCATTTTTTGACTACTTAACTTTATATTATATTAGTTTGAAAATTTATAAATTTAACATGTAAACTCATCACTTATGAAGTAGATCAATTTCAACGATTTGGATGTATCGCTTGAAACTAATCCGATGGATTTTTTATCATAATATATATATAACTTTATAAAATATGATCATAATAATATCATTGGTCATTTAACTTCTTTTTTCATGGCCTTGTTTCCTTGTTTCCCCTTCCATCCATGGAACCTCCTTTCTAGTTTTTCGATCAAAGGAAAAAACAATTGCTTAATTATCAGGTTTTTTCGTGGTCAAAGGCATACCTAAGTAGGTGACCGGCAGTTGAACCTGAGGGCAATTAATTTGGTGAAGCTAATCACTTCAAGTATCTTGAACCAATTATGTTAAATTGTTCCTCATTTTTATAATATATAGGAAAATAAAAAAAGTAATGTATGAAAAATAATTGATGTTAACATCTACTGAACAATAATGCAAGTTTTCAAGTGAACAAGTATATGCTGAGCTAATTTTGGTTCATTATTAATATATTATTGGAACAGTGTCTGATGTCGCGGAAGAAGTAGTCAATATTGGTGCCGGAGTGAATGATTTTAAGCCGGGAGATAAAATTGTCGCTAAACTTAATTTTATGGTAAGTGATTACAAGAATCAAATCAAACAGAGATAGATTTATGTCTACTTTCTTTAAGAGATGGGTTGATCAGTTTATAGTGGTTGTGTTGATAACTTTTTATGATGGCCTTAAACGAACACAAATGAACCTAATGAATGACACTATATGATTTAGCAGCTTGTAACAGTACCTTTTACAAAGGTACTATTAAGTTCCAGAAAATTATTATAATTATCAACATAGCGCACAAATCACAATAACAAGCGAACTATTGTACAAACAGATTGGAAGAGGTCTAGCAGAGTACACAGTGGCCCCGACAAACCTAACGGCTAAGCGACCCCATGAAGTGTCCGCAATTGATGCTTGCAGTCTACCAATTGCCACTGGAACTGCATTTAAAGCACTTGAATCGGTCGGTGAATTAATTTGACGGGACCGGGAAACCATTTAATGTGCTTATAACAGCCGCCTCTGGTGGGGTTGGCCACTTTGCAAAGCTGGCTGGCCTACATGTGACTGCCACGTGTGGGGCCCGCAACATTGATTTTGTTAAGAGCTTGGGTGCTGATGAAGTACTGGATTACAGAACACCTGAAGGAGAAAGCTTGAAAAGCCCAAGCGGTAAGAGGTACGATACAGTTGTACATTGCACTGTGGGGATCGCATGGTCAGTTTTCGAGAAGAACTTCAGCGAAAAAGGAAAAGTCATTGATCCCTCACCTGGTTTCTCGACCTTTGTCACCCTAGCTTTGAAAAAAATAACCTTTTCAAAGAAGCAACTGGTGCCATTCTTGCCAAAATTTGGCTCCAACGATTTGGAATTTTTGGTTGGTGGTTAAAGATAGGAAACTGAAACCAGTAATTGATTCAAAACACCCATTCGACAAGGCACCAGAGGCGTGGGCCAAGAGTATGAAGCGACAAGCAACTGGCAAGATTGTTATTGAGTTCTGAGAAAAATATTAGGGTTTTTCAGTTTTCACCTTGTTTGGATTATGTATGTATTAGCAATTGAGGTTATGGTTTGAAGCCGATCCGATAGGTTTTGAAGGCTGGAAGCATATTGCACAAATTTCAAGAGAAATTGTTTTCTTTACACGAATCTTAAAACAAATAAATTGGTGGATGTGGAATCGCAGGGTCCATTAATCGCAGCAGATTTGGATCCATCTAACACCACGCATGCTGAAAAAGATTCGTCAAAACTGGTCAAATTGGATATTCGTCTTAAATTAGTAGGAACATATATGTATATGATAAGGCCATAGATAAAGGCCTCGTAAAGCCCTTCCCAGAAGCCTACTTAAGTAAAAAGCCCAATAAAACGGCACATTCAGCCTGCCGACTTGATCCGCAAAAAGGTTGGAAATAAAGAGCCCAGTCGGCTGGCCGGGACTAAAAACCCAGTCGGTTGTCCGGAACTAAAGAAAAATCCTGAAACTGGCCGACCGACAGGAGGGCCCTATAAATACAGAGGGAAGTCTCTGAAAAAAGGGACCGCGAAAAAGGAAACACACATACGAAAGCGTAGAAAAGAGGATCTAGAAAATCCTGATCTTCCTTTAGGCAAAAAAGGGAGAATCAAAAGAACTAATAAGCTAAAGTTAGGAGTTTCGGCTTAAGTAATAATAATCCACCAGTGCGTTCTGATTAAGCTAATATAGGACGTATCATCCACCGTGGGGCTTACTTCCTTCCCACAAACCAAGCCAAATAACAAACACGATGACAACCCACCCCAGACCAACCGAATCTAGCGCTAGCACACCACCTCCCGATAGGCAAGTGATCCCCCCGAACGGGAATAATAGGAGATCCCAAGTAGTACGAGATGAAAGGGCAGACCCCAGCTTGGGGATGCCCTACGCTCTAATGGCCAACTTGAACTACGAACAAATCAACGCGTACACCCCCGAATTTGCCACGACCGAAATTGCCAATCCGGGGCCCACAACCCCAGTAGTAGTTAACCACAGGCGCGCACATCCGAGCCCTGCTCAAGCTCTTCCCGGTCCATCCTACCTCTATAACCCACAACATGTATACACCACACCCTCAGGGCACGTCTACCCCCGGACAAACCTAGGACAAGTGCCGGTGTATTCAGCACCCAACCAAGGAAGGCAGATCCATGAGCGGCCGATTCCCAACCCCACATGCCCAAGGACGGTGAATCAGAATCCACCACAAACTCGCCGGAACCTTGGTGTCGAGTTCGAAACAACCCACAGAGATCCACGATCGAACGCGGGCGAAGGACCCGACCAAAGGACCCGACCAAAGGACCCGTCAGGAAAATCCACAGCCTTCACTTTTAGGAAGAGGAGGCCCTATGAACCAGGGAGGACCGTCCAGACGAGAGGAAAGGCATGAGGCCCCTTCCCAGGACAACACGAACCCCTGGAGCATGGAAACGATCCAAGAAATGATTCGGCTGGGAGTCGCTCAGCAGATGGCCGAGCTCGAAGCCAAACGGGTTGGGAGCTACACGCGCCCGGTCAATGTCAATGAGGGGCCGTTAGCCCTAGAAATATACGACGCAGTGATGACCGACTATAAGTCTCAACCCCTACCCAGTTTCAGAGGAAGTGGGGATGACAAGGATCCCCAACATTTTGTGTTCGGGTTCCATGAACGGCTCCGCCTCCAAGGCGCTACCGATGCCGTAATGTGCCGTGTGTTCACCACATGTTTGGCGGGAGAGGCCTGGGAGTGGTATATGAGGTTGCCAAAGGGATCTATAAGAACGTTTAAAGAATTGACCGATAAATTCACGGCGCGGTATTCTACGGTCAAATTGCCCCAAGTCACCTGTGAAACCCTCCTCGACCTAAGGCAAGAACGAAGAGAAAGTACCCGCGCGTTCATTGAGAGATTTGTGCAGAAGTCACGGCAAGTCCAAAATCTAAACGAAGAGGTAGCTCTGGCTGCCATCCGAAGAGGACTCAGATCCGATGGCCCTGCTACCCTACGATTCGACGCTCACCAGAAAGAATTCGAGAATTTAAGGGAATTCCTGGCGTTTGCGGAAAGATACATTCAAGCCGAGGAGGACACAGGCAGCCCCGGCCACGCAAGATCGCCATCCCCACTAAAGGCAAGGGGTTACAAGCGCCCCCGAGATAACCACCCCCGAACAGGCGACCAGCCACAAAGAAGCAACCACCTGCTAAATAATAACTCGCCCGGAAAGGGGAAAGGCCGGCCTGAGCGGAGAAATGAGCGGTATCGACCGCATTTTACCAGCTACGCCCCATTCACGAAGTCACTATACGAAGTTTTCGAAATTGCCCGGGAACAGAACAAATTCCCAAGACCCCTGGATATGGGTATATTCAATGAGAAAGACTTAGATAAGCATTGTTATTTCCACAAATCCAACGGCCACCCGACCGTCGAATGGCTCCAACTACAGGATATCCTCAAAAAATTCACGAGGCAGGGAAAGTTAACCCCATACATACTCAAGGATTTCTACAAAGCCCATGTACGGTTTTGAGGCAACCCAAAGTCATTAGGCTTAAGCTGCGGAAAGACCGTAAAACAAAAATTTTACTTCTAACTCAAGCCAAAAGAATTGAAGTGGTATGTCGGATAATCTACCGAGAGTTACATACCTGTTCAATCATTTTCTTAGATTAAAAACCGTAAGTATTCGATAAATCACTATTCACCGAAAGTACGAAATTTCTGACAAAACACTATTCACAAGAATAACTTTTATTCTCACAAAAATATATATATGGATAATCAGATTTTCTGCAAATCACTATTTGGGAGAGAAAATTAGATACGAATCGAATCAGATTCTGATTCGTACTTTGATTTGGACTTGGAATGAACTTGATTATTTCTCTTACCATTATATAGGCCAAATTGTGGCGGTTTTCATATTCACAAAATTGCCATTATTAAGTCGGTTTAGAAGCAGCAAAACCGAATTTGAATTTGGCCATTTTTTAATATATTTAATTAAACCTTTTTCATTTAATTTAATTTGGACTTTTAATTAAATTCTAAATTTAATTAAGGCCTAAATTCAAATTGGATTTTTTTTGGTGCATAATATTAATTCATAATTAATATTTTAATCCATATAGATATATATATACAATTATTCTGAATAATTGTATTTCTTGCGTTTGCGATAAATTTATACAATGTGTCATACACATTTATAAATTTAATTCCGTTTAAGCATGTCATCTCCATGACATATATTTTATTCTTAATTATAACACTTTATAATTAATCATAAAATTTCTCTGATTACTTTCCTATTGGTGTGACCCGATAGGATCTGTGTTATGTTGGTAAATAGAATTAGAACTGTTCTAACTTCTATAATCATAGGTGGCACCTGGCAAGTACATTATGACACCAATTACACAGATGATGCTGTACCGTACAATATCACGATCCAGTAAACGATTTACTTCGTGTTAATTCTTTTGTCTCATAGCTATCAGATTAGTTTCAAGGTAGGTGTGTGTTATCCTTGCAAACTTAATCTTTTCTTGATCCTGAATAGATTATCTAATATGTTTACTCTTGTAATCATACTGGATCCAGATAATCATATTCTATCAAGGGGCCCAGTGATGCTATAGCTCGTATTGAGATACGAGGGACAATAGTACTTTTGATAAACCATCTTTTCCTCCGCATAAGCTATGTATACCGAAGAACTACCCTTATAGCTACTTTTTACGGATAGCGTTAGATAGCAATCACACATATACATTTCTTATGTAGGAAAAATGAATATCTCATACTTTAGAACTTAACACTAAAATGAAAACATTAATGACACAAACACAATTCCATTTAATGTTTCATTTGGGGTCTGTCAAATATCATGTTCTCTAACATGTATCTGTGTGATTAAAATGACAACTCTTTGTCTATGGTTTGTAAAACTTAACCATCATTTAATCCACACACTAACCTTATCGCGGTAATTAGTGTTCCTGCTAATTACCTTGGTTAGAGACTTTTAAGAGTATTATCATCTATATTATGAAGTTTCACAATTCCAGTCATGAACTCGAAATGATTCATAAATTCAATAATACTCAAGGTAACAAAATGATTAAACATTCAATTCATGAACAAAGCTTTATATGACAAATTTATCGTATTATTGACTTCTAGATTATTACAAACTAACAGCCCAAACTTCGACCTACGGCGGAACTAACTGCCATGTTACTTACCCTACCTTCCCGAGGAGAGAATATCCTCATAACCGAAATCGCCAACCACCCGAGCAAGCCTACAACAGGCAAGGTCGACAACCTAACCGGGAGAGAACCCCCTTGATTAATGTTATCAGTGGGGGAATAGCGTCGGGAGGAGACTCACATAAGCAGAGGCGAAGCTATTTAAGGGGCCCCACAGAGAAGGCAGTCATGACCGTAGAATCCTCCCTGAGAAATAAAAGACCCAGAACGGAAGAAATCATCTCGTTCTCCGAAAAAGACATGGGAAACGTGAAAGGGCCCCATGACGATGCCATAGTGTTGCAGTTGAAAATCAACAACCATCGCCTTAAGCGCGTCCTAGTCGACACGGGAAGCTCCGCGGACATATTATATCTACCTGCTTTCAGACAAATGGGGTACGAAGTGTCTGACCTAGGACCCGTTCGCACCCCGTTGAGAGGATTCACGGGAGATACCTTGCAACCCGAGGGATACATTCGAATGAGAGTAAATTTTGGAACTTACCCCAAGACGACTTCCGTCATGACCGAATTCCTGGTCGTCGACATTCCTTCGGCATACAACGTGATCCTGGGAAGGACCACGCTTAACAAAATTGGGGCGATAATCTCCTCGGTTCACTTAAAAATAAAATTCCTCACGGACGAGGGAGTAGGAGAGGAACGCGGATACCAGGGAAAAACCTGGGAATGTTACGCACTATTTCTCAAAAGAAGCTGTGCGGTACATCAGGTCGAAACACACCCCCGGAAGCAGTGTGCCGTGAGAGTCAAAGGAGTCAACTAACCCAAAGCCGAGGAGGAAACAATAGGGAGATTACCGGCCACAGCTGAGCAAACATCACCGTTGGAACCAACCGACGAAATCGAGCAGATAGATGTCGGGGAAGGGAGGTTGGTCAATGTAGGAAAAGCAATACAAGGGGCACCAAGAAGCGACCTCATCACATTTCTCCAAGCGAACCAAGCCGTATTTGCCTGGTCGGCCGCCGACATGACTGGCATTCCTAGAAACATAGCTGAACATAAATTGCACGTAAAGCCCAGTGCCAAACCAGTACGATAGAGAAAAAGAGCCATTGGACTCGAAAGACAGAAGGCGGTGCAGACTGAGGTTGAAAAATTACTCAAGGAAGGATCCATCAGGGAAATAACCTGTCCGGAATGGACCTCGAATACGGTGTTGGTCAAAAAATCAAACGGGGACTGGCGAATGTGCATAGATTTCTCAGACTTAAACAAGGCCTGTCCAATAGACCCGTTCCCATTGCCGAAAATTGATCAGCTAGTGGATTCCACCTCCGGACATGCATTCCTCAGTTTTATGGACGCATTCTTGGGGTATCATCAAATCAAAATGAGTCCAGAGGATGAAGGCAAAACCGCTTTTATTACCGACCGCGGGTTATATTGCTACCGAGTCATGCCCTTCGGGCTCCGAAACGCGGGAGCCTCGTACCAAAGAATGGTAAACGGAGTGTTCGGCCACCAAATCGGCAGGAATATGGAAGTTTATGTCGATGATATGCTGGTTAAAAGCATGTCGGAGACAGAGCACATCCGAGACCTCCGGGAAACCTTCGAGACATTGAATCGTGCGAATATGAAGCTCAACCCGAAAAAGAGCTTTTTTGGGCTTACGGGGGGGAAATTCTTGGGATTTATGGTCTCAAAGAGGGGGATCGAAATACACCCTTCCAAGTCACAAGCCATAATTGATATGGCCCCCCCGAGAAATATAAAAGAATTACAGGCATTGACGGGGCGTCTTGCGGCACTAAATCGTTTCATAGCAAAATGGAGAAATGTGCCTCCCGTTTTTTAAAGCCATGCGAAAATCCAGTCGATTCGAATGGACGGAAGAATGCACCGAAGCTTTCGAACGGATCAAAGCCTACTTCCTAAAGCCCCCGTGTCTGAGCAGACCATTACCTGAGGACGAGCTCATCCTGTACCTGGCGGTTACGGACCACGCCGTTAGCGCTGTCCTGGTTCGGGAAGGAGATGGTAAACAAACACCGGTCTATTTTGTCTCACATGTGTTAAGAGACGCCGAAACCAGATATCCTCCCTTAGAAAGAGCTGCGTTTGCTCTCGTCACGGCGGCACGCAAACTAAGACCATACTTCCAAGCCCATACTGTTAAAGTGACGACAGAGGTCCCACTTAAAAAAGCCCTGACCAATTTCAACTGCTCGGGACGACTGCTGGCGTGGGCGTTGGAGTTGTCCGAATTCAACATCACCTATCACCCCCGCACGGCTCTAAAATCACAAATCTTCGCAGATTTCATCGCGGAATATACGACCCCCAGCGCATCTCCTTTGCACAGATGGACAGTACATGTAGACGGAGCGTCCTCCCGAAATGGTGCCGGGGCAGGAGTATCCTTAACCGGACCAAACGGGGAAATCCTAAACTATGCGTTGCATTTTGCTTTTCAAAGCACCAACAACGTGGCGGAGTACGAAGCTATAATAGCAGGGCTGCGAATAGCCAGTGAAATAGGTGCCCGGGAGATATGCTTGCATAGCGATTCTCAATTGGCTGTGCGCCAGATAAACAGCAAAATAAAAGTAATTGATGAAAAGCTGGCCCGATATTGTCAGCTACTCAACGAGATGAAGTGCTCTTTCGACAGAGTAGACATCACCCACATCACCCGCAACCATAATTGCCAGGCCGACGCCTTGTCTAAACTCGGCGCAGCCGGGAACCTCGATAAGGAACAGCCAGTTATCGTCCTAGACATACCGCAGCCTAGTATCACGCACCAAACATTGGAAGTATTCCCTGTCGAGAATGGAGGAAATACCTGGTATACCCCAATGTGGAAATTTCTTACAACCGGCATACTACCCGGGGATAAACTCGAGGCCAGACGACTCAGACGGATCGAACCCATGTATGCAATTTACGATAACCACCTCTACAAAAAAGGGTATTCCAGGCCCTGGCAAAAATGCGTCCGAGAAGAGAGGGCCTCCGCTTTGCTAAATGAAACACACGCAGGGCTCTGTGGCAGCCATCAGGGTGCCAAAACCCTCGCCAAACGGATCCTCAGAGCCGGATTTTACTGGCCCACCATGAAAGTAGATGCGACCAATCTCGTAAGAAAATGCAACAATTGCCAGTACCACAGTAAACTATCAAAGATTCCCTCTTATGACAGAATTTCGATCGCGGGAGCATGGCCGTTTGATTTATGGGGGATAGATATTGTGGGACCTTTCCAACCTACGGGGCTACAGTACAAATGGATCATAGTGGCCGTGGAATATTTTACGAAGTGGGTAGAAGCTGAGCCACTATCGACTATTAACTCTCGGGCAACCGAGAAATTCATTTGGAAAAACATCATTTGCCGGTTCGGGATCCCGCACGCCCTCGTTTCGGATAACGGAACAAACTTCAGCTCGGACCATACTACTACGTTTCTGAAAAAGTTAGGAATACAGAACAACTTTACATCGGTCAGTCACCCGGCGAGCAACGGTCTGGCCGAAGTTACGAATAGGACCATACTGGAAGGACTCAAACGAAAGATGGAAAACAAGAACAATTGGTCCGTAGTGTTAGACGAAGTGTTATGGGCATATCGGACGACGCCGAGAGAAGCCACCCAACAGTCCCCGTACTCGTTAGTATATGGAATGGAGGCAATGACCCCGCTTGAATTCGTCGACCCTTCGCTCCGAAGATCCCTATATAGCCAAGAGTCAAACGCGGACGCAAGAAATTTAGAGCTCGAGTTAGTAAATGAACCTAGGGAGGAAGCACGAAAAACCATGGCGCGGTATCAAAACCGAGTTAAGAAGGCTTTTGACAAGAAGGTACAACCACGCGGATTCCTTGAGGGGGATTTAGTTCTTCGGCGAATAACAGAAGGAACCGGTCGACACGTACCGAAGTTAGGCTGAACGTGGGACGGACCGTTTCGAGTCAAGAAGGTACACGGTAATAGAGCTCACAAATTGGAATATTTGGGAGGCGACGAAGTGAAAAGAACGTGGAACACGTGCCACCTACGCAAGTTCTATATCTAGAAGCGTGCCTCCGTCATGTTTTTGAGAGTTTTTAGCGTTATTTTTGTTTACTTTGGTTTATTTCAGGCATAGCCAAATCATTTTGTAATTTACACTTGATTTCTCCTCATCCATTTTGCATAAAAATATATCTATATAAATTTATGTATATATATAAGTAAAGAGCGAAAGGATAAGGTCAAGACAGGCGTCGACGCCACTAAAGAATCAGTAGACAAAGGCCATAAAATAAAGGTAAGAGGGACCACACCAAAAAATAAAAAAAGAGGGGGGGCACACCTGTCCACACCTAGAAACACCACCTACCACGCATCAAACTATAAATACCTACGCACTCGGAACACAGAAGGGGGAGTTGGCTTTATCTTCCTCCCTAGCAAATCACACTCAACAATCGTGAAGACAGTACCAATTAATTATTTCAAATAAAAAGCACCCATCCTCCAAACAGCATACAAAGGTTTGAGGGGGAGGCTTTAAACATCGATAAGAAAGGCAAAGAAGGGTACAAACTCGCGAGCGGCCACTGGGATATACGGGAATCCGGGGGTGGCTTTAACTGTCCAAACCCGACAATATCACAGCACGGCAAGTTAACCAATTACAAACAAGAAAATTGGAAATATGCGACTCTGATGTTGAAATCAGGATACGGGCGCCGTGTCATTTGCGCGATTGACGTTTTCCGGTAAGAACACGCCGACTCGGAACATTAGAGAGTACCTCCTACCTATTTTTCATAGGATTGACCAACAAAGGAAAAAGACGAAAGGGTCCCCTCAAAAAGAAAAATAAGAGAAGAAGAACGATTGCCCCGAAGTAAAAGAGACTCGGTCTTTTCTCCCGTCCCAAGTAAACACTATTCCTACTTTCTTTTTTATCATTTTTTCATCAATCCCGTGTTACGAAAACCAAAGTAAAATCCAATATGTCACGAAAACACAAAAAGAAAAGCCAAATCATGAAAACACTAGCGAAAGAAAAACCCAATAGTTATATATACTTACCAATTTACTTGTTACCTCCCACATTCCGGGAGCCAAAAATCCATACAGCTATAACATTTGTCTCCCACATTCCGGGAGCCAAACACCAAAAAGATAACCCCTACAAATTTACGATAACAATCGAAAAGAAACATATACATTAATGGTCTACCAATAAAATAAGAAGAAGGGGGGAGTATACTTTAGCTATCGTCGTCGGAGGAGTCATCCTCGGGGAAGGGTATATCAGCCGGCCAGTTATTTCTATCCCAGACATAAGGAAGAGGTTGGGCCGGTAAAGTCTGCAGTTTTTTCGGCTCACTAACCTCCAAACCATCGGAATCAAATAATCGATCGATATCCGCATCCCAAACGAATCCCGGGAGTGCTTGCGGTTGGTGTTCACCTCGTTCCTTATCGACGCGCCCGAAACCCAAGCCCTCGGGACGAAAGGGAAAAGCCCTGCTCAGGTCACGTAACACATCGTAAACTACGGACCTAAGCATTCTGATGCAACTAGTCACAGCGGCCGTCTTGAAGGCACGACTCTCTAAAAATCTCGAAACCGCATGTGACGGAGCCTCCTTTAGCTCCCCTTCCAACCTTTTCGATTTTTCCTCAAAAAAGGTGCCTCGGGCGTTTGCGGTATCCAGATTCGATTCCAAGGCGCTCACCTTTTGTAACAAGGCCGCGTTACGTGCTGCGGAGTCCGAGAAGGCCCGAGTGGCAATAGCCTCTAGGGCCACAAGATTTTCCTTCTCCTCCTCCAATTTTACCAGGTTAGCACGAGAAGTGCTTGACTCGGTCCGCAGCTGCCTCGCCTCATCCCTTGCTTCATCCCTCACGGTTTTTAACTTCCCCAGAAGACTATTTTTCTGACCCTCCACCTCCCTCAATTTGTCCTTCAGCGTTTGGATTTCCTCCTCAGCAGCACTCTTCTCTAGTTCGAGGTGCGCCAATTCGGATACATCTTCCGTGGGTGGGATTTCTTTCCCTTTGTGCTTCCGCATATAATCCCCGCATTGAACAACGGTCGCGCACGCTTGAAGAAGATAGGCCGCTAATTCCTCCCCGCCCTTCTCGGCACGTTTCCTTACTTTCTTCTTCAAAAAAGGGGGGGTTATGGCTCGCAGAGCTTCAAAAGCAAAACGCCCGAAACCAGGGGGTTTCTCCTCAGCACTCAAGATCTCCGAACTTCCGGGCAGCAATAACACACAACTGTCCGGATGATCTGCAGGATAACCCTGTTTCCAAAGCCTCCCGCGAGCTTTAGATGTCGATGGTTTCCCACCCTCCTCCCTTTCTCGGGCCGGGCCTTTCTTCTTACGGTCGACCTGGTCAGGGGAAATGTCCAGCCTCAAAAGAAGCCTCAGGCTCGGTAGTATCCGAGGGAAATACGGGCGGTTCCACAGGCATCTCGGGCTCGGTAGTATCCGAGGGAAGTATGGGCGGTTCCACAGGCACAATGGAGGCAGCGACCGTTTCTGATAAAGCCGTCACCATGGCGGCTTGGTTCGGGGCAAGCACGGTAACACCACCATCACCGCATGCCGCTTGCGAACCCAAAATAAATCCCTCATTCCCGGTGACGGAGACCGAAGCAGTTTTGTGACTCAATTTCTTTATCTTCTTCGGCCCTTCTGTCAAGGGGGCTTCACCACCCGCGGTAGCACCGGTTTTTCTCTTCTGATGAGAAGCACCCCCGGTCTCAGCAACCTTCCGGATAGCACGTCGCTCCCTTGTAGTCAGATCAGAGCCACCGCCATCAACTGACTTACATTTTCTCGGGGGGAGTACCTCCGGGGGACCGGCAGTGGAATCAGCCACGGCCTCGTCCAAAGGATCAAGTTCTCCCGCCCTCAACGATCTGGCTTGGACCTTGGTAGAATTATATGCGAGATGCATGATCCCGACACCTGCAAACAAAAAAAGAGCAGACAAATTTAGCAACTTGGAAATCCCCAAACCCGAAAGGAAATGCAGTAGGACAAAGATAGAAAGAAACTAACGCGAGATCAGGCTCTCGATTTTTTCAATAGCGTCCAAGTCCGCAGCAGTCTTCATCTCGGAAAAAGTAGGGATCCCTTCCTCTACCAAGGACCTCCAGGTAGCAGGAATCGAGCCCAGCGAAGGAATACCTTCAAAGTTCGACAAGTATACCCAACCCTCATTCCAATACTCTACCTTGCTGAGTGGTTGATTTTTTCCACTCTCCGAGATAAAAATCTCCAAATTTTTCGCCATCTTCTTCTTAAGAGAATAGAAGTCTGACGTCACGGCAAGGGAGAAATAATGAAACAGAAGAGGTACGCTCGGCCCATGACCTCTTAGTTCTTCGAACTCAGAGAATAAACGTTCGAAACTTGTAATATAACACCACGACGCGGGAGATAACTGCGCCGGGGGTGCCTTCAGATATTCGAGCAGTTTTATTTGAAACTCCGTAAGGGGCAGCCGGAAGCCGCACGAAGGCATCCGGTGGTATATACACATGCCCTTCCTAGAGTCATGCGCCCGGCAATTAAGGGTCGGAGGAACGAGACCAAAAACATCCGGAGTATAAAAGGGTAGAGACGACTTCCGGATAAACTCTTTCGGAAAAACTACCTTAAGCCATACTGGGGTACACAAATTTAGTCTCGGGACTATACCGGCTACTTTGGGAAAGGCCCTAATAGAGTCGTCATTAGGACGGTACTGCGCCTTTTTGCTCGGCCGGTTACCCTTTTTAGGACCCTGGGAAATAGGGTTCGAGACCCCTTTGGAAGAAGCCGGGTCCTCACCATCAAAGATCTCGTGACTACTCGAGGAACCTAAGTCCCCGCTACCATTTTCACCCAAGTGGATCGCATCAGCAACATCCCTATCCGCAGCCATGTTCGGACCCGGAACCTGAGTGGTCGCGGTTTCCTGAGGATGTCCCAAAATAAGGGTACCCCCGGGAGTCATCATGGCGAGGGGATCGGGGATATTATCTCCGAGAACATCTCGTCGGCCAGCCATGACTATGGTCAACAGAATACCTAATGATTAGTTTATATAAATCCGTAAGAACGACGGATTAAACGCACTCATGGTCAAGGATACCATACCGGAAGGTCATTAAGGCCTGGAAAATTAAACTAACCCGACAAGATGGGTCGGATCTAATAGCAAAAACAACACCGGACTTTGTGAAATATAATAACCAGGATAAAAACTTACCTTCCGGAGAAGCGGAGACACCGGACAGAAGTTAAAGCGCTAAGACAGCACAACAAACTACACCAGAACCAAGAAATCACTGACAGCAGTGCGAGAAAATGACGAATTTTACAGTACGCGGTGAAAAAATAAAGACTATATATAGGCACCCGTAAAAGGAAGTAGAATCATGGTGCGAGGAACCGACTTATACACAAGGCACACGTGGCACAACCCGAAGAAACAAAAACCGCAATTCGTAAAAGGAAGTACAAAGCCGAATCGCTAAAAGATAAGAAGGATTTCGAAACGACACAATAAAAAAAAACGCACCGACTCAATGCATAAAGAATAAATAATATATATAAATATACGCGCTCCGCCCTGCCCGCGCTTTTGGAGGAAACCCGGTCAGCGTATATCTATAAAGAGCATGGTGTAAGCACCTTATAGGAGAGACCCTTTCCAACACAAAAAGAAATAAACCCCATGGCAACTTCATCTAATGACAATCAAGGCGCTGGAGCTTCCGAACCACGGACTAAGACCTCCATAGAAACACTGAAACACCAAGCACAGCACCTTTTGGCATACTATCCACCCGAAGATGTTGATGACTTCCTGAGAGGCCACAACCCGGAACTCCATACACTCCTCGATCATATGGTAAATGGTTTCCCAAAAGAGGAATACGAGGAAGAAGACAACAAGATCCAACAAGGTACACATGGACCTCAGGGGTCACAAGCGGCACGCATGTTCTGCTCCCAATGTAGACAGCCGGGTAATCAAGCAGCGATGTTCCTTTGTAGCGACTGCAAAGATGCGTTTCACCCAATGTGCATTCGCGATTGTTCACCTGTAGCACACAGAGACCCGCGATACAAGTGTTACATATGTCCTACCTGCGCAAAAGACAGGGCACGAAACCAAAGGGCATGCTCGACCTGCGCAAGGGATCGCACAAGAAACAGGGAAATATGCCCAACTTGCGCAAGAGGCAAAGCCAGATACAACGCAAAGTAACAAGTATAGGAAGCATCGCCATTCGGCTTCCGGGAGACCTACCAACAACAATCCTTCCGCTTGTTTTCAAAAATTGTACCAGGAGAACTTCTTAATTATTTCTATGTTCTATGAATCAATGTTTAAAAAAAAAAAAATATGTGTGTGTATATATTTATTTCCGCTTACCTATTTATTTCTGCTTACAGAAATCCGAGAAGTACAACTCGTTAAAACAACACAGAAATCCGAGAAGTACAACTCGTTAAAACAACACAGAAATCCGAGAAGTACAACTCGTTAAAACAACACAGAAATCCGAGAAGTACAACTCGTTAAAACAACACAGAAATCCGAGAAGTACAACTCGTTAAAGCAACACAGAAATCCGAGAAGTACAACTCGTTAAAACAAAGAAATCCGACAAGTACAACTCGTTAAAACAACACAGAAATCCGAGAAGTACAACTCGTTAAAACAACACAGAAATCCGAGAAGTACAACTCGTTAAAACAACACAGAAATCCGAGAAGTACAACTCGTTAAAACAACACAGAAATCCGACAAGTATAACTCGTTAAAACAACACAGAAATCTGACAAGTACAACTCGTTAAAACAACACAGAAATCTGACAAGTACAACTCATTAAAACAACACCACCACCCGACAAATAAAAACAATACAAAAGTTCGAGAGGTATAACTTATTGAAATAACCCCATGTTCTGGACAGAACTCATAAGACCCATAAACTGATGGTTTGCCCCAAACCATATACCCTGACCAGACATCCATATTCCCATAATGGTTCAGTAGCAAAATCCGAGACATCATAGCCCGGACATCCGGACTATCTCAGCACCTACAAAAAGGAGCATTGTACTTCGAAAAATATACAATACGGTCAAGTCAAACTGAAAAAAGCTGGAAAAACCTGCAGCACGCACTGCTGCGTCCTTTCTTTATATATATCAGGGGCCCGCCAAGTTTAAATACGACACCATAAATACACCTATAAATACCCGAAAATGGTTTCCTTCTAGGGCACACGTTTCGTTTCTCTACCAAAACCATAAAAGTTCATACCATGTCTTTTCAACAAACCAAACGGCTAGCTAACAAAAGCAAACAACCAGCGGGCAACCCAGGGGCTTCCACCACACCACCACAAAATCAGCATCCATATGCCCCCCCGGAGTACCGCGCCGCCTATCCCCGGAGGATAGGATGGCATTAGAGAAAATTTTTCCTAACTCGTTGGATTTCATGCTTCAAAATGAAAACACCCGCCTCGGCGAGCTCATCGATAATGCCTTACGAATTAATCGATGGGCGGGCAAAGATGATGAAAATGTTCGCGACGACGTCAACTGGGAGGAGCTCGAGCATAGCAGCTCCGATGAGACCGAAGTTGCAAGGGCAATCCCGAAACCCGGACTTTCAGACTATTATGGGGTCCCACTTGCTGTCTGCTTCGTCTGCCGTAAAACAGACGCGAGTACTCGCTTAACCGTTTGCGAGACCTGTGGCAAAAAGGCACACACTGCATGCTTACCATGGACCGCCCTACAGGATCCTTACGGATCAGGACATGCCCACTGGCAATGTCCGGACCATGCCCTACTCCCTCGGATCGAGGGATAAGGCGACGTTCCCCGTACCGCCCACTTCAGCTAAAGCCTCTCAGTGTTACTCAGAAACGACATCACACCCGGTGTTGTTTTTCTGAACATGAGAACCGCAATACGAGAACACTACTTTTTAGCCACCAGCCGAGATAAAGGCCAATATTTTCTCCAAATTATTTGTATTAGAGGCTAAAATTCCCCCTAAGTACTTAGATATATATAAAAAATCTCTTTTCATTTCTCTTAGCTCCTTTCGGTTGTACGTTCCTATGAGTATTTAAGGTGTCTGATAAACGTTACCATAGGACATATGCATTTCTTTGTTACCTTCCTCGGACGACAAATTCCTATCCTACGCCGGAAACATTCACACGCCGAAACCTCCCAACACAGTACCATCCGAAACAAAAATCCAAAATCAAATTTAATAAACACAACTCCCAATACCACCAGAATGACTTGCTAACGACGCTTTGAAAACGCAAATCATAAAAACATGCATAAAAATGTGAGTCAGCTATAAATGCGATAAAACTAACAACATTCAAAACCCGCTCCAAGAAATCTACTATAAAAATAGCTCAGCCCCACGAAAACCAGTCAAATCGTACCTTCTTCCCCACCAATAATTTCTGAAAAAAGGCCTTCATTTCACCATGCCCCCCAGACACATTTCTAGTAAAAACAAGAAACCTGTCCTTCATGAAGGACATACCAGTCACCCGAAACCCGCAAATAGCCCCGGTAAAATTTTAACCCCTTTCGAGAAATTAACACTACAAAAACACTTCTCCGACGAGAAAATAGAGTGGATGCTTTCCAACGAAAATTTCTCTGTTCGGCAAATGATCGATCAAACTTTGGCAAACCCGACCATCACGTACCGCACATGCAGCGAATGCTATGAAGTAGACCCCAAGGAAGGAATGACTAAGTGCCGAGTGTGCTATGAGTGGTTCCATCCTCAATGTCAACGAAAACAGCCACGCCAAGGCAGAGACGACCCCAACTTCGTCTTTTGGACATGCCTTAGCCACCAGAATGAATATCGCCCCCCGAGAAGAACGAGAGCGGCATTAATAGCAGATGCACATTTTGAAGATAGTGATCGCAAAGTCATCGCCTAAAAAAAAAAAAAAGGGGGGCTAGAAATGACAAGGAAAAAGAAAGAGGAAGGAAGAAGAACGACAACGGATGACTACAAATACAAAAGCCACCATTAATTTGATAAATTTTGTTTATGTAAACTGTTAAACTGTTGTTTAATCATTACGGAAGATATATAAGTGTATGAGTGCATATTTATCAACGTTTCCTTGGTCTTTTCATTCGGAGATATCAATAAACAACGTGTTGCCAACGGAACTCGGGGGCTAACTTAACAAAATTAATCCAGATCCGTCTAAACTTAACAAAGTCAATCTAGAATCCGACAGATAACTTATTAGAGTCAGTCCCGAGTCAAACAAGTAAAAGACTCGGGGGCTCACCCATCACAACCAAACCCGGGTACTCAAGTTCGAGAACCAAATCTCCCGAAGATAAGGTCCTACGGATTGAATTAACGAAAAAGCAAGTTTTGTAAAAATAGATCACAATAGCGAGACAAAAATACTCAAAAAATGAAGTATTAAGACAAAGGACCGCCAGTTTTCAGAAAGTAAACAAGTAACGAAACCGAAAAAATCAATATGATATATTTCGGCTTCGGGGGCTAATGATAGGGCCATAGATAAAGGCCTCGTAAAGCCCTTCCCAGAAGCCCACTTAAGTAAAAAGCCCAATAAAACGGCACATTCAGCCTGCTAACTTGATCCGCAAAAAAGGCTGGAAATAAAGAGCCCAGTCGGCTGTCCGGGACTAAAAAACCCAGTCGGTTGTCCGGAACTAAAGAAAAATCCCGAAACCGGCCAACCGACAGGAGGGCCCTATAAATACAGAGGGAAGTCTCTGGAAAAAGGGACCGCGAAAAAAGAGAACACACATACGAAAGAGTAGAAAAGAGGATCTAGAAAATCCTGATCTTCCTTTAGGCAAAAAAGGGAGAATCAAAAGAACTAATAAGCTAAAGTTAGGAGTTTCGGCTTAAGTAATAATAATCCACCAGTGCGTTCTGATTAAGCTAATATAGGACGTATCAGTATATAAATAGGATGGAAGTTCATTTATAACATATTAGTTTCATAAAGAATTTCTAATTTGCAATCTGATGTACATATTGTGATGATGTGAATCACAATTTTTTCACATTAAATGCATGCAAAATTAATTAAAATGTATACACAATTTAGTTTCCTTTCAAAATTTACGACAGTTTATATTTATTATTTTTTAATAGAATATCGAATGACAATTCAATTACATGATCTTAATGCACATTCAATGTATAGAACTAACAAAATTCCAACATACAACAACTTTTTTGAATTGATTTCAGAACAATCATTAAGATTATCAAATCAATATGTCGTCAATGGATGTAATATGTATGATATAAATATCCATCTTCCATTAATTTTATTAGCTCATCTTTTTTTCTGCATTTCTTTTCAAATGAAATTAAGAAATATTTTAACTTGGTACAACAGAATTAAAAATAAACATATCAAACTTAACTACGCTATATGTGGCTAAAAAAAATCAATATTATCAAACTTAACTAAACAAAACTTCCTATGACAAAAAATGTGACAAATTTAGACTACACCGCAGCCTGGGGAGGAGCAGGATCAACAACAGCCTCCACATCAAGAGGAAGAGGACGAACTGCATTCTGACCAAAACCTTTCATGGAGAGGTAGCCATAGTGCACAATAACGGTGACCACCACATTGAAGCCAAACATTATCCATCCAGCAATCCGATAAAACCGCGGCATCGTCGGAGAATACAAACAAGCAGGATATGCTGCGCCCATAAATAATAGCTCAATTGTACAAATCCACTTCCATTTCAAAGCCTTAACAGAGCGTTCTTGGTCCAACATGACGAACTTAATTGCGCTGACAAAAGACATAATGCTCGAAATGGAAAGTATAGAGTACAATATGTATGTTCTCAAATACCTAGATGCCACTGAAACAGCAGCAATAATAAAGTCAAAAAAGATCAAGGCAAGTGTAACCCAAAAGGTTCTACAGATCGGTGCCAGTGAATGCTGAGGCGCTGGAGCGATGATGATTGCTTCAACATTTGGATCCATTAGCTTGACAACTTTCCTAGAAAGCGCGAAAGAGATTCAGAATTTCAGATATATTGAAAAAATAGAAATACTCTGTTTTATTTTTGTAACATGAGCCTTAAAGATTTTCTTAGCCGGTTTAAACAACTATATTTTCTTGAAGGAGAATCATAAGAGAGGTGATTGCATTGTAAAAAATAAATTTTCTTTTCTTGTTATGAGCAAATTAGAAATGTATGCTATCTATAGACAAATCATTATTAACATTGTTTAAATAAAGGAACCTGTTACGGAAAAATATAGAAATGCTTTTGAAAAAAAATAATACAAATAATATGAAATTCAGTACAAAATGTTCAGAGTGCATAAAACTATTGGAATGTCATTCCGATAATTTTAATTAATGAGGGTTTTAGAAGTTAAACATAATTTATCTTCTGTACTTCTAATCTTCAAATATTAATTCTTGAGCTTGAACTTAAAATCATTAAAGTCAAACATCAGTATTGCTTTTCAGAACTACAAAAAAATAATGCTAAATTTTTTTTTTCCAATTTAGTACAATTTAATTAATTAAAGTTTACTTTAGAAAATTACATAATAACTGTCACTACTAGAATTCCCAGTAATGGCAACGGTGGGATTGGGCTTGTTGCAACGGCTTACCCTTGCTATAGGCCCCAAAAACGCTATTTGCAAGCGCTACGCTTGCAAGAACTACCGTTGCTTTAAACCCCCATGCAAATACTCAATTTCTGACTTTTTGCAAGCGCATACGCTTGCTAAAACATTTCCCTAGACTTTCCGCAAGGGCAGCCGTTGCAAAAAGGCACACTTGCAAAAACTTTGTCCCGCGTGGGCAACTGAGTATTAGCAAGCATACGTATCGTAGGCCCCACTCAGTATTTGCAAGGATGTCCCTCGTGGGTCCCACCTTGTTATTAGCAAGGATATCATTTGTGGATCCCACTTATTATTTGCAAGGATGTCACGCGTGGGTTCCACCAGATTATTAGCAAGGCTAGCGTGAGGGACCCCACCTGATTATTAGCAAGGATATTTGACGTGGGTCCCATCGTTTTATTAGCAAGGTTAGTGTTAGTGGACCCCACCTCATTAATTGCAAGGGTAACAAGTGTGGGTCCCACCATAATATTTGCAAGGGTATGTTTTATGGATCCGACCCGATTATTTGCATGCTCTATAGTTTCATCATAAATGTATTGATAGTCCGATACAAATAATTATAATCAATGGTATCATATTAGCACCAAATTAAAAGTTCCTCCCATTACCTGCCCGGTACCAGCCCGGTACCAACCAATCAATCTGATACATTTCCCATTCAAATAAATAACTATAACATAACAACTTGAAAATAGAGACGAAACCTTGAAATTAGCATTAATGGAAGTATTGTAATAGAACCAAATGTACCAAGCATGGATTTTACCAAAAGACCAACTATATTATAACATTACAACCACAGTATAATATGGAGCATTTACCTTTACACAATACTATAAGCACCACCCACCAAAAATTTACAAAAAAGAAACATCCCCTATGATGTTAATATGAAAATCCAAAAATCTATAGTTATATGTAAAAGGTCGTCAATACCCAGACTACTAATGCAGGTTGGTGTTCGAGTTGGGTTGCCCGAACCATTCACTGATTGATGATTCTGCCCCTAAAATGTTGCCCACCTCTTGTACAGAATTTGTTTTGAGAAGTGCTTGGAATCCCCCCGCTGGATTTGATGATGGCTGCAAAATAGGTAGACCTTATGTGTACCACATTACAATAGTAAGCTAGTACTGTTCTTAAATTATAAGGACCACTATATGAAGAAGCATTTAAACAAAATGTGGATCCATAAATATTAGTTTTCCATATCCAACATTGATAAAATTCACTTTGCATTGTACTCATTGTATTCACTAAAATCACTAAAGCATTGGTGACAAAAGCAGAGTTTGTGCAAAAGTATTAGTTCTTGTCATTGCTGAAAAATTGCAACCCAATTGTTCTGTGTAACCTAATTGTGTTTATACATTGCGTGTACAACAAGAAAATACTAATAAATATCATTACCTGAGAGTGGGCCATCTGCATCAGTGGGGTTCCTTCCTGAGATTGAGGTAGAGAGGTAAGATCCTGGCCCTAGTCATTAAATGTGCAAGCACACTGTTAAAATTTGGATAAAACAACATTTGATCATAGAGTAACATTAAAAGGATTGGGTACTTAAGTTGCAAGATGTCACCTGCAGAGTTTGCATATTCCCGGATCCCCCCTCATGCAGTGCGTGAGGACTATAAAATTGTGCCTATGTTAACAATAAGCATGAAGAAAGGTTATTACTAGGATGTAGAATGTTATCAGATCAGTAATAAACAGCATCAAGGGATGAGTTTTTAATTTGCATTGTACATATCCAATAAGAGTTAAGTATCAAAGTGCAAGAGTTAAAAGAACTTAATGTTAAGATGCATGAGCACAGCTGGTTAAACTTGAAATTTTTTGTAGTGTTAAACAGTTTTCAGATTATTTTCAGATTTAACCAATGGTGCAAATTATTATTAGTGTTAAATAGTTATCTACAAATTATTTTCAGATTTAACCAAAGATATAAATTCTACAAAAATTGTTGTTTTCTAATGCCCATCTTGTAAATATCAATTTATAAGATGTGTTAAACAGTTTTACTAAACATGATTGTTGTAAGTTTGTAATTAAGTGTTACAGGCCCCCTTAATCTTGCACAGTCCACATTTTGAATGCTTACACAGTTCCATATTAAATTTTTTTACTGGGGTGTTTCGCTTAAATATTGATATTTAATATTTATGTAAAAGTAAATAAAAGCAAACTATCAATTGATGCTCCTTTTGCATTAGCAGCATATGAATGAAAATATAACATGAAGGACAAACTGGGCCAATTGGAGAAGACCCTAGAAATAAAAGTTGTCTTCAAAGCAGTCTTCAAGGCAGTGATTGGAGTTATAAAATTTAACTCTTCGGTAGTCTTACTAACCTGTACAGTTGGGTTTTGATTTCCAACAAGGCTGAATAATTTGTTGAAGAGCATGTTGTATTTTGCTTCATCTCTTTTCCTCGCTTCTACTTCCTCGGCCAGTCGCATATCACGCTCGTTTAACATTCCAACTAGGACATCATCCGTCACTAGTGGAAAAACACACATCAGGGTCGGTTATATACGCACATTAGCATCGAACCCCGAGGCGACGCTGACCCAGGCGTCGCAAATGCGGTACTAATCTGGGTCGGTTGAACAGGCGATGCTAAAAGTGTGAATTAGCATCGGTTATCTACAGTAACCGATGCTAAAAGTGTGAATTAGCATCTGCTATTTATAAATAACCGATGCTATAAATACTTTTAGCATCGGTTATTTACAAATAGCCGATGCTAATTCACACTTTTAGCATCGGTTACTGTAGATAACCGACACTATTTTCATTTTTTTTTTTTTTTTTTTTTTTTTTTAAGCTGGTCAATAATTAATATGCCATAATCACAAACAAAAGAATTATCAAAATAATATTCAACAATCACAATTCCAACAATTAATCAAACTACATCAGCCATGTCACTTGACAAAATAATAACAATGAATTATCAAAATATCACAATTACATAGAATCATCTAACTAGCATTTGTACACTAATTTACAACTATATCAAATATTTCATGAAAATTTGTAAAATCATGAAAATTCATAGAGTCATAGATTGTATCACCTTTGCTGCTCCATTTACCAGAAAACAGTCCACAAAACCACAATCCAAAATCTGCACAGAACCTACTGATAAAAGGGTAATATGGTAAATAAAGGATACAGTTAGAGAGAGGACTCAAAAACACACAACTTAGACCCAAATTTTACATTCATAGCATTTTCTATGCATTTTCTATGATTTTCTAAAGATTCAGCCTTTGAAAAATGAAAAAAACCAGCAAAATACCAGCACAGTTCCCAGCTTACCCCTGTGTTTAGACCCCTTTCTGGTACAGCTAGGAAGCCTCAAATTTCATGAAATTTTACCAGAAAGTAGAGCACTCTCATATGAGTAAAACAAAAAAAGAATTACTCAATTTGAGTAATCCAGTGAGAAATGGTGGCTGTCTAAAGTTCACTTCTTCAAATCCAAACAAAGTACCATATGCTTCACATGACCCTTTGTAACAGATCAGTCAGTGCAGACTGATCCAAAGCTCAAATCAAAAGTTTAGTTACACAATTAAATAAAGGACAGAAAAACAAATGGTTTAGAGCCAAACTTTGCATCATTTGAATTTTTCTACTATTTTCTAGCCATTTTCAAAGTTGGCCCTGAAAAATACAAAAACTGCATATTTTTCTACTATTTTCTTCTTCTTTTTATTCACTTTTTTTGGCTTGCTAACAAAATTTTCAGAAATCAAGCTATCAGCATGCATTAACAACTAATTTTCAGAAATCAAGCTATCAGCATGCATTAACAACTAATAGAATAGGTTTAAGCTCTTTGATCAGATTATCAAATCTGGCAAGTCTATCAAAACTTCATTACCATCAGGTCAGTAAAAATTACCTTTCTTTAGAGCAGACTGAGCATGTTGGTAGAACCAAGGCTTGAACCACCACCCCTGATGCTGATGCTGTGTCAGAAAACAGTACTAATGCTGTGTCAGAACCAGTACCGAAATAAGATAAATTTGAATTTATGTAAAAAGTAAAACAAAAAAAGTATGTAGCAGGATCAGCTCTGCATTTTCTGGTAATTATAAACCCATTTTTTAACCTAGCTTTGCAAGTATGTTGATCGCTTCGCAAATCGCAAACCGACAGATTTTGATGGGTAAATTTGCATTAATATTCTACAGGGATATAAAAATATAGGATTTAGAAGAAACTTTCCAAATTCAATTAATATAAAAAAAAAAAACTAAAAGAATACATATAGAAACTACACACTTGTCAGCGTGCTTTCTGTGTCGGCAGATCAAGGTGCAAAATATGATTAAGCCTCTCTTTGCTATCTTCAGCCTCAGTTGATATTTGTCTGACAAGGTGCTGTCTAGCCTGAGAGCATCCAATATGCGCAGTAAATCATGACAAATAGAAGGTATGACTTTGAATTAGTAATTAGTTTTTTATGCCAGTTGGGTATATTATATATTCTGTTGCTGGATCAATGCAATCCAGTTACCTTGAGGTTCCTATCTAGGGTATTTCATAGGATTACAATACTGGGTCTGATTAACTATTGTACCACTGTTTGCACCTATTGCAAACGCAAGCCCCATGTCTAAATGTCGTTGCAATTAAGCCTTAATTTGACTTTTAAATGGGAACAGAGCCCGAATTGTCTTTGATTTTCTCAGTTAGTTTTCTTTCCTAATATGATTAATGCTTACAATGTACCTTTGGGATGTACAGTATTTTTTGAATCCAAAACTTCCTAAAGAACCTGTCCCAGAACAGTTGGAGCAGGTCGCATCGGAAATGCTGGTGGCTGCATCGCCTCACCTAACCGCACCTATTTGCCTCGCCTCACGGCCGCCTCACGGCCGCCTCACCCAACACCTCACGGCTGCCTCACCGCGCCTCACCTCACGGCCGCCTCACCCAACACCTCACGGCTGCCTCACCGCGCCTCACCTCACGGCTGCCTCACCGCGCCTCACCTCACGGCTGCCTCACCGCGCCTCACCTCACGGCCGCCTCACCTCACCTCCGGAGAGTCGGAACCCTCGCCTCAACCTACTGAACGGCGAAGACAGAACCCGAGAGAAAGAGAGTGAGCCACGGAGAGAGAGTGCTGAGTTTTGAAAATTTTGAAGAAGATCGAAAATTTTGAAGAAGATCGAATTTTGAATAAGAATCGATCTACCCTGCTTGTTCACTAAACTATCGAAAAGGGGAGTGCTATCTATGAAAGAGAAATAGGCTACCTATGAAAGAGTCGGTTAAATAATAACCCGATTCTAAAACACATAAATCAGAGTCGGTTAAATAATAACCCGATTCTAAAACACATAAATCAGAGTCGGTTAATTAAATAACCGATGCTAATAGTATTTAGAATCGGTTATTTAATTTAACCGATGCTAATAAGTAGATAATCAGAATCGGTTTTTTGTAAAGAACCGATTCTGATATGGCCAGCACTTTTAAGAGCGGTTGTTAATATTTAACCGATTCTGATTGTCTTTTTTAAGATCAGTTGTTTATAAAGTCCGATTCAGATATAGATCAGTATCGAATTTTGAAAAGTCCGATCCTAATAGGCCGATGCTGATGTGCATTTTTCCACTAGTGCGTGAAGACCCTTTTGTTTCCAAGATTTGTGACCCCAGAAAGGTCGGATGCTGTAATGGTGGCCCGGCCTCGTCCAGTTGTTCTTGGCAACTTCGGGTCTAGGACACATCCAAAGCCTCTTACTCGGCCATGGGTGGCACCGCCAACCGCTGACATAAACAGGTCGCCTTCATCCACGTCAGCATCCTCCTCGTTTGTCGACATAGCTCCACTAACATCTGTCTATTATATGCAACAGACGAGAAATATATATTATTAAAGTTATATTGTTGAAGTTTTAAGAAGAGAATCATTTAGCACACCATCTAGAATGCTGTAAATGATGTACTACTTCGTGACTGACATTAATATGGAGTGAGCACACAGACCCCAATTTTGATCAACTAAGTCATACTCAAATTGGCATTGCTATAGTGAATCCTCAAAACGCTTCTAAAGGGCTTATACCAATTGGACTCCACTTAAATGCAATATAATTTTGATAGATTAACCCCTTGAATTTTCTAGGATCAACATTGGGTAGATTAACAACCTTATTTGTTAGTATATATCATTTATAAAAAAAACACCCAGCTATTAGTATATATACTCTTATCATTTCGTGCTAGCACACTAGCAAACTACTCGTAGAGAATTCATTGCTAATCCTTGCCAGATAACTAAACTGAGCCCCAGTGTCATGTGTAATAGTATGGGTTAGTAATTTCAGCTAAGGCATATATTATTGAGGAGTGCTATTTTCAGGTCAACAATTGCAAAACTGAGAGCTGAGAGAAATTTTTTCTCTAAATACCTGTTTTACCCCTCAACACTCTCTCTCTCTTATATTTCCCTCATTAATACAGAAAGTTAACAAAGGAATGTTAAAGAGTAAAATGAAGAAAGTTTTTTATGGTTGGCAGATCAGATACCCACCAGCAATTGATTTAAAAGTAGAAAAATATTTTTACAGCAACTCGTAAGTTAGGTAGACTCACATATGTACATAATTACATATTTACAGCTAGGCAAAACAGTACCCTATTGTTGACCTAGACTCAATTAATTAGACAGATTTAAGAAAAGGAGAAGGGTAAAAAAGGTAGAGAGTGAAAAAAAAAACTCTCAGCTCTCATTTTTGCTGTTGTTGACCTGAAAATAGCACTCCCCATTGCAAGTTTGAAACTTATTCAGTTCCTTTAGTTATAGAAAGTTATTATAAATATAATTACAAGTGTAGTTGGAAAACAGAACCTGCAACAGTTATATGCACAAACCTATATAGCACCTATAGACTAAATTGAACCCCGCTGGCATGACATTTAGTGCATTAGAATTTATTTAATTTTTTCTTGGGCAAAATTTGGAATTACTTCAAATTTTCATTGGAAATTACCCAGGTGTATAAGTTATAAAAAATGCAAACTTACAAACAATTTTTGTGCTCTCTCAGTGGTAAATTTCAAGTCATTGATGTCAAAACCTTCATGTTGTATGGAGGTCTCATCGGATGCTGGTTGTAGCGATTCAGCACCCTCATCATTTTCATTAGGTTGAGATGCATCCACCTCGGATTTCTTGTATTTGGCCAGCACCGGTGATTTCCCCGCTGCATTTCTACTGTGAAGATGGACGTAGAGTTCCCTCATAGTTGGTGTACCACCCTTTTTCAGTTTTGACTGCACATGTAAAAACAG
This sequence comes from Carex kokanica, assembly GCA_025461125.1. Lineage (NCBI taxonomy): Eukaryota > Viridiplantae > Streptophyta > Magnoliopsida > Poales > Cyperaceae > Carex > Carex kokanica. Next base: position 183,793 of record JAJGRX010001031.1, read on the forward strand.
TAAACAATTAGTAGAGTAATGTCTAAATTTGTACGTGTTGTAATTTTTTAACACAGGTGCACTTCAGCTTACCAGTTTTTTAAGATGCTGGTGTGCACTTGAACAACCACCATAGTGGGGGATTATTTTGCCAGCAGCTTTGCGGTTCTCCTGGTTTTTCTTGCTCAATTCTTTCCAATCCTCAGTGTGAAAGATATCACAGAGACCAACCCAATTGGAGGGTTCAAGACACCAGTGAGGAACCATCTTCTTCCATAAAGCTACATTGTCCCCTAATTTGGTCAAGCACTTTTTTCTGGCTTTGTTGAGCTCCTCAGTGTATCGTTTGGCTGCAATGGCATCCAGAACAGTCCGACAAAGGGTGACATCCTGACCTTCCGCGTACCTGAATCTTTCCTGTCAAATTAAAAAATATGTAGCATCAACCAACATGCATATTAGTCAGTACGTTAAATTGTTTTTGAGGATAAATTTAAGTGCAAAAGATGTGCACTGATTTTAATAAAAATTAATACTAGTAATGCACTTATTATGAAATGATATAGACCCAACACCAGTTGGTACAAATGACTTACCAGAAGATGTGACTTACTGATGCATAGGACATGGTCAAATCCATTTGCAGGCATGGTTCTATCGTTTCATGTATAGGTCAATACCTCATAACTACCGAGATGCGGTATGTTTAGATATACTAAATGGAGATATTAGAGCCCATAGTGGCAAGACTTATACATGGTATTTGAAAAGTAATCAAAAGTGTTTGGTTACCAAGAACGCTTTCTCCAAAATGTCCTTATAGTCTTTGTGCCATGTGTGATAACTTCTAATCGGACCAGGCATGTAGTTGAGAGCTAGCCTAGTGATCAATGCGGTGATATCCTTTGCTTTCCCTTCACAGCTGAACTCCTTTTTCCCAACCACCCATATCTCCCGACGATCTTCGACATCATCTATCGAGTCTAGCACAATTCCAGGTCCCCTTCCCTTCTTCTTTGGTCGTGGTACTTCAATTTCTGTCGGAGCTACTGAAATCTCCACGATTGCATTACGTTCATCTGTCGTGCTCTTTTTCTTATTGTGTGTAGTAGATCTTGATCTTTTCATAGACAATTTTCGGGGAGGCATGTTTTAGACTACCTCTTGCAAAATAAACAACAAGAATTCATGTTAGTTATGGTCAGCTGGCAAGTTGGGAATAAATTATTGGCAGATTGTTTGGATAAATGTTCAATTAGTCCACTATAAGTCAATATAGGTGTCTACAAGCATGATAAATGTAGTTACGGTAAAGTGGCTTCATTGTTTTATTCAGTTCACAGACACATCTAGTCATTGAATAGAAATGGTTTTACTACATTATATGCAAGGTGTTACGATAAGGCTGATAACATATGCAACAATTTTAATGAGAAACATGTTCTACATTTAGATGATATGCAATACAAATTGGGTTGGTACTAGTAGTTGTCCTGTATAAAATTTAAAAGTACGTAGCTGGTCATTCTATTAGTTAGAAGAACCACATAATAGATGACATAATTTATAGATGCGTCCTGATTAAAAGGGTTACATGAGGTGATGATGTGGTCATTTGCTGAATGAACAATCTCCATAATTATGCCTTTCATCAAGTGATAATGTGGTCAGTATATCACAATATCACACAAAATATGCCCGATTGGTAAGGCTATGAGTTTAGATGCAAATAATTTTCGTATAGGTTCTGAACTCAAAGCCAGTATCTAAACTCAACACCTTACCTCTTGTTCTGAACTCAAAGACAATAACTAAGGAAACTATACGAAAAAGTTAAAAATGTGATAACTTAGATAAACAAATCTAGAAGGTTTTGCACTGATATTACTTAGATAAACAAACTTAGATAAGCAAATTACTTACAATCACCGCTAAAATTGTTGCGAGGTCGTCGGTAATAAAACCCTTCCAAGGTAGGCGCACCGCCGACTTAGGTTTTGCACTGAAATATTTGGGGTCGAAATGAAATGAACGGCGGAAAGGGGGTTTTAAAGCTGTCTGGACTGTACTTCCTCTGAGTTATCTCACCATTTTGACTGGTTATTTGGAAAATCACAACCGATAGATTCGTTGTACACAATTTTTAAAGCATTCGCTATCCGGACACGTGCTCCCTCCCGAATAGGCAACGGCCAAGACGGTAACGTATAATATGCGGTCCCTTAGCGGATGCGAATCTGGAAAATAGTCGGGAGGGGGGGAAATAAATTTCACAGCTGTTTGGGGGAAAATCCTAATAGAGCAGCTATTAACAGAGCTGTTTTTACTTCATGTGCCGCTCTGGTAGTGTTGGAGCATGCTCTAAGAGAATATGAATTGCACTAAGCAAAGCGATTAATGATGTGTTAACAATTTAATTAATGTTAAGTGAGTAAATTAATTTCTTTGGCACAGTTTAATTTATACAGTATGATTACTGCCTAACTTAGATAGCATTTTACTTGGATAAATATATTTAATATTAATTTTTATTTGTTTACTTTGATAAATATATTTGCTTAATTGCTCATCGTTTCAAGGTCGTGATTTTGAACTTATGTATAGCAACACATTCATCATTCAAAGGTGTATGTATTTTTAAAAAATTACTAATTTATAAGAAGGATATTTATATTTGTAAAATACAATTTGTGGATGTACTTTGTACTTTATTGTTGGATTTTTTGTAAAATTAAGATTTTGAAAGTACATTCATCAATTAATTTCATGCACATTGACATGTTTGGAAGAACAACTTGTAATGAGTAATATATATAAGCAAATATTAATTACTACCGGGTTGTTGGGTGGTTATCGGAACTAAATTTGGAAGAAGAAATTGTATTGATTATCCTGAACTCGAAAATCTATGGATAATTAAATAATTCTTATTGCATTATCAAAATATTTGCATAATTTTAGAATTAAATTATTACAATATTGTATTGACTGCATATCTTCAATAATAAAATACGGTATACTTCATTAGTGAATTATTTTGCCACATAATGTTGATATACATATGGAAACACGTTGTTTTATATAAAACATTTATATCCTATACACATGAAGGATCGTACATATAAGTGCCATGGTTGTACGAGTTAATGAAGGATCGTAAATATAAGTGCTCCGTCGATCGATCTGAACCGTTCAAAAACAAGCTTATCTAATTTAATTGATTTGCAAAAAGTTTGATTAAATTTGATGTTAATCTACCTAGCCATCCAACACCTGAAATACCGGAAAATCGTAGGGCTAGAAACACTCATCGTTAGATCGAAGCATGTTCATGTCCAAACTTTATTATTTTTTTGTTGGTTGCGTTAAAATCTTTACCTTGATCATTTTAAAACAAAATTTGGGTGATTTCATCGCAAATCGACCGTAAATATTGTAGATGACAACGAACGGTCCACAAGTAATTTAAAATAAATTAATTGAAATTAATGATGAAATGCAATGAAAACTACAAATATATGCATTATCTGTGTACAGAATAATTTAAAAAGTGTATACTGTTTTTTTACCACTTTATTCATATTAATTTCTTTACATGCACTACCAAAATAATAAGATTGTAATGCGGCAGCCGTCCGATATGCAATCAATAGCCATGATTTGCAATGGATGTCTCCATTTAATATGCTGGGGCTAACGCCTCCAGGACTCTAAGGTAACATAGTATTTCCTTTCGTATCTGCCCCGTGGGATGTTCATTTTTATTTCAAGATTCGTGCAGAGGTATATTACATAGTTTGGATTGTAACACAAACCTTCCGTTAACGCAGATCTGCCAGTGGGAACGAGTATGTGTATCCAAGTAAATGCGAGTCAGAGAGGTTTGAATACACTGGGACTTAGCGTTTTTTGAAAACCCTTCTACTCCCTTTGCGTTTTTTGAAAACCCTTCTACCCCCTTTCTCCTCTCTCTACTCCATCACCATTTCCCCTCTCTCTACTACCTAAAACGCTCTGCTAGCTCTTCTCCATCTCCTCCGAGAGTTCCTTCTCTCGTCGGTAAAAAGGAAACACGCCCGATCTCTCCACCACACTGCCTTCCCCGATCTGTCAGACCTCAATCGAGGGACGGCGGCTGAACAACCGATCGGAGATCGCTTTCTCTGGTTGTAGAACGCTCTAACGCGCTCAACCGAAAGGAGATCGCTTTCTCTGGTTGTAGAACGCTCTAACGCGCTCAACCGAAAGGAGATCGCTCAATCGAACGGAGGAACTCGTAAGTTTTGAGATATAGGGTTTATCATTTTCAATTTTTTTAAACCTGTTATGTAAATATAACTGAAAACCAAATTAGGGTTTAGGGTTAGTAGTCAAAAATTCGCCGCCTGTAGTTAAAATTTTGTTTAGGGTTTAGGGTTTACAGGCAGTCTGGGAAACAATTTGACAATGTCTGGTTTGATTTGTGGAAAGGTGCAGTGAGAGCACAATTTGACAATTTTTGTTTTGATTTGACAATTTTTGTTTCTTTGGGCACTGGTACAGATCTAAAATTCACCGTCTGCATTTTTTTTCACAATTAGGTTCTCACTAATACTATGTAAAATCACTTGCAGAAGTATCAGCTGGCAAAGCACTTTCCTGAGACAAAATAAGGTATGTATTGTGCTCTATTCTGGTATTACAGGTCTAAACCTGGTATAAACTTTGAGTAGGCTCTACATCATTGACCAGATTGTGAAATTAGATGAACATAATGTGTGCTGCTCATATTTTTCTGACAACAAGAGTTAAAAAAATGACTGAAAACCAAATTAGGGTTTAGGGTTAGTAGTCAAAAATTCGCCGCCTGTAGTTAAAATTTTGTTTAGGGTTTAGGGTTTACAGGCAGTCTGGGAAACAATTTGACAATGTCTGGTTTGATTTGTGGAAAGGTGCAGTGAGAGCACAATTTGACAATTTTTGTTTTGATTTGACATTTTTTGTTTCTTTGGGCACTGGTACATATCTAAAATTCACCGTCTGCATTTTTTTTCACAATTAGGTTCTCACTAATACTATGTAAAATCACTTGCAGAAGTATCAGCTGGCAAAGCACTTTCCTGAGACAAAATAAGGTATGTATTGTGCTCTATTCTGGTATTACAGGTCTAAACCTGGTATAAACTTTGAGTAGGCTCTACATCATTGACCAGATTGTGAAATTAGATGAACATAATGTGTGCTGCTCATATTTTTCTGACAACAAGAGTTAAAAAAATGATTTTTGAGTAATATAGTAAACCAAAACCTTTTCTTTTTAGAGAAATTTAGATATATACCCATCATAACTTCACCAATTAGATATTTCCCCATCAACATTTCAAAATTAGTTATATCCCCATCTAAACTCAATTCTTTCAGTAATATCCCCATTTTTTATTTATTCACTTAAACATATAGTTTAATAATAGCAAAATAAATAAATTGACTAGTTTGCCTTTATTATTCAACATATTGTATCGCTAACCTCTTCTTCCTGCGACCCTCCTCCCCTTTTTATCTTCCCCTGCATCTTTAGAAAGAGCTTACTTTATACTTTAGAAAGAGCTTTAGTACATGCATCCATTTAGAATCTAGTGGCTGAGTTTGGATCAACTACAATATTGTAATATATGGTCGAATGTATTTTCACATTCACAAAATTCCCCCAAAGTGGTTTAGTTGTTATTCCAACCCTTAGTATTCTCAACCTACTTGGTTTCTAGCATTCTGGCTTCAAATTAACCATTAAAACCAATTAAGATTCTCATGCAAGGATTAAAGCTAGCATTGTCATCCCAAAATCTCAGATTTGTGTAAGTTTCCACGACAAATATCAAAAATCTGGTAGCGTTAGAATTTTAATTTTGCGTTTATCAAGAGTACTGTTTTTATTGTACCAAGCCCTTCAAAATTAACTATTAATATACTACCACAAGTGAGATATTGTTCGTTTTAGATTCATTTTAAAGCTAGAGACACTGCATCATATGCTCTGATGGCATACAATTTTTGGTTACATAACTCTTCGTTGTTATTTTTATAATAACTTACAAATGGGGATATTACTAAACTAATTAAGTTTAGATGGGGATATAGCTAATTTAGAAATGTTGATGGGGAAATATCTAATTAATGAAGTTATGATGGGCATATATCTAAATTTCTCTTCTTTTTATTGGGAAATGTATATCTAAACCTATTCTAGATGCTGTTTATTTCTAAACATATTCTAGAATGTTAGTACTATTCTAGATGCTCAATTAATTTTATGCATTTAGGGGTACTGGAACTATACCTTTCATGCATATTTTCTAAGGGGGCTGTTTGGGAAACTCAAATTGTGCTCTCACTGCAGTGTAGCTCATTCATACCTGATTCATACCTGCACTGTGAGTAATGTACCTGATGATAGGGTTTTGGTCTAATGTTAGGGTTTGGGGTGGCAATGTCAGGCTTTTGGCCTCCTTCTGATTCTGATGTAAAAATGTTAAATTATATGTAGATTAGCATGGACAGCTCTGCGACAGTACCCCTCCGAAAATCCCCTAGGCTCAATACCAGCCAAGAGCATAGGGAAGAAGATTCCCCACTGCCACCCAAAGACTGTCGAAAAACCTCGAGAAATAATTCCAAGGTCAGTACGCCGCCGCCGGCTGAGGCAGCGGGTGATGATCAGCTGAAGCCTACTCAGCAAACAACGGCTGTCCCCCTGCCGCAGACTCAGGCAGTGGGGGATGCTCAGCCGCGGCCGACCCAGGAAGCAACGGTTGTTCCCCTGCCGCAGACTAAGGCGGCGTGTCCTGCAAGGAGGCCACCGAAACCCAACATAAAGTTGCGGACTTCCACACGAGTCACGCCGACTCAGCCAGCGACAGTTCCGGTTGCTCCAGTCACCGGGCCAGCGACTGTTCAGGTTGCTCCAGTCACCGGGCCAGCGACTGTTCAGGTTGCTCAAGTCACCGGGCCAGCGACAGTTCCGGTTGCTCAAGTCACCGGGCCATCGACAGTTCCGGTTGCTCCAGTCACCGGGCCAGCGACTGTTCTGGTTGCTCCAGTCACCGTGCCAGCGACCGTTCCGGTTGCTCCAGTCACCGGGCCAACTCCAGTTTCGATGGAGGCATCTACTTTGCTGCCTAAGTGGACCCCTCAGCCAGATGCTCTCCAACCACCTGTGTCAATTAAGCCGAGGAAAGGGAAAAGAGGAAAACCTATTGACTGCAACCCGGTAGTGCCAAGAAGATCGAAGAGGCTAAAAAATGGTGATGCAAGTGGCCCTTCCTCGACAGAAACCGCAACAGGAGAATTGGATCCAACCCCTCAGCCTCAACCTCATCCATCCCCTATAACTCCGACCTCTGGTCCCCTCTCCTCTCAGACTAGGGCAGAGTCGGTCTCGTCGGTTAAAATCTTCCTTGGACCCAACCCCACCAATCCAAGGTTCAAGCCGAAGAAAAAGATGATGGAAGGCCAAACTAGCAGAATGGCAGGTGAAGGCCCCTCAATATCAACACCGAGGCGAGAGGGATCTGTATTTCAACCCCCCCAGAGGGAGACCCTTGTAGACGCCGGGGCTACGACATCTCCGTCATCTAATGATAGTTGGCCAGCGTGGCCAACTTCTGAGACTAGACCTGCAAGGCCAGTTGATCCGGAATTCTTCGAAGAGGTTCCTGAAAATCCTGTTGATCCGGAACTCTCCGAAGAGTCGTTGGGACAACAAGGGGCAGTGGAGGATGATGGTGGAAGGAGGTTCCGTCTGCGTCGGTCCCTACGATGCTGTCCGGAATCTCGTGGGCTTTCTGGGCTACCACTTGATACAGCAGAACCGAAATTGTCATTTGGCAAGAAAAGGGACAGTAAAGCTAGAGGGAAGAAGAAGGATACACAGCCCCGTGGAAGGGGTCTTGCCAAGACCCGTGATCCGGCTCCGCCAGAGGACAGACCTGAATTATTCATTGTGGGTGACGGTGAGTTCACATCATCTACCAAGTGCACGAAAGTGGTACCTACCATAAGGCTGCTGACCATGGCCGAAATGCCGGGGCCTTATAGAACCTATAACTTGTTTCCATCGTGGGCCAGATTAAAAATACTGCGACGGTTCCTACAAAGGTACTCATGGGGGGATGGGGAAGATGAGGGTCGATGTCTTGATGTATTTGAAAAAATTGCTTCCGAGTCATACACTCGTGTACTGAAGAAAGCAAGGATGGCGGCTAACAAAAAGTATGGACCGGTGAAGGAGTTGTGGAAAGAGTACTGCCCCCCCTGGTCCAAGAATTTATCTCACTGGAAGGGGCTATGTGATATTTGGTCCAAGGAGAAGTGGGCCAAACAGTCGTTCACCAACGCAGAAAACAAGAAAGCCAAGGTGTGCCACCATGTGGGAGGTTCGAGAAGCGCATACAGGCACAAGGAGGCAATGGTATTCCCCAAACTTTGCTTTTTAATTTATCTTTTTATTGGATTGAAACTGCTTGCAGACTTTGCATGCTGTTTTCACGAAGTTGTGATTTTGTACTTACAACTTCACAATTCTGTTATTTCTGAATTTCAGATGGCTGAAAAGGGTCCTCCTTTTGAACTGATGGAATTATTCGATCGACTTCACTCCCGCAAAACAAAAGGAGGCAAGGTCTACGTCAACAAGAGGGCGGAAAAAACAGTGGTAAGATAATCATTCCTTGTGTTGGAATTTATCACACATCCAAAATGACTTTATGTTTCTGGCCTTTTAAACGCAGCGATAAACTACCTCAAAATATTCATGTTTTCATTCCTGCCCTTCTGAAAAAAAATTATTACTGTATTTATAGGAAAACTGATTGCAGTTCACTTTTACATCTGTTACAGTTTTGAATGCCAGTGATTCCAAATTAATTTTATTTCAGCAAAGTAGAAACTGAATTGTGAAGTACATCTGTTACAGTTTGGTGAATATTTCAGCAAAGTACATCTGTTACAGTTTTGAATGCCAGTGATTCCATTATTTAGGTTATTTTAGAACTGTTTTGGTCAAATAGAAACTGATTGCAGTTCACTTTTACATCTGTTACAGTTTTGAATGCCAGTGATTCCAAATTAATTTTATTTCAGCATTTATAATTTATTAGAAGAATTTTGATAGCATTTGTGTAGAATAATTTTTCTGAAAGAGCAAGTACAGGGATGTTTTAAAATTTATACTACACTATTGTTCATTTAAGAAGTGATGTTTTATGAAACTCGAAAAATTCTATGTAACCTCGACTCGAACAAGACAAGATCATATATATTTAAAACTGCCTCATCGAATCCAACTTGTATCTGAATTTGTAAAATTTCCCATTTTACTTCATGTTGTTATGGATGCTTTTATATATGCTGTTTTCATAATTCAATAGTTGACATGTTTTTATGACCATTGCAGAAAAAGTATAATGACCTGAAGAAGAAATACGGTGGGCAATTGCCTAATGAGACGTTGTGGGAGCTGGCTGCTGACGGGGAGGACCGGCGTGGAAGGTTGTTTGGCTTTGGCACCAAGGGTAGGATATGCAAAGCCAACAAAGAACTGGAGGCCATGGAGGCATCCCGAACAGATCCAACGAGGAGCACGGCCACTTCTGCTGAGGATGTTAATAAATCCTTCACAGAAGCACAGGTGGCTAAGTTAGTTGTTGATGCCGTATCGGCCGAACGTCGTGCATGTGTTAAGGATATAGCTGCCCAAGAGGAACGACACAGAGCTGAAATGGCAGAAGTAAAAAAACAAAATGAATGGACCAATAAACAAATCGAGGAGCTCTTCCGACGGGTAGGAACAAAGCCTCCAGTTTTTGGTGTAAGTCCCCATTCCTCTTTCAATTTATACATTTCAAATGAAGTGTACTTGTTTCTTATCATTTGTCGAGTTTTACCAAAGGCTGCAACCAGAATTATTTAGGGGTTAAATCATTTGCCCGTAATTGAATTGAAATTGAAGTCTGCATTTTTAATGTTGGGTAGCTAGTCGGGGTCAAGCTGGTTAATACAAGGTACTAATATAATTTTGCTTTATGCTGTGAAAAACTAACAACATGTGAATATTCATAGCAGTAATTCATTTCTTTAGAGGATGTAATTGTATAAATTTATGTTGTCAGTATACTCTTGCCTGATCTGAGAAGGTTTTGTAAAAAATACTGAATTCTTGCATCTAAACAACAGCATAAAGCAACACCTACCAGTGGTTATGGAACTTATTGATAAGAATTACTATAAAAAATCGTGCCCAATTGACTATTCATTTTAGAAGTGAATCTTAGTTTAATGGCTGGGTGTTATATGCAAAAAATCCAAAATATCTTAGGTGCCACAAATAAGGAGTCTTAGTTTATATTTTATTGGAAGTGTTTGAAGATGGCATACCTACCTTCCAAAAGGCTGGTACCATAATTCCAAGGAAAAATAGGTTCAGGAGAAGCTCTACTCAGATGGTCAAGGATCCTTATACTCTGGTACAAGTGCTATTTTGCAGTTTTTAGTGTCTTGTGGATTTTCTGTTTAACCGAACAAACCGAAATTTACTTTGGTTCGGTTTTAATCGGTTGCTATGTTTACTTTGGTCGGTTCGGTTCTATTTTTGAAAACCAAAATAAACTTTGGTTTGTCTATTTTATTTCGGTTTTAACCGAACCGAACCGATGAACACCCCTAATTTAAGGTTTGGCGTTTCAGTTTTAAGGTTTAGGGTTTAAGTTACTAACATTTTAAAACTAAATATTCAAACCCTCCTCTTTAGTGAAATCTTAAATTTTTTTTATTGTTTCGTAGGAGTCATCAAATGGCCAACATGGTGGGGGAGACAACAGTGGTGGTGGCAATGCATGAAGGCGTTCAGCGTGACTAGGACCTAATGTGGATGAGCAGTTAATATTTGGTAGTTTTAAGTAGGAAGTACAATTACCTCTAGTTAATGTTGTTTAATGCATGTTTGTTCTGAGCAATGATTGTTGCCAACAGTAAGTAGGATGTGTTTTAAACAGCAATTCCTAAATAGGCTGGGGTCTGAAAATGTATTCGTAAGTAGGATGTGAATCTTTATTGTACTGAACAATAAAGTAGGATGTGAAACTATGTAATTCTTAAGTAGGATGTGAAACTATGTTTAATTTAGGCTTAAAGTCTATTGTCATTTGTTCCTGTTTTGTGTTTAGTACCCATCTATATTCAGTGGTGTTATTGGTGGGTACATCCCTCTATAGATTGGTATTCAATGCATGGTGCCAAAACCACCAGTTTGAAGCGTACAAATTGGGTACGCAACAAAAAAATTGGTGAGTTCCACACAGGGATGTATAAGTATTTGTTACGCAATGCCGACATAAATACCCATACCCTATCTTTTATTTTGAAACTTATAAAATATTCCCACAATGGTGTTAATCGAGAGGCATTGAATTCCTCTTTCGCGTTGGTTTTTCAAAACCTGTTCCCACACGACTCACCGCACTCAAATCAACTGTGACCTGAAATTAATCCCTTCTCTTTGTCCCATCTCGCTCTCTCTCTATCCCTCCATCTCTCCCGTGCCTCTCTCTCTCTCGGGTTTGGGTGATCTCACTGAAAGAGGTGCGTAGCTCTCTCTCACGGGTTTGGGTGATCTCACTGAAAGAGGTTCGTAGCTCTCTCACTCGGGTTTGGGTGATCTATCTCTTTATCCCTCCCTCTCTTCAGTTTTTTCAATTTACGGTTTCCATTGACATAAATATTAGAGAATTTATAGTTTTTTCAACAATAGGTCTCAATGTAACATACTCAAACCCTAAGATAATTCCAGTTCAATAACAGCATCATTTCTCTAATTCAACTCCAATATATGCTCTATTCAGTCTTATTCCTGTTATTGTAATCTCAACCTTCTTATTACTTTTGTTTTGACTTTTTTTTCTCATATTGGAAAAAATTTCATACAACAGAGAGATACTAAAAAAAAGGCAGCACATAATCATCTTTTTGCTCAATTCATATTGACCTTTTGACAATTAAAAAGAGTCAAAGTCACTAATTAGTTTTGTTTATTTGCAATTAAAACCAGTCAAAGTCACTAATTAGGTTTGTTCATATCGGGCAATTGAACAAGAAAGTTACAGCTTTTGTATATTATAAAGTAACCACTTTTGTTTATCCACTAGCCTACATGTACTAGAGAAGCTTCCATTACTGAACCAGTAAGTTGCTACATCCCAGCCACTTGGTGACACAACATATAATCGTAATAACAAATTAGAAGCTAGCTTAGATAGAACATAAAATCCCGCATGATATTAACTCACACCATATAATTGAATTGTTTAATAGGACAATGCAGGAAAGTCGTCACTGGATGTACAACAATAGACACGATTCTGGTGGTGGTCTGCACAAAGATTTTGTTGATGGGGTTGAATTGTTCCTTGAGGCGGCATTGTCCAAACCACATGTTGTGACCTATGACGGCGATGGAAAGAAATGTATCCCGTGTCCATGCAAAAAATGTGGAAATGGGCAGCGGAGAGATGTGGATACCGTCGCTGTACATCTTTATAAGTCGGGATTTTGCGCCCTATATAGTGTGTGGCACAGGCACGGGGAGGGGCAAACACTAGTTGAACCTGATTTAGACAACCAAAGCATTGATCCAGGGGCAGAGATGGTAAGGGAAGTAGCTGGTCCAGATTTCAATTGGGATGACCAGTCACCAACTGGAGCGGCTAAGAAGTTCTTTGACATGATAGAGGCTAATAAAGCGCCGCTTTGGAAAGTCCACGCAACATGTGAACTCCAATGTGAAGGACAAACCGTATTGTCTTTAGTGACACAAGCATTGGCGTTGAAGTTGGAAAACCAACTAAGTCAGAAATGCTTCAATGGGATGTTGGCCCTTATTAAGAGCACACTACCTGCTGGTGAGAATATGCCGGATAATTTCTACCAAGCAAAGCGTTTGATTGAGGGAATGGGCATGGAACATGAGAAAATAGACGTATGCCCGAACTTTTGCATGCTATATTACGGACCGGTGAGGGGGAAAAAGACAAAATGTGATGTTTGTAGCGAACCAAGGTACAAGCCACCTGGACCTAATCCTAAGGCAAAACCAGTCCCACAAAAGCAACTTCGCTATCTACCTATCACGCCAAGATTGCAAAGGATTTACATGACAAAGTCTAATGCAGTAAATATGAAGTGGCATAAGAATGGTAAGCGTGATAGACCCGGGGTTATGTCATACCCAACTGACGGTGAGGCTTGGAAGCATTTCTTAAAAAAGTACCCGGAGTTTGGTAAAGAGGCTAGGAATGTTGTATTGGGGTTAACGACGGATGGGTTCATGCCATTCAACTCGAGTGCAGCTCCATATTCTTGTTGGCCGGTATTTGTCTTTCCGTATAACCTACCGCCGGGGATGATAATGAAAGAGGAAAGCATGTTTCTTGCGCTAGTCATACCGGGACCGAAGCATCCGGGTCGGGACATTGACATCCTGCTAGAACCTTTAATCGAAGAATTGAAAAAGTTGTGGAGGGACGGTGCAATGACATGGGATGCATCTAGATCAGAAAATTTCAACATGAAAGCCATGCTTCTTTGGACGGTGAGTGACTACCCAGCTTATGAGATGCTATGTGGGTGGGGTACGAAAGGTTTTTTGGGCTGTTATTATTGCCAAGGTGCAACAAAGGCCTTCCAACTGGAATATGGTGGTAAAGCATGCTGGTTCGATTGTCACAGGTGCATGTTGCCTATGGATCATCCATTTCGTCGAGATAAAACAAATTTCATTAAAGGAAGAGAAGAGTGGGATGGGCCACCACCAAGATTGACGGAAGAACAAATACTCGAGGTAGTGAACAAACTAGGTGATACGAAATGGGGTAAAAATGTTGGTTTACCACAGTTTGATGGTTATGGTGTGACTCACCATTGGCAAAAGAAGAGTATCTTTTGGAGTTTGTCATATTGGAAAGACAATCTCTTGCCACACAACATTGATTTGATGCATACGGAGAAGAATTTCACGGAAGCTTTGGTTAACACACTTTTAAGCATGGGAATTAAAACCAAGGATAACGAAAAAGCTCGAAAAGATTTGGCTCTCCTTTGCAATCGGCCCAAACAACACCTAACCCCATGTACAATAAACCCAGGAAAGATGAAAAAACCAAAGGCACCATTCGCACTTTCACAAGGTGACAAGAAGCTAGTTCTAACTTGGATAAAAGATAAAGTCAAGTTTCCCGATGGACACGGATCAAATTGGTCAAGGTGTGTTAACCTAACAACTAACACCCTAACTGGGATGAAGAGTCATGATTGGCATGTTTTCATGGAGCGCCTATTACCTGTTGCATTTCGAGATTTTGTCCCTGAACCCGTATGGGATGTTCTGTGTGAGGTTTCAAGCTTCTTTAGAGAGATTTGTGCCAAGGAACTTGATCCATCCCGTATCGACCAATTAGAAAGGGATATTATCGTCACAATTTGCAAAATGGAGAAAATCTTCCCCCCTGGTTTCTTCAATTCTATGCAGCATCTTGTGGTCCATTTGGCACATGAGGCTAGACTGGGTGGGCCAGTAGGGTCCCGATGGATGTTTCCATGTGAAAGGTGCGTTGTTTTCTCAATTGTCTTTTTAAATAAATTACCAAAATTAAATAGTAGTATATTACATAATTCAATTAACTGTTGCTATTAAAGGCGTAACAAAGAACAACGGCTGCGAGTTACCAACAAAGCACGTGTGGAGGGTTCAATCGTCGAGGCTACGATAGTCAAAGAGATTTCCACCACTTCTAGATTCTATTTTGAAGATTTATCACTAAATGGCCCAAAAGGAGTTGAAAAGGGTAAAACTTCGAGGGGAAACCTTTCGATTTTTGACAGAACTGGCCGTTCCATTGGTAGGGAGAATCGAAGGACACTCACTGACGATGAATATAAAGCAGCTCACACTTATGTCGTCCTCAATTGCCCAGAGATACGTGACAAATACTTAGGGTACAATATTACTATTTATCACTGATTCTGATTTCATAAGTTACCAAATCTAAAACCTGCCAAAATATAATTTGATGACTGTCTTACAAATTGCAGGGAGTTTGATTCAAACATGCTCAACATTGGTACAGCCCCACATCGACTTGCAAAAGCACGTCAAGATCTTTTCGCAGATTGGTTACGACAAAGGCTAATAACCGACCGAGACTGCGACCCATACGTTCGAAAGGCAGCAATCAAACCACTCAAACGGGCGAGTTGGTACGATGGGTACGAAATCAATGGGTATCGATTTCACACTGAAACACATGGGCAAAACAAATCATCAAGAAATAGCGGTGTTTGCATCAAAGGAGAGTCGGAATCAGGTGGCACCCAACACGACTACTATGGAGTCCTCGAAGAGGTCATTGAGCTCTCATATGAAGGAGGCAACAAGGTGGTTCTCTTTAGGTGTTATTGGTTTGACATAACAAAGGGCGTAAGGGTCGACCGCCAACATGGGATTGTCGAGGTTAAACATGAATCTCGGCTAAAAACTTATGAGCCATTTGTATTGGCATGTCAAGCAGTCCAAGTGAGCTACCTTCCTTACGCTTCTCTGGGCAAAGAAAGACAAAAATGGTGGGTTGCATTCAAAACAACACCGAGAGGACAATTTCGTGATGAGGAAGATGATGCAAACCTTGAATTTTATCAAGAGGAAATGTCGGAAAATCATATCGAGGTTCCTGACGGACCAAGTTTTGATTGGGCTAATACTGTCATACAAGAAGATGAGTTCGACCTGGTGGACGACATCATGGAGGTCACACAACCACGCGCGACGAATGACAGCAATCCGGTAGAGGAAGGTGAGGAAGAGAATGACATGGATCAAATGGATCAAGCTCAGCAAGAAGCTTTTTGGGGGGAATTTTATGAATCTGAGGAAGATGGTTTTTAATTGGTAAGTAGTCACATTTTTATAATTGAATATATTTTGATTATGTAGAGTTTAAGATAAATACATCTAGAAGTTCTTTTTTCTTCTATTATAAGTTTTCTAATTAGTGTCAAAGTTTTGCATGCATAAAAAGCTTCCTTGTATCAGTAGACAGTTTTTTGAGGAAATGTATCAGTTGAAGTTATAGTATTGTGTATAGTAAGTATAGTAAGTTATAGTATTGTGTTTGTATGACAAAATAATTTAACCAACAGTTGTACCTTAATATTGTGACATATTGTGACAATTTTAGAAGTAAGAGGTAGAAACAGCCAACAATGCTCACTCCTCTCCTAATCACAGAATTAATACTGTGTTTGTTGCAGATTAGAAGGTTAAGAGGTAGAAACAGCCAGCAATGCTAATTAAAGAGTGTCAAGGCATAAAACATCCATTGCCCAAGCTATTGCACAGCCACCCCTTCACATGCCACCCTTTTGCTTTTTCCCTTCCATATATATTTTTTTTTAAGGAATCCAATGTAATATTGAAAAAACAATATTAAAACCTCTAATCCAGTGTAACATTGTTCTGTGTTAATGCATCCAGATTCTTCATTTATTTAATATCATTAACCTTCTATATAAGTAAATGAATACAATTGGTGACCAGAATAAGGGTCATGCATAACAGTTTTCCAAAAATAAGCCAAAGGGCGGGTTTGAACTGATGACCTTTTGATGAGTCTTGAACTGCACAACCACTGGGATATATACACCTTGTGCAACTTTAATCAAATTGTCTCATGAGTTATAGGATAATACTAATTTTTGCTGTCTCCTTACAAGGTTTTCTCTCTGGATAATACTAATTAATGTCTTTTACAATAAAGTTATATAAAACGCAACTTAGAAAACAGTAGCAAGGGTGCCTCTTGCAAATAGTTAGGGCTTTCACAATTAAAAAAAATATAAACCGATACTCAAAAACAATTGCAACGGCCCCCCTTGCAAATAGCTAGAACGTTCGCAATAAAATAATATAAACAGAACCGGTATGGCATTTGCAACGGTGTCGCTTGCAAATAGTTTAGACTTTAATAATTGAATAATATAAATACAAATGATAAAAAGCATTTGCAACGGTGGCACTTGCAATTAGATAGGGCCTTTCGCACCAAAATATTATAAACAACATTTGCAACGGTGGCCCTTGCAAATGGTAAGTCGGACTCGAATAAAATAATATAAAAAACTACACTAAAAACAATTGCAACGGTGCCGCTTGCAAATAATAACGACCTGCACAATAAAATAATGTAAACAGACCCCTTAAATTTATTTGCAACGGTGCTCGCTTGCAAATAACAACGACCTGCACACTAAAAAATTGTAAACAGAACCCTTAATTTTATTTGCAACGGTGCCCCTTGCAACTAGTGTGTGCTGACCGTCTGGGACTCATTTGCAAGTGCAATAGGAGACATTAGCAAGGGTAAGTATAAGACATTAGCAAGCGTGCTTATTTGCAAGGGCTGCCGTTGCAACTATATTAATTTATTCGGAAAAAATCAGAATCTCAATTTCTATTGCAAGGGCTCTTACTACGCTTGCTAAAACCACTTACTACCGTTGCCATTACTGGGAATTCTAGTAGTGTGTATTCAAAACCAGCCGTTGATTTAGTAACTAAAATATTGCTCTGATCTATGTGGAAGATTGTATGTCAAAATTTATGAGAAACATTATTTTTTGTTAATATTTAATAGTCAGATTATTTGACTCTCAAACTTCACTAGAAAATAATACCTTTGTTTGAAGCTCAACTTGTTTTATCTCTTTTTCTTTGTCTATATATTGTATTGCTTGTCCTTGTCAATTGTGAGTGCCTTTCGTAATGTTACATATTTCTGCAAATAATACCAGACAACTATAACCTATGTTGCATGGATACGGGTACGGGTATCGTATCGGATACAATACGGATACGGCGATACGGCAATTTTCAAAAATCCTGGATACGATACGCCAATTAAATATATTATTTTTTATTATTTTATTTATGTTATTTATAAATATCAAAATTATTAGGTGGGGATTATACAATAATTCAATCATACATTAAATATAATTGGTATTCTATTCTAACAAGAAGTAAGAGTTGGTGCAATGGTAAAGGGGTAGGCCTTTATCCCAAAGGGCATGGGTTCGCTCCTTGCTAGGAGCAAAAAAATTTGATTTTTGTCGCTGGTTCATGCGCGGTCCACGGGTTCGGCGCTGGTGTAGGCGTATCCCGACGTATACCGGCGTATCCCAGGCGTATCCAGGTGAGTCAAAGCGTATCGGAGACCGTATCGGCCGAGTAAGGATACGCCACGTAGGCGGATACGCAAGCTGACGTATCGGATACGTATCGGTGCCGTATCGGGCGCGTATCGATATCGGATACGTGTCCGACACGGATACGGAGCCTATTTTGGAGTATCCGAATAACATAGACTATAACCCATTGTGCATTTTACAGTTTTGAAATGGGTTATTTTACAGTTTTGAAATGGGTTATAGTTTTGAAGATTTCAAAACATTGCGCATTTTACATAAGATATTCTCAGAATGAGACCATGCATTTTTTTTTTTGAAATTTTGTTTGTGTATTGCACAATGAGCAACAAATAGACTAAGAACAAGTTTTTGTTGCATCAAACCAAAAATAATAATTATGAAAGTTATAAGACCGACAGTTAGGGGTGTTAACGGAGCGAATTTGGAGCTGATAATGCTAAAATCAAATTCATTTTCACATTTCAGTAAGCGGACACAAATATATACGAATATGGATAGTAAAGAGATGTCAAAATGTAAAATCAAATCCACCTTAAACGGATACGGATACGGATACAAAACGGATAATCCACGAATATGAATTCAAATATAGATATGAAAAGAATACTCGGATAATTGAGTCATATATATGAACTTCAAAATACAAATTCTAATTAAAAAATTAATTAAATTAACAAAAACAAATCAGAAAATGAAAAAAAAATGGAAAAAATGGAAGTGTCAAATTAATATGAAAATAGAGAATAGAATATACAAGAGAAAAAAGAGATGGGCTGATGGAGCAAACTTAAAAGCAGCGCCAGCCAAGCTTTAAAAAGAAGAAAAATATTGGTCCGGTCCGGATTGGATAATATGATTAGTCCCACAATATTATTTGTCATGGGATGTGATTTCTATATAAGGGAGAGGGAGTGGAAAGAGATTGATAGGTGCAGACAGGAGCGTTTCCAGCTGGATCATGGATTAGAATCTGCAACGCATGCTTCGCGACCTGAACAGTGAACAGTTTATATTTTGATACGCAGTGAATTTTCTTAATGAAATCTTGGATTAAAAAAGGGAAAATTTCTAGTGTACCCATCGAAACTTTTAAAATATCGAATTTACTCGTTAAAACATTCAAATTTATTTCTCCATGCTAAAGTATACTTCTTTCTTATTTCCCCTTATTGTGATTAAATCTGAAATTTTGACTTTAATCTATTATTTTATTTTATTTTAAAGATAAAATATCTATATTACCTAGAGGTGGATATGGAGCGGATAGTGGTAAAATCATATCATATCTCTTTTTAATTTTTCGGATATGGATACAGATCAGATCTGATCGGATATTAAAATAATATTAAAAATACCAAAGTTCATAATAGTTATCTAATTTTAATGGTGAATAACAATATTTTTTCATAAAATATATTAAAATATATGATATATATCTACTATTCGGATACGGATAATTGAAATGTAAAACCATATTAGTATCTATATCCACAGGGATATTCGGATATCGGATATCCACATCTAATTTTTCGAATATGGATCAAATACGGATCAGATATTATCCATGCCATTTTCACCCCTAATTTTACCCCTATCCTCAATACTGACACACGGATGAAGAAAATGCAAATAATTGCTCTAACGCGTAAAGTCTTTGTTTAGTCTCTTCCAAGGTTCTAAATAGCGTTTATAGCGTCGTAGTGGGAAGGCTAAAAAAAAAAGCTATAGCGAATAGCGTCGCTATAGCGGAAGCTATTTCAAATAGCGTTTTTTTTTTACATTTCGTATATTCAATATTTTTACTAAATATCAACATTATCTAAAGTCTTATAGAACAATAAATAACACCAAAGTAATTAAGAAATTATAATATTCATATTGAACCCGTACAAAGTCCAAATTGCGGTTCAAAATATCCATAGTAATATCATAAACTATCAATTTTTCCTATTAAAAATATCTTAAGCATCATGATTCATGACATAATCTATTTTTTTTTCTATTCAAATTTTAATTTCGGTTTGGACTTTTTTTCTATTCAAATTTCAATTTATATTCCCAATTTCAAATTGATTTATTTGTAGCAAGTAGCAACAAATTCAATTTCGGTTTGAGATTTTTTTTATCTTTATTTAAAACCCATATAAATTGCTTAAAAAAATAAAAAAATAAAAAACCCATATTGTATAGCGCAAATAGCGGACCGCTATAGCGGCCGTAGCGCAAATAGCGCATTTTGATGTCATAGCGTAGCGTTTGGGGTCCAAAAACGCTATAACGCGCTATTTAAAACACTGGTCTCTTCCATCCAAAGTTTTCTCTAAAATAAAACCTATCAAGATATGTTTTGGAGGAGGCGATGAGCATGCTTGTAAACTAGTTAATACTCAAAAGTTCCCTTTTTGTAAAAGCATTCAGATTTGGTCAGTACACGACGTTCTTCTCATCAAGATCTTTTGTAATCATTTTATTAAATTTGCTTTACCTTTACTATTTTGGCGGAGCATAATGCAATATGATTATTCATTATTAAATGAGTTCTCTTTTGTCCAGTCAGAAGCGAGAAGTGCTTTGGATATCTCTATTCAGGACCGATCTACACTATATCTAGATGTGCTAAGTCACTCGATGATTTTGAAATTTTTAATCACGTATGTTGAAATTTAATTGATTTTTTATTTATTTGAAGTTTTTATATAGTTTTGCCTCCCTCATAAAATATTATACGTGTACTTGTAGTCTAGTGGTTAAGACTCTATTTTGTTTTTGAAAGGTCTTGAGTTCAAATCCCACTAACCACAAATTAATATATATGCATTTTAAGTTTCAGCCCTCTCTCACTAAATTTTCTAGTTCCGCCCCTGCCTCTATCGTCTAATTGTTAACTATTTTTTGGTGTGTTAGGGTGTTGGGGCAAGAAGTTTCAAATTTAATGTATACTGTTCATTTGAAGATGGGGCAAAATAGATATTCAACTTTAAAATAAATTCAAATGTTAAATTAAAGTTAAAATTTCAAATTTAATCAACAACAATAATAAATAAGAAAGGATTTTAATTTAGAATGGGAAAATAAGAAATTTGTATGTTTTGATGGAAAAATTAGCTATTTTGAAAATTTCAATGGGTACACCAGAAATTTTCCCTAAAAAAATCATCACCCTATTTTATATTACCATATCAAACATTATTTGATAACAAACACGTTGTTAAAGAATGTATTTCATTTTATTATGGAACTAATTGGTTTTTATTATTAAAACTCCATAAAAAATATGGTAGTTGAGCTCCAAAGCCTCCCACTCCAAGACATGTTAAGTCAGCAACCATTCTTAATATATTGGATCAATCATTAATTATTATTATCAAGTATTATATATGTACAGCTGAAAATTATTAAGATTTTACTAATAAATATTCATAAATCCAATTATAGGGAATTATAAACAATAACTAAATATAAATTGAACATATTTAAAGATAAAGTCAAATAATTGAAATTTCATTCATTTATTTCTTTTGAGTACATTGATATTGCTCAAATAAAAGATAAAAATTAAATTTGACCTACATTAAACTAAATATAAACTAAGTCTTCTTTTTAGCTAAGAAATATTTCTTGATAAGAAGATAATTCATACATTTCTTTCAAATTTCTTGGCTTATTAACATCACCATAAGACTCCATTTTTTTTTAAACCCGTTAAGAAAATCGTTGTGAAAAATAACTTATTATAACACATATTATTCCTTATAACGACAATTTTAAGTTTTCATTTTTGCTCTTATATAAATTTAATTTATCGGTTGGGCTCAAATTTTTTTAGTTCACACGACACACTAATACTTGTTTTGCGTTCTCTAATAATTTTTTTAAAATGTTTTCCATGTCATTTTATCACTCTCTCCCTGACAACAAATTTCAGTCTCCCCAATCATGTATACAACAAATTTAAGTTTTGTCCCGTTAAATTTCATAAATTCTACATCAAGAATGTTTGTGGTAATTAATTGTATTGGAACTAGATCTGAATTCATATAAGATTTTAGCATTTGTATTGGATTTGTATTGGAGCTTTCATTGGCAGCTCGTTTTTCAGATATTTTATCAACTATTATCTCCAAATCTAATTTAGTTATAAATTAGTTACTCATGGTCATAAACTCATTGAATTTTTTTCTCATTTCTCGTTTAATTTCTCAATTTGATCTCACGGCTTGTGAATAGATTGTGAATGCCACATAATTTGATATATTTTTTTATTGAGTACATTGATATGCTTAAATAAAAGATAAAAACTAAACACAAACTACATGAACCTTAACACAATCTACATGATCCATAAATACAAACTACATGAGATGATATATGCTAGAATTATTCTATTCGCGCTAATATATATAACGAGAAGTCAAACTGCATATTTTTTTGGGGGAACATGCCGGTAATATTGCATTACTTAAAAAATCAGATATTGCAAATGTGCATGATAACATGTAAATGTTGAATCTTAACACAAACTATATATAAGATTGCTAGAGCTGGATGAGATACGTACATAATACAAAAGTTGAATTTTAAATTTATTATGCAGTTTTGATTCAAACCCCTCGTTTTATTAACCATGTTTACAATTCGGTAAATAAATAATTTTATTCTTTAGTCTTTGGATGTGTATGTCTTTCAAACTGAGTTTCTCTTCGAATGGTTTTATTTTAGAACCATTCTTTTTATCTTACGAGCTGAATGAGCTCTCACAATATTGTTATTTTTACTACCATATATCTTATTTTACGCGCTGGACATCATGAAAAATATATTTTGCTTAGTGTTCATTGTTTGGCAACAATCATTTTACTTCTTTTGGTTTGTTGATCTGTCTATTTCTCAATTAATATTTCTCATGAGGTTTAGAAAATAATATAATTTTTGTTTGATTTTCGTTTTCTTATCAATAGATTGTGGCTTATGAAAAGTATATCATTTGCTATTTAATGTTGATTGTATATGCCTATGAAACATATTTATATTATTGTACCATTTTATATTGAATTAATTTTGTTCTTATAAGGTGATCCAAGAAAAACTTCAACTTTTTTTTAATAAATGAACAGATTTTTAAACGCAAATATTTATAATTTATAATTTTATATTGTCTAACTAATATTTCAAAAAATGATAGAATTTCTGAAATTAGTTTCTTAGTATTGTTAAAATGGTCAGAAAATTAGTTTTTTGTGTGTATTATTTTCGTTATTAAAATTTGTCCTCTCTAAAATCAAAACAAAGTATATCAATATGTGAATTCTGAGAAGAAACGCAAATATATGATTGCCCTATTTTCAAGGGTAATTGGATAAGCTGGCCCATGAATACTTTCTGTTCCATTAACTAACGACTAAACGACAGGCCCATTTTTTTCTAACTAGCGAACGGAGGCCCATTAATACTTTTTGTACAATTAACTAACGACAGGCCCAACAAATTAGCGAATCAGTTATTGATTATTCATATACTTAAAACAACAAATGTAGGCATTTCATTTCGTACAAATGCCTCAACAAATTGGTTGATGATATTTTTTAAATCTCGCGTTGTTTCAGTCTAACCTTATGTGATCTCCTATATATATATATATGATCGAGCAAAATGATAGAAAATGCTGCAAATTCATATCAGTCAAGTTTGTTCTTTTTTAATTTATCCATAGTTGCTATGAATAAAAATAACTATTAATGCTTGAACTTGTGCGTAATAACAACTAGCAACTCGAAATAATTAATATGGAATAGAAATATCTCATTTCCAACATTTTGTATATTGTATGTAGGGTGTTGTTAACAATTAATTACTACAAGATAAAATATCAATCCTTAAATATGAAATAATTCATTATTATTTTTTAAATCCATTAATCGAATGTTGCTTAAATATTAATTAAATGAAAGACTTCAACTAAAAGTATTAGTAATTAATGATGGCAAGAACTATTAATTATCTAAACAATTACTATCAACGCATTTGAGTGTTTGGAGCGCTCAATGCAATTGTGGTATATCCATTAAATCATTCAAAATTTCCAAGTTTCCTCTTACAAAAATAAATAATTCAATTTTTCCATTCAAAATTAAATTAGAAGACTTTCTTATACCCCCATTTATTGATTTAATATGAAGTATTGGATTTTATTCAACATTTACATTTTATTAAAAGCTATATAAAAAAATCAAAATTACCCTTCATTAGACATCTCTAATATTTCTAACCCTTTTCATGTCTAAACCTACCAAACCTATATTAAGACAGAAGATACATAATGAGATACGATCCATCTTAACTTTATTGATAATGTCCATGATGTGTTGGTTGTACCGGTATTGGTATTGAGTGCCGTAACGATTAATGGTGCATTTGGATGACTCAAGAATATAGCTAATTACTTTGAATTAGCTTCACTATTCTCAAATCTTGATGATCCAAATACAAATTAACAAATTAGGTTAGCTCAATAATAACTCTATTCTACTAACCCATAGAAATAGTGAGTTAGCAAAAATAGAGCTAGTGGGGTTAGTGATATTAATTAATAAATTATTTGATTCCTCTCAATTAGAGTTAGTTTAAATATAAAATTAGTATTAAATAAAATATTTTATTAGTATTAAATAAATATAATATTCGATTAGATTAATATTAATTATTATTTTATTCATTCCTTCCATCGCTATTCCAATTATATAATCCAAACGTCATTTTTACTAACCCGAACAGTCCAAAGTTAGCGCTATTCTCAAACCACTCGGGTTAGCACTATTCTTAACCACTAACCCAAAAATCACTATTCTTGCACTAATCCTTGCACTATCCAAGCGTACCCTAAGTTTTTTTTTTTTTTGAGATAAAAAATGGAGATTTAGTCTTTCAAATATTTATTTTAAATATTATATAGAATTTTTCATTCGAATTTTGAACCTACAATCTTCGACGCGAAGAGTGTTATTCTTTGTTACTAGACTAAAGACAGTTCTTGATAACGAGTATGTTTTATTGAGCATGTGAGGTACATTGTAGAACTTTTAAGCTAACGGGTCAGTTTATGCAATTTAAGTATCTATGTACGTATAATTAATTGAACCATTATAGCTCTATTGTATCAAAAGTGTCTTTTAAATTAAATCTTGTAGGAACTCTAAATTTTATAAGTATGACAATTAAAAAATATGTTAAAAGCAACACAAGGGTGTCTGCCTGATCAAAACTAGTGCATACAACTTTCTTGTTGAAAAGCACGTGACACACATGAAAAAGTGTACTTTGCATGACTAATGCATGCTTAAGTTGTGAGTTCAACATTTATATATATATATATATATAAAGTGCAAGAGCTATAACTAAAAATTTTGTTAAGAATTTTTATAATTAAATAATTTTAAATATAATTAATAAGTATAACACACAGTATATATAGTAGCAAGAGTAACTAGTTCTTGAAATTTATTATATTGATGAGAGGATATTAGAGGATAATCAATACAAATAATTACAAGAGTAACTAGTTCTTGAAATTGATTATATAATACAACAAATCAAAGATAATAACACTTAGGCACTTTATGTATTAGTCATGTCATCTGTTTTTGAATTTGCAATACCAGTTCCACATTGGACAAAATCATCCTCCAGTTTTTAATTAGTATTTCATAGAACCATTTAGAAAATCTACGTTTGTATTTCAGTTGTTTTTTTATTAACATAATTTTTATCAAGTTGTTTCCTGCTCAGTTATTACAAAATTTGCATGAAAATAATTTGATAGTGCTGCATCCAAATTTCAGCAGTTAAAAGTTATATTGGCACTTTATGAAGCCAGCTATCCTATTTTCATGGCATCCCATCACCGGCCACAAATCCATCTCCTCCACTAGCTCCCCTGCAACTCCAATAGAATCTGATAAACCTGGTTCTCCTCCTTTTTTTGTGTTGCTTGGTTTACTTGGGTTATTTAATTACTTGATTTTATGTTTTTTTTTATGAATGTTTGCTTTGTCATAGTTTGTGGATGTTTGTTTTTGTCTTAATATTTTGTCATTTTATGTTATTAGAAAATTGTGAGGAGATATTTTGATTTATGAATAGTAGAACTAGGGTGTTCCTAAGCTCACCAAGCTTTTTGTGAACTCAACTCTAAAACCTATCGAATTGATTTCAAACGACATTTTCAAATCGTTAGATGTTCAATCTATATTAAAATGTGTTTGGAGACCAAATTTTACATTTTTGGAATTTTTTTACTATTTATTAAGCCCGTTTGAAAACCATTGTTTTAATGGTGCAGAATTTTAATAAAAACAGCGGTTTTCAAACCGGCTTAATAAATAGTAAAAAAATTTCAAAAAATGTAAAATTTGGTATCCAAGCACATTTTAATATAGATTGAACATCCAACGGTTTGGAAATGTCGTTTGAAGTCAATTCGATAGGTTTTAGAGTTGAGTTCACAAGAGACTTGGTGAGCTTAGGAACACCCTAGTTCTACTCGATTTATGAATCTTGATTTTGTTCTCATTATTTTTCTTTGTTCTTTTCTGTATCTTTCGTCTTCTATACATAATTGGTTGAATTAATTATACAAACTTTAAATAGTAAATAAAGCACAGAAACTAAAACATAGATAGGGAAACTCATTGTGACTAAAAAGGAACATTGACATATTCACTTTTTATTTTTTTAACCTAGATTAATAATCAATGATTATCACTGTCGTTGCTTGATTAAAATATAATCCCAAGTGTCTTAAGCAATTGTTGTTAGCTTATTTTTAATAATTGTAATACGACAGAATTGTTCCGTATAAATCTTTCTAATGAAATTAACTGCAGTAGTGAATTAAATATTGAAGAGGCCATGCATGCATGCTTCAGATTTTAGTATATATGGATGATTTGTTTAATGGACAGTGTGTTTGAAAGGACATAATAATAGAGGTCTCTTTTTTTTGTCACAAAATCCGATGTAAAGAACTCTTGCTTATTAAATCAGCTATTAATTAGTAATAAAATATCCTCCCGGTAAAATTAATCTATTAATTTTATTCCAAGCAGAAAATGATGTGTGTACGTGTGTTCCTTTCATTTATGCACAAATTGGGTGGCTTAAAAATGTGAAGGAATCATTTCCCATTTTAGAACCAAAAAAGTCTTTTATAGGTCCGGAGTCCTCCAAAAAATGAATTGCAGACAAATTAAATTTTTGAATAGGCCGATTCTTAGTATCTTTATATTTAAAATTATCACATAGATTCTTAGTATAATATATAGGAGGGATTCACTTACATTCTTTTTTAGTGACATTCCATATCTTTAAAGTTTTCAAAATTCAAACAGTCAAATCAAACCATTCAACATGATCGATATATTAAAATGTGCTTGCAGATCAAATTTTACATTTTTTTGAATTTTTTTACTATTTATTAAGTATTTTACAAAATCACTGTTTTGAAACCATTGAATTTTTGTATCCATCTTAATAGATAGTAAAAAACTTCAAAAAAATGTAAAATTTGATCTGCAAGCACATTTTAATATATTCATCATGTTGAACGGTTTGAATCGACTGTTTAGACTTTGAAAATGTAAAGTGTAATCCGGTGTCACAAAAAAAGAGTGTAAGTGGATCACTCCTCATGATATATTATCTAATTATATAGCTTGTGTCCAAATTTACTTAAAACCTTAATCTATGTGATAATTCACGTCCCACCCGAGATGAGAAGAGAAAAATTAGATAAGAACTCGTAATATGATTACACATTATTTATGTCCTATTATACACATGGACCCCAGTTTTAATATTATTTTTTGTTTTCTTACTACACATTAAAAAACTTTTTATATCATTGTAGTTGTGCTACAAAAAAATATAATTAAGGACAAACAAAAAAAATTTGTATTACATTTCTAGTAATGGAGGTTGTGAATTTCAAACTCGGATAAAAGATTTTATGAATATTAAATAAAAATTGAAAGGCTAAATTTATATTTACTTTTATCTCAAAAACAATATAAGTGCATATCTCTAGAATTATACGAACTCTGGGGACGCTTTCTCTCATTAAGCATGGGCTGATGGGCTAGTGGGTAGTTCATAAAATTTGCTACAACTTTATTACCATTCTCGTATTACATTACTTTTTACTCCACTATTTAATTTTAGTTGTAATAAGTAATTTCAATAGGGGAAATATTGAAAAGTTACAATTGGGAATCAGTAAAGGCGCGAAGATGGTGTGAGACACTGTTTCTGTAAGCAGAGGGGTTGGCCCTTTTTTATTGTTTTTTTCCAGATAGACCTGGTCTATGTATACTATTCCTGGAAATCACGCTCCTGCGCTCCTGGCTGGCTGGCTCTTTTGTTGTTTACTGTAACAAAAGAATCCATTGTCTATAACACATCTGTGTGGCAATATCTATAACGGGTTCTCCAGATGGTCTCTTTGTAGTACACAGTACACACTACACAGGCTGGTATCTTTGAAATAATTGCAACAGAGAATCCGATTATCTTTGAAAGCATTAAAACTAGTCTGAACCTCTCCGTTTATAGTAACTGGAGATATACATTTATCACTATAAGTGAGTTATAGACTTACTAGTCTTTTGGCCAACCTACTGAGGAACTGACAACGTGATTAGGTAAATACCAGTGTTCTAAATAGCGCGCTATATAGCGGTTCGCTATTTGCACTATACAATATGAATTTTTTTTTTTTAAGCAATTTATATGGGTTTTAAATAAAGGTAAAAAAAGTCTCAAACTGAAATTGAATTTGTTGCTACTTGCTACAGATAAATCAATTTGAAATTGGGAATATAAATTGAAATTTGAATAGAAAAAAGTCCAAACTGAAATTAAAATTTGAATAGAAAAAAAAAATAGATTATGTCATGAATAATGATGCTTAAGATATTTTTAATAGGAAAAATCGATAGTTTATGATATTACTATGGATATTTTGAACCGCAATTTAGACTTTGTACGGGTTCAATATGAATATTATAATTTCTTAATTACTTTGGTGTTATTTATTGTTCTATGAGACTTTAGATAATGTTGATATTTAGTACAAATATTGAATATACGAAATGTAAAAAAAAAAACGCTATTTGGAATAGCTTCCGCTATAGCGACGCTATTCGCTATAGCTTTTTTTTAGCCTTCCCGCTACGACGCTATAAACGCTATTTAGAACCTTGGTAAATACTCTTCTTTTATCAAGATATAAATAAATATAAAAATGATTCATATCTATTAATTTATGATTCTTTTATCATTTTATAATAACAAAAAATTTAAAACTTGCCTATCAAAATAAAACATAATTTATATTATTTTCTTCATATGCACATAAAAGATGTCGTCTTTTGATTTTATTTTTATATAATTCAATAAGTTGAAAATTTAATATTCATAAATTATCTATATCGATGTATTTTAAAAGTTTTTAATAACAATAAATATAAAATAAAAATTTACATGAGCATAGAAAAAATGACACAGATATCAAACGGTTTAATTTTGACGTTTGGGTTTAAAATCTTTTAAGTTATTAAAGTTTAAAAATTGAATGCATAATGGAGATGTCAAAACAGTGGCATTTGAACTCTCGATAAATATTCTTATTTAATGATACTTAATTATAATTTTTTTTCGTTCTCAAGTATTAAGCAGTGAATTTTTTAGTGCAAAACTAGCATTGAGAGTTAAATGCTTGTTTGATTTCTCTATTTTTTTTTTAATTTCATATCAACTTCTGCATAAATGATAACTTGATAAGCATTTGCACTTAAAATAGAGATTTTCAAATTGATTGATAAAATTATATTATAATCAATGTTAGAAAAATGTGACTAAACACTCGAAAACAAATTAAAAAAACAAATCATGAAGATTCTAAATTGAACTTATTTTAATCAATTGATATATAGCAATGGAAAGACAGGCATGATATGACTTATTTACTCAAATTGGGATAATTTGATGTCTTTGGAAAAATTGAACAATATCTATAAAAAATAGAAAACATAAGCCATCTTTTTTTTACTTATAAACCATTAATTTATAAAAAATGATAAAAAATAATAAAAAATGACCACATTAAAATTAACTTATAAACCATCTTTTTTTGACCGCTTGATTTTATACTAAATTAGTTTGAAAATTTATAAATTTGACATATAAACGCATCACTCGTGAAGTAGATCGGTTTTTGAATGTATTGTTTGAAGCCAATTCAATAGATTATTAAATTAAGTTTACAAAGAGATTTGGTGAACTTAACAACACCCTAATTCTATTTTTTTTGTCGAGCAAACACAAATAGAATGATTGACATGAAATGAACTAAAATGTCTTTGTTGACATTTTGACGTGTCTTTAAAGGATGAATACTGCTCTTTGCATTAAAACAGCAACCGTAAAAAGAAGCTGGTCTTGGTACACATGGCACCAATTTAATTATATATTTGCATTGTATAACTGTAAGAAAAATTTACATGACAACGTAATGAATCACCAAGCTCCGTACTATACTCGTGCTTTAAAAATTGATTAGCTAATAAGTTGTCTATGAATAAATTTGGGGTAAAAAAATGGAAGAAAATAGAATTAGTTTTTGATACAGTGACGAAAGGCAATGTTTTTTAATAAATGTCTACAATTTTTTATCCGAATGGGTTCGAATTGAATTTTATTTGATCCATTTAATTATGTTTTATTGAGTTTAGCTTGAAATGTATTGCTAATTAAGGTTTATTAATTAATTAAGACTTGAGCATCCGTACCGAATGTAATAATTTAGTACCGTATTATTTTCTTTACTTTGGAGTAATATCCAAATATCTGATTTTATCTGCGAAATTTCGATTAATCAGCCGCATACTAATTAATCGCTTGGCAATATCTTATCCATCCGACAAGCGCATATCATTATTTATAACACTAGCATGTATTGTTAATAGAATGCAACACAAAATATCTATTTGTTCTTATTTAGATTATATCGTGGTAGCACAACTA
This sequence comes from Carex kokanica, assembly GCA_025461125.1. Classification (NCBI taxonomy): domain Eukaryota; kingdom Viridiplantae; phylum Streptophyta; class Magnoliopsida; order Poales; family Cyperaceae; genus Carex; species Carex kokanica. The sequence goes on from JAJGRX010001031.1 coordinate 215,134, forward strand.
CAATGATATAAACATTTTTAATTAGTAGTAAAAATAACAAAAAAAAATGTTAAAAGAACACAAGGTGTAGACTTATTAATTTAATTTCACATAAAATGAAGAAGAAATTAAATACTTGAGCAGAGAAAAAATACTAAATTAATGATATCTTGCATTCATTTTATGAAAATGACGAGTAACACGTGTTTTACATACGTTGGATTAAGTAAAATTAAATCAAATATGGATATATATTGAGCTGAATGTCAAGCTTAATTTGGTGTTAAAGTTCAAAAAAAGAAAAGAAATTAGAGGTTGCCAATATGTCAGAGTTTCCCTATATCAAACGTATGCATTATGAAAATTATATGCATTTTAGTGCCAAAATTTAAAATAAAACTATTATATGGATCAAACAACAAATTAATTATTAATCCTAATTTTGTCTTCTTTCTCTCTCAACTGATCATATCATATCGGAATTTAAAAATGGCGAAGGTACCAAACCTATAAGCGCTCAATTTACTTTTGCTACCTTTGGCTCAAAAATATAATAATTGATATAGAGTTTTTTTTAATTTAATATAAATATAAAGTTTGAAATAGTTATTACTGACATTTTAATGATTTCAAAAATTAACTATTGGATCTCATTATTTTCATTGATTATCCTCTAATATCCTCTAATATCCTCTAATTAAGTAAATATTAGTGATTATTTCCTAGTATTTATATGTTATACTTGTTAGTTCAATTTTAAAATTATTTGGTTATAAAATTCTTAACAAACATTTTGTTATAGTCTTTGCACTTTATATACAGTCAAATGTTGAACTCATAACTTAAGCATGCATTAATCATACAACAGATACAATTTTTCATTGCGTGTTTTTTAGAAAGTGGTATGCATGAGTTTTGACAAGGCAGAAACCATAATGTTGCTTTTGATATATTTTCTTATCGTCATATTTATAATTTAAAGTTAACAGTTTGGACAAGATTTAACCGGAAAGACAATTTTCATATAATAAAGCATAGTTTTTATTTTTTTTATCGTAAACCAGAAAAAACCAAAATTGTTTGCCTTTTATTTGACCATTAACAATTAAACGGCCAAACATATTGTTTCTATTTAAAAATCTATAAATTAACATTTTTTAAAATCTAAATGCACAACTCTTATTGCAAATTAAATCAATCAATATATATCCTCTTTTTATTGGGGGATTATTCGATCAATCTAAAACACCACTATCTACAATCAATAAAATCAAAATGAAAAAAAGATAACTTTTGCAATTGCTCCGATTACAAAAATATGTAAATAATTTGATTAAGCGAATTAAGTAAATTAACAAGATTGCCACACATACTAATCCTCTTTCTTAATAATTTTTTTTGTTAATAACTTGTAAACATTTTCATTAATCAGGACAAAACCTGATTACATCCATCAATTTGTACAAGTACATAAGCATACATAAAGCAACCATTCCATTACATATAACATTACAACTGAACTCCCCTTGTATAAAACTTGAAAAAAAAAAACAGAAAAATAGAACTGTACTCTGATTACTCTTTCTTTCTTCTTTCTTAATAATTTCGAATATTAAAAGAACTCCGTGAATTGCTAACTTGTGTGAGATTGATCCGAATTATAAACTCAAAATTTGAGGTACCAAAGATGAATACGGCCTCCATATATAATTCTTCTTTCATGTTCTTCACCTTCTCCAGCAAGCATATGGCAGCAAGTGACCAGAGAAAAGAAACCAAAACCCTCTTGCTGAAGCATTTGTCTATTAAATAATTAATTACATTTCGATCCTTATGATAAGTTTTAATTTAAAATTTCTGTGACCCTTAATTTGTGTTTTGTTGCAGTGATGCATTTATTTTGACCTATTTATAAAATTTGAAAACTTAGGGGTCCCTTTTATAAAAATGTAATTAAAAAAAAAAACCTCAACCAACGTGGCATGTTTGTCCACGTGGTCTCCATGCATGATTTTTTTTACCGCCATAAATCTCCTTAAATCTTCCCTCTTCTAATTGATTCAGCCGTGGAAAAAAATGAAAACCGAAAATGAAAGAAAAAAAAAGGGAGAAAATTTGGGAAAAAATGAAAAGAAATGTTTTGATAAATATTCTTATATTTGATTTCATGTCCGATTGAAATTCTGACTACGTCGTGATGATTCTGAATAGTCATTGCAACTCGTATTGGATTTATGGATTGATCGTTATTAGGTAACTGGACTTCTCTATAATCTGTGTTTTTGATTTGTGTGATGTTTGAATTGGGTGCTGGATTATGAGGGCATATTTAACGAGATAACGGATTTGAGGTTCGAATTTGAATTGTGAAATGATGAGATTGTGTGTTCTGAGAATATAGGAATTGTCTGTCACTACTAGAATTTTGATTATTTGCGCGCATGGATAACTAAAAATATTTGCATCTTTAAGTTAATCCCATGCAATTAATATTTTTTGTATAAGTGCGCTAACTAAGTTGCATTGGCAAAAAAAATTCAGCCCATACAATTAATCATCCCATGCATCCTTTGTCATGGGCAGCCCTAAGATTAGACTAAGTATTGGATCAAACAAGTTACTTATGACGTCTCAATCAGTCATGGTTACCTTTGAACTTCTTTTACACTAACGGTTTCAAAGTAAACTAAGCTTATCATAATTGCTAATTTTAAAATTTCAGTCATTGTACAAACCCTAGCTAGTTTCTGAAACTAGAGAGAGAAAACCCTAGTTTCAATTTAAGCAAACCATACTAAATAACTAGTAAAAAATACAAAAAAATAAAGGAGAGGAGAGATATAACATACAAATTAATTTAAGCAATTAAACCTGAAATAAGTCTCTTGTTGTGACCCCGAGAGAGGAATGCTTCTGATTTTGCCATTGTTGGCAAGAAGTTAATTTTCACAGTGAGTGAGAAAGAGAGAGAATGATCGGGGGTTTGGGGAGGCTAGGGTTTTAGTATATTTTATACATCACCATCGGTTGAATATTTATAGCAATTGGTGTATATTTATAGCAATTGGTGTATACTAAAACCAATGTTTCAAGTATTTACCACACTGCCCTGACAATATCGTCATTGATTCAATACTGAAATGAGTTGGTGTTACGTTGATCTAGCCAACACCAATATTTCATGACACCACCGATGGTAAATTAGGGACACCTGCTCAATGTCATCGTCACTGTAGTCCAACTGATGTTGAAGAGTCAACTCCAAACCTACTGTAGGGTAAAATTAACTGATGATAAAAGAATGACCCATCAACACTATTGGTTGATAATAATTTGATATATTAGACCCCGAACAATTAGGGAAAAGTTTCAAATTATTACAGCGCTACCCTGGTTACTTAGGCCAATGGTAATGGAGGACTGAAAATGTGTTCTGTAGTAGTGAATCCGGAGTTGTTTGTATGTCATTTGGCGAAAGAGTGATGACGTCCATTCCTTTTACAATTATTAGCTACTATTCAGAAAATTAATATTGATAATAAGTATTTCCAAATTTTACAATCATTTATTTTTACAATTATTTTCTACAACTCATATTCATTCGTTTCATTATTTTTAATCAACGTTATTTTATTATAATAATTATTTTATTAATAAGGATAATTATATAATATCAAGCATTTAGAAATAAAAATAAAATTTCTCAAAACTAATTCCATATTGCAAATAAAGATTCATTTCAACACATTCACGTACATATTCATATCTATGGATTTTCGTAAATTCAATAGCGGATCTCATTCTCGTCAAATTCTATCATGTATAATTCCGTCATAAACCGAAGAGGGCCTTAAAAGTATAAAACTTCAAGATGGGATCCTTGTGCAAGGTAAAAGAGGCCTATTTGACACCATACTATATATCCTTGGTTTGTATGTACCATCTACTAATATGATTTACTGTAAAGAGATCAATAGTATATAAATTAAAAAAGACTGCATTGAACATGGATGACAGCTGGTAAGAAGCGGCAATATCATATGGCAAATCTACCATGCATGCACTGTGTACAATATCAGAATTGATTGTATTACTTGACAAAAGTTTATAATCCCATCCTGATTTTCCGAATAGATAATAGATAACATAGCTTATATAGTTGGAGTAGAACTGGGGTGTTCCTAAGCTCACCAAGGCCTCTCGTGAGCTCAACTCTAAAACCTATCGAATTGACTTCAAACGATATTTCTAAACCGTTAGATGTTCAATCTATATTAAAATGTGCTTGGAGACCAAATTTTACATTTTTTGGAATTTTTTTACTATTTATTAAGCCGGTTTGAAAACCGCTGTTTTTCAATGGTGCAGAATTTTAATAAAAACAACGGTTTTCAAACCGGTTTAATAAATAGTAAAAAAATTTCAAAAAATGTAAAATTTGATCTCCAAGCACATTTTAATATAGATTGAACATCTAACGGTTTGAAAATGTCGTTTGAAGTCAATTTAATAGGTTTTAGAGTTGAGCTCACGAGAGGCTTGGTGAGCTTAGGAACACCCTAGTTCTACTCTATATAGTTGATGGGGATACTTTCCTCAAATATCTATTGGCAAGATATACCAAATTAAATAATAGAAAGTACATTGGCTATGTTTGGTTGTAAAACAAGAATAACTATAATAGTCAAATCAAGAATAACTATTGTTTTTGTCAATTATTAGAATAGTCAAATCTCAAAACCCTTAAGAATAGCATATTCTAATAAGACAAAAAAAAATTGAATTCACTATTTTTGCTATTGTACACCAAATAAGCTATTTCAAATAGCCTAACTACAAAAATAATATATTCTGATTCAACCAAACATATCCTTTGTAGCTAGTTCTGTATTGCAAGAGCACCATTCCCTTAACCTAGGGCCAGTGTTGTCAAATATCACTCGGTCGTACTAACCACTAGGCTCATGGCCATTATCCTCACCATTTGTTCTTGGATGGCATCACTAATATATTGAGTAATGTTGGTATAACCTTGAGTTTACATAAAAATTGATTGGATTGACTTTAAATAACAAACTTAAATTATTATTATATTATTAAAGAAAAAATGAATTCGGATTATATATTGAAACCAATATATTTCATGAGTAATTTTTTTATATGCTAAATTTGTTAATTCTTTTTAGTTTAAACTCAAACGATAAACAAATAGTGACAAATTGGATGAATTAAAATAAGTTATAAAACTTATATTTTTTAACCACTCGACTTTATATATGCTAAATAAATAAATAAAACTATAAATTTAAAATATAAATATATCGCTCATGAAATGATTCAATTGATTTTAGAATTAAGTTCATCAACCATGCATATATGCAATAAAATAAATTTAAGTTGATACTAATAATAATTTTACTCGAAGATATATATTTAGGTGGATCCAGCAGTAACGCCACTTTAATACATACCACTTGTTCACTTCTTTACTGAAACCATTAAATTAATAATCAATAATTTAGTTAGGTAAGGTACGTAGCTGTAGTCCGTTGACTAGACTTTAATTGAGAAAGTCCATCTCTTTCGCTGCTATTCCAACGCCCCATCTGAAATTTGAAATTTCATTGTTCGTCTGAGTTTAGCTCCTCCTCCCTGAAGCATACATTATTTTGAGCTTGAAGTTGTTGTAATAATTAGAAGTTTACCAGACACCAGACCATGAAGTTCTTGCTTCCTTGAGAAAATGGGCATGTACCATGTAAGAAAAGGTTAGTATTTCCTGTTTCACGTACCTCGATCTCTCTTTGTATTTTTAAAATATGCTGCTTGTGCTTTACAAGGCACAGATCTCTTTTGTAATTTAATATAGCAATTAATATATAGGCGGAGCTAGTATGCAAAATTCCGTATAGGTAAAATTAATTCTACTTACAGTTTATAATAGATAAAATACTATATACATAAATTTTACAGTATATCCATCGTTCATTCCCGAGTTGAGAATTGTAAAACTCTAGTAATGAAGGATAAATAGAGAAATAATTATGAACAAAAACGAGCTAGCAATTTGACAAATATATATAGATGATTAATCTATTAGCTGATTAATTACGGTGATTCAAGACCAATCATACTTTTATGGGTCTGATATTGAGACTTGCATCCAGGGGATGTGAAGCCCTCCCATATAGGGGAAATCTTTGACCGGTGCCAACAGGAGTTAGTCCTATCCGAGTAATTGTTTTATTGGGCCTAATCGGAATTCACGAGGGCCTTTTGAGATTCATGCCAGATCTAAATGGATGAATGGGTTGCAACAAGATTTTCACGACAATCACAGGTAATAAATTTTGAATTTATTGGAATTTCGGCTTCAATGAATTTTGACTCTATTTTTCGATTGCTCTCCCCTCTAAATGAATTAATTTAAACTATGATTTAAGCTGTCAACATAAGGTTCTTGATAGCAATTATTGCGTCATCGCGGAAAGTCTAAAAAACACTATAGCATGAAAAAATAGTTGATAGCGTTATAGCTTTTAAGGTCTGAAAAAACTACAGTGTAGCTATATCTTTCTATTTAGTACCTTGGTCAAACGAGATATAAATTAGGAGTAGTAACATATGTTACATATAATATGAAACAACTAATATCTTTTTATCCTGTTGACAAATTTATAGACCTTAAAGGTTAGGTTCTATTATCTTGTTCAAATAATGGGCCGAAATGACCATCCTATATTATGTTGGAGTACTTATAACCCATGCATTACATGGGCCTATATATATAATCTCATTGGTCCGTCAATTAGGCGTCAATATATATGGGCCGCATTTACTCGGTGATTCCTCAAAATGGAACTTTAATAAGTTTTTCCATCATAACTACTCAACATAAACAAAATAAAACTAGTTAATTGGCTATGATAATGATAATAATAACAATAACAATATAATAATATATAACAAAAACAAAAGCAACTCAACCATCAGTGAAGACTGAAGCATCCTCGCGGCTGATCAGAAATACTAGGCTGCTGCAGCCCGGTCGCATTCTCTCTCTATCTATGTTGCATGGATATGAGTTAGCGTATCGTATCGGATACGATACGGATACGGCAATACAACAATTTTCAAAAATTAAGAATACGATACTTCTATTATATTATATTATTAGTTCAACACTTGTATTATATATATAAATTAAATATCAATTCAAAACAAAACAAAATAAATATGGATATACATTAAATATAAACGCTACTAGATTATAACACCAAATTTGAATTGGTGTAGTGGTGAAAGCCTTTGTAGCCCATAGCAAAGGTACCAGGTTCGATTCTTGCATGGAGCGCTAGAAAAACAATTTTTGGCGCGGTCCATAGTGAAGGTGCGGTCCACAGTGATGGCGCGGTGTACGGTGGACCATGCGCGGTGTGCGGTATCCAGGCCGTATCCAGACGTGTCAGAGTGTATCCAGGCCGTATCTAGATGAGTCAGAGCGTATCGGAGACTTATCCGTTTATTATAAGATAGTCCGTTTATTATCAGATACGTATCGGACACGTATACGTACAGAGCCTATATTGGAGTATCCGAGTAATCTAGCATTCAAAAATTAACAAAAAAAATTTATATTTATAATTAATCCTCTTATTTCAGTTGAACCAAACATATCCTCGAGCATTCCAGAGTTGAGAATTAAAAAACTCTAGTAATGAAGGACAATTACATCATGAATTCAGAACAAAATTGAGCAATTTCATATAAATACATTAGGCTTCATTATTTCCACGTACAAATACAAATATAACACGAGGAGAGATTCACTTACAACATTTGTAAGTTTCAACATCTTACAACAATTCGATTTTGTAATTTTCAAAGTTTAAATAGTCGATCCAAACCATTCAACATGATATCTATATTAAAATGTGCTTGGAGATCAAATTTTACATTTTTTTGAATTTTTTTTACTATTTGTTAAGTATTTTACAAAACTACTGTTTTTAAACAATTATGGATCACTAAAAAACAACAGTTTTGTAAAATACTTAATAAATAGTAAAAAAATTCAAAAAAATGTAAAATTTGATCTCCAAGCACATTTTAATATAGAGATCATGTTCAACAGTTTGGATCGACTGTTTAAATTTTTAAAATTACAAAATCAAATTGTTATAAGATTTTATAACTTACAAATGTTGTAAGTGAATCTCTTCTCATATAACACAGTATCACATTATTATTATATTATATTTGATGCAAATTGAAAGGTAATGATTTCGCTTGTCGGGTTAAAATTGTTTAGATTTCGTCCAGTACAGAATTCATCATTATATTTTTTATTACTCAAGAAAAAGCGAATCGTATTTATTTGGAGAATGAACTATACACGAACTTGCTTTAAAGTGAAAAGGTGAAATTTATTGGGCGAGAGATAATAAGATTTTGTGACGTTGGGACCGCGTAATAGAAGGGACAGCAAACCGCGTGTCACGATTGGAACAAGTGAGACGATCCAAATTGATGTAATGGTTTCACCAATCACCATCAAGATGTCGATGTTTAAAATATAAAAATAAAAATGTAATTAACACCCATCCAAACTGAAAATTATTGTATTGACCTCAGACGATCCAAATTGATGTAATGCTTTGAAATAAGTTGCCCCAGGTGTTTAGTTAGTTGATGTTGATGGTTAACTTAATGTGGCCATTGTCAGAGTCAAAATTAATAAATGATAGAGAATCACCTGTCAATTTCCACTTGGAAAATGGCTGCTTGCAATTTTTCAAATTTATCTCCGTATACTATTTATCTCTCAATTTCATTTGCACATCACACGGCTCTGTCCGATTCGAAAGTAACAAAATTTGACTGGACAGTGAAACTGCTCTGATTAACGAAATCAGTATTTTAGTAATTATTTATAATATAAAATGATCAAGTAATGTTGAATTATAGAAGTATTTAAGCAAATAAAAAAAATTTACATTATTGAATTGTTTATGAGTAAAAACAAGTTATAATTATGTTTACAAATGATTACCATTATATCTTCTTACTTAATTTAATTTTCTAATTATAAAAGAATATCTATAGTTATCGAAAATTATAACGATTTTGTGATTATTTTAATATCATTTAAAAAAATCATAATAATTTTATATTTTTTCTATAAATTTTATAATAAATTAATTATTAGCTACTATTCAGAAAATTTGTATTGATAATAAGTATTTCTAAATTTGACAATTATTTTCTACAACTCATATTCATTCGTTTCATTATTTTCATCCATATAATTAAATACAGCTTATTAAACTATAAAAAATATTTGTATTATATGAAATAATAATTAATAAGTATTGCTATGTTGTTTTTAATCCACGTTATTTAATTTTAATTATTATTTTATTAATAAGGATAATATAAAATATCAAGTATTTTAGAAATAGAAATAAAATTTTCCACAACTAATATCACAATACAAATGAACATTCATTTCAACACATTCTCGTACATACCCATATTCATGGGTCCCTGTAAATTCAATAGTCAGTTTCCATTTCCGTAAAATCCCATCCCATATAATCTTTGACAATCGAAATGAATGGATTGACTTTTAATAACGAATTTAAATTATTATTTTTTGAATGAAAACATGAATTCAAATTATATATTAAAACCAATATACTTCATAATTGATTTGTTTATATGCTATTTTTTTTAATTTGTTAATTATTTTTAGTTTAAACTCAAATGGTAAACAAATGATGAAAAATTGGATGCATTAAAATAATTTATAAACCTTATATTTTTTAATCACTCGACTTTAATTAAATACTAAATAAAATTATAAATTATAAATTTAAAATATAAATATATCACTCATGGAATGATTCAATTGATTTTAGAATTAAGTTCATCAACCATGTATGCAATAAAATAAATTAAAGTTGATATTAATAATAATTTCACTTGAAGATATATATTTAGGTGGATTATCCAGCAGTACCACTTGTTCACTTCTTTACTGAAACCATTAAATTAATAATCAATAATTTAGTTAGGTAAGGTACGTAGCTGTAGTCCGTTGACTAGACTGAGAAAGTGCATCTCTTTCGCTGCTATTCCAACGCCCCATCTGAAATTTGAAATTTCATTGTTCGTCTGAGTTTAGCTCCTCCTCCCTGAAGCATACATTATGAAGTCGTTGTAATATAGGCTCGGCTCATCCAGCTCTAATTTCACAAATATATGTAGCTGATTAATTACTGTGATTCAAGACCAATCATACTTTCAGTCTCTTAGTTACATATAATATGAACTCGTATCTTTTTATCATTTTGACAAATTTCTTGACCTTAAAGTTAGGTTCTATTATCTTGTTCAAATAATGGGCCGAAAATGACCATCCTAGCTATAATATATATGTTGGGACTTGGGGTACTTGCAACCCATGCATTACATGGGCCTATATATAATCTCATTGGGCCTTCAATTAGGCTCAATATATATGGGCCGCATTTACTCGGCGATTCCTCAAAATGAAATATTAAAAAGTCTTTCCATAATAACTACTCAACATAAGTAAAATAAAAACTAGTTAATTGGCGATGATAATGATAATGATAACAATAACAACAATAATAATAATACATAACAAATACAAAAACAAAAACAACTCAACAACCAGTGAAGACCGAAGCATCGATCCTCGCTGCTGGGAAATACTTGGCAGCTGCAGCCCGCTCACATTCTCTCTATATATATTGACGTAAATTTCAGTATAGTCAAATTGTACAGTTTATTAAGGATAAAATTATATTAATAGATTTTACAGTCATTTCATGACTGCTTATATCTAATCCATATATATACGCGCAGATCGCAATTAAAATTTAAAAGCATGCAGTCCAAGATCTTGGTAATTAACTAATTATAATTTACACTCTCTATGCACTTTAAGCTTTTCGTCATAGCATCATATAGCTGGAGATAAGGGGAGTTCATCGGGTCCAGTATAATCGGTTTTAAACTGAACCGAGAGAGTTCGGATTAAACAATTCAGTTTTCTGGTTAAATGGATCAATTCGGTTCATTTTTAAAAATGGTTTAATTATTTGGTTTGGTTCTGTTTATAATTTTTATAACCGGTTAGACCGAATTGATGAAATTTTTAAACCTGTCCCCTATATTTGAAACAAACATTAGAAAAAAATTAAAAATTTACGACATAAAATATATTACTTGGTTCGATTTAAACCTCGTTAGAACAAACCAAACAAAAATTTAACTTCATATTAAAATAAATTAAAATAATTAATAATAAAAAAAATTATTTTAATGATTAATCTTTTTATTTTGGTTTCACCGAACAAAACCATCGATTATTCCAGAGTTGAGAATTGAAAAACTAATAATAAAGGATAATATTACATCATGAATTCAGAAAAAAATGAGCAATTTCATATAAATATACATTAATAAACGAGGCTTCATTATTACCACATCAAGCACAAATATAACACAGTATCACACAGTTCTGCTAAATTTTTTTACAAAAAGTGGTGATCAAACTATGAAAATACGCACAACATGGCATTAACAGACAGCCAATGCAACGAGGAAACAAATTAAACTACATGGTTTGATCATATACATATATCTTTAGAAGAAAAGCAGCAGCAATGATGATCATCAACCCCATGAGGATACCTATGACCAATTTTGTGACCTTGGCCCACTGCTTATTCATCCAAGGTTTCAAAGGAAATGCTATCCAACTCAAACTTGCGGCAATAATACCTACGAGAATAAAGATACCTGCTCTGAGATAAACATTGCCATTTTTTTCAGCCCGAGTATACAAAGCATAAACACATGATAGCACACCAGTGCAAGTGTTTGTCACACCAATCAACATGCCTGGGATCTCGGATTCTTCATTGATGTTGTTTGGGTCTCGTTCAACTCGCTCCGGGTTCTCGGGGTCTTCACTGACGTTGTTTGGGTCTGGGTCAACTCGCTCTCCAGCTAAAAGCAACATTGCTTGGTATGGGACTATGGCAACCAATATAGGCATCAGTGCCAACAAAATCAGACCATCAAGGAATTTACCACCCAGTGTCATTGCAGCAGTTGCTGTAAGAAACAGCATGGAGTATTTTAGAAACTTGACTAGAGAAAGTAATTTAGATGTCACAGCAAGCGGCAACAACTCCAAGGGCATTGCGGTGACCATCATTGAGGAAACTCCCTGCATAAATGCCAAGAATGTGACCGAAATATCAACCGGTGGAAGTTGGCTAACCCGCAATGAGGGATTCTTGTAGTACCCAAAAAGCACAGATAACAGCATTACAAGAGCAGCTCCGACTGTCAAATAAGCCACATCACAGCAGCTCTTCATGACAGCTTTAAAAGATTGATGCCGGGGTAGGTGGTTGGTGCCATTTATTCGACTTCCGGAATAACCAAGCATGCCTATGACGAATGGCACTACAACCAGAAAACAAGCTAACAACGCATTTACCCTGTTTACAAGTGCCAAAAGCAAAACATTGGAGCACATTAGGCTAACCCCACCGAATGACACAAGCGCCACATGAAACATGTATTGCAAGCTTGTGAGGTTAATGTGGTTAGGCATGCTCTTAACATAGACCAATAACATGTAATTGAAAACAAATGTCAGGGTCAGGAAGAGAGCAGTTGCTTTGGTTAGAGAATCTAGTGGCAGTTCGGTGTCCTTGTATACTGTGAGTGCTACTGCACAGATTGCACCTACGGCTGCCATCAAGGCCCTTGCAAAGAAGTCAACCCGCTCGAAGCATGCCTTCATGGGACTTTCTTCTTGATTTGCTCCATTATCTATGCTTGGCGCTCTGATCTGGTCATAGACATAGATAAAAACCATTGGTTAATTGGTATTAAATTAGTACAAAGAGAATACTTGCACATCACGAGTTCAGGTTTTCCACACATGGCTCTGAAAATCAGAATTGGAATTATAATCAGTACGTTGATTGTGGAAAGTAAATGTATAATCAGTCAAATCAAGCAATAACGATGATTTTCTTCCTGCCATTTCACCGTTATCGTATTTCAAAAGTAAAGCAAAATGAAACTAATTAAAATCTTAAATCACGATGATATATATTCTTGCTCTCATGTCAACCTCAAGATACAAAAGAAAGCTAGGAGTGCAACTCCATAATGAGTCAAATCTCTATGGCTATTCCTTACAATTCAAGTTCTTGTTCACATATTCACACAATGTGTATGTAGTCTTAACCATAGAAGGAAAAATCGGAATCAAAATCAGGATCAGTCCCGTCCGATTCCGATCCGGATCGGAAAAATCGATCGGAATCGGCCGAATCGGATTGAAAAAATCAGACTTTTTTGCCAGAATGGATTGATACAAATTAGTGAATTACAATTGCTATATATAAATGAGTTGTGTTATATAACAACAAATGTTGGATGGTGTGGTGGTAAATAGTTTTGCTTCCTTCCATGAAGGACATGGGTTCGATCCATGCCGAGCTCAAAATTTTTTTGTGTTTGTTTATTAATTCGCGTTTTGACCATTTTGGTGAAATCGGTATATTTTGGCTGAAATTTGACTGGAATTATTCTGGAACGGGCCAAAATCGGGACGGAACAGTCGAAATTGGCCGAAACTGCACTATCCACGTAAATCGGCCTAAAATCGGATCGGCACCATACGACCCCGCTCCGGAACGGCCGATTGCCTTCTATGGTCTTAACAGCTTATGATCAAAACTAATTAATTTTATAGTTAATTAAATGCTAAGATGCATGAAACACAGAGAAACTTCTGAACATATGAGATATTAAGCCTACAAATTTGGTAAAAATTATTAAACTAGCCAAGAGCTAGCCTTAGTTAATTTTACATATGGTATACCACGGTATTCTTTTGATTAGATTTTTGTTGCATGTGTCTTGTTCGAGATTGATAAAATATTGTCAATAATTTGTTTTGTAGTATGTATTGATATTTCATGTAACTCAGAATAATTCCAAATTATGCATGAAACATAGATCATATAATTTAGAAAAGCAAATTGAATAAGAATTAATTGAAATATCTCGATTGATCTGTAAAAAAGGTCACAAATAGTATCTATAAATTAAGATTTTAGTATGCACGCTAGCTATCAGCTTAATTATAAAACAGTGAAGAAGAAAGGGAAGGACAAGCTTGAAAATAAAAAATGGAAGCATATGTATTTACCAAATTAGGAAGCAGAGACGGATCCATCAATCACGACGGCAAGCGGAGGAGAGAGAGTGCCGAACACCAAATGCACTGGAGAGAGAGAAAGAGAGAATGACACCACTGCCTAGTGCAAGCGGTAAAGGCACTCGCTCTCTCACAGGAGGGCAAGGGTTTGATCCTGCAGAGGGCAAGATTGTGGGGTGTTATGTGTGTGTGTGCATGTGTGTGCCTAGCTAGCTACAAGCTATTCTCAAAAAATAAAAAAGAGAGAGAAAGAGAGAAGAGAACGGAGGAGTCCAAGCACCCTTTGCTAGGATTTCAAAAAAAACTGAGAGATGGAGAAGATATGTACTTCAGTCTCTGACCAAGAGAATTTTTTATTTATAGAAATTAATAAAGAATGAGAGATGGAAAATATAAAAACTATAATTTCCCACGCTATTGAACCAAAACGATCCAAAAGGATTCAATGCTACCAATCCAATTTTCTTTTTATTTTCTTATGCATTTTGTCTTAGCAACACATAAGCTTGTATAGAAAGCGCCATATATTATAAATTTGTTTTTCCTTTCTTTGTTCTGTACAAAAGAATAATAGGCGCGCTCCGCGCCGCAGAGCAGCCCAGAGAAGACATGACATCCTGAGAAACCTTCTCCGCTCCTAATACAATATACAAGTAATTATTTTGTTTATTTAAAGTGATTATTTCAAAGAATAATAGGCGCGCGGACCGCCGCAGAGCGCGCCCAGAGAAGACATGACATATATCCTAAGAAACTTCTCCGCTCCTAATACAATATACAAGTAATTATTTTGTTTATTTAAAGTATTTATTATTACTGCTACTAGTGATTATTATGAATGAAGCATATAAGGAAATATCGGAATCGGAATCGGAATCAGCATTTTGACCGTGAATCAGAATCGGGTGAATCGGTCGGAATCGGCTGAATCGGATCGGAAAATAGGACTTTTTTGACAGAAGCTTGTTTTATATTAAAAAATAGGAAAAAATTGATTAAAAAAAAAGTTTGTCAATAATTTCTGTTTTGACAAATGATTACAATCAAATAATCCACTAATATAATATAATGCAAGAGCATTACAACTAAAAACACAGTCATTGATATAATACAAATACAATTGTTATATAAAAATGAGTTCTGTTTTATAACAACAAAGGTTGTATGGTGTGGTGCTCAAAAACTTTTGAAATTTGTTTAATTCACGTTTCGGCTGTTTTGATGTAATCGATCTATATCGGATGAAATTTGACTGGAATTGGTCCGGAATGTCCGAAATTTAGCTAAAACTGGGCTGGAACGTCCGAAATTTTGCCTTCTATGGAATGAAGTCGGTCGGTGATATTTGTAAATATTCTTTGAACGTATTGTGCAAGGAACTATTTTATTCATATACGAAGTTATTATTTTTCTAATCAATAAAATATTATTATTAGAATTATAAAAACTGACGGTCATGGACGGACTGAATTATTTGAGTTGCGGTAATTCAAATCACCCAATATTTTCTGCCAAAGTAGACGGACGGTCTGGATCTAAACTCAAATTTTTCTGTTATCTCACGTATCCCAAAAAACTGAAGTGTTATTATTCACCTGATCACCTCTCTCGATCAGTGACTCAGTCTCATGTCTCAGCTGATTGGAGAGGATCCGAATTCAAAATATGAGGTATCTAAGAGGATACGCACTCAGGGTGTTGGTTCTCTTGATTAACGGGTTCGCAAACGAAATTAAATTTATATCCGTATCTATAATTTAATCCGCTACCATTTTGTCTGTCCCAGTTTTCTTCTCGCTAGAAATAAAGGAAAAACTCGCATCCGCACCGCCACCCTCCTCTTCCACCGTTGTCTCCTCATCCTCCGGCTTCACCTCCTTTGACGTCTGCGACTCTGTCTTTGTTCCTTCTCTACTCGACTCCATTGACCGCGACAACCACTAGGTCCAATCCTACTTTTTCCGACCACAGCCGCATTTGCAATCGTAACAGCATCCACACCACCTATGCCCTCTTCTCTTCTGTCGTCTTCTCTCATGACATATCCAACGTAAATACGAGCATCTTTGATGATGTTTGGTTTGTTATAGTAACAATTATGCAACTATTACAATTTTTTCTATTTAGATTACTTTATCAATTTACTTAGAAGAGGGTTCCAATATCTCAATGTTTGTCATACCTCATATTTTATATTTTCATTTTCAAAGTCCAAACTGTCGATCCGAGCTGCTTAACGTGATATCCATACTAAAATATGCTTGTGGATGAAATTTTATAATTTTTGAAATTTTTTTTTTTTTTTAAGATAGGTACAAAATCACTGTTTTTGAACGGTACAAAAACAGTGATTTTGTACCTATCTTAAAAAATAGTAAAAAAGTTTCAAAAATTATAAAATTTCATCCTCAAACATATTTTAGTATGGATATCATGTTGAGCAATTCGGATCGACAGTTTGGACTTTAAAAACAAAGATATAAAATAGAATAGGGTTAAAATGCACCATTAGTTTTATGCTCCAATCATGCCCTACGTCTTTTTGTCTGTCTTCAAAATTCGAACAATCGATTTGAACCGCTCAATATGATCTTCATATTAAAATGTTCTTGGAGACAAAATTTTATGTTTTTTGAAATGTTTTTAATATATTTTTAGATAGGAACAAAATCACTGTTTTGGATGGTCCAGAATATTCTAAAAACAACGATTTTGTACCTATCTAAAAAATTAGTAAAAAAATTCCAAAAAATATAAAATTTGGTCCCCAAGTACATTTTAATACAAAGATCATGGTGAATGGTTCGGATCGACTGTTCGGACTTTGAAAATAAAAATAAGGATGTGGAGCATGATTGGAGCACAAAACCAATGGTGCATTTTAACCCTACTCTATAAAATATGAGGTACGATTAAGTATGAAAGGCATGAGGTATTGGAACCCTCCTTATTTACTTACTAGTATCGTGCCCGTGCGTTGCAACGAGGACATGTTATAAGAGAAAAAAAAGTTATCCAAAATGACATATTTAAAAAAAAAATAGACTAAATGACAAATAACATTTCTTAAATGACATATTAAATAACATATTAAATGACATTTTTTTTTTACCTTTTTGATATATTTTCATAAAAAAATCTCATACAAAATGATATATTAAATGACAAATAACATTCCTTAAATGATATAACAAGAATATAAAGAAATAAAAACATGACCAATCAATTATCATTCAATTCAAAATTCCTTAAATGACATTTAAAAAATAGAAACAAATCATGACCAATCAGAAAGATGATAAAATTTGCATGTGAAGAGTACGTTTGACGAATACGTGTCTAACTAAATATAGACTTCTATACGTAAAAAAATATCAAATAGATGCATAGAATTAGAATATTTGATCTGAGGGCTAATATTCAATCCGAAATTTTATCTTTTAATCAAAGCCGTTGACGGATCAAAACATCTACGTGCTTAATATAAAAATGGAGATGTGTAACTATGAGCTACTCATAGGTGATGATAAGGAATGTTATGAAAGTTCATACCATCTCAATTAAATAACACTTCAGTTCGTTCAATCATTTCGAATTGGTTCATTAATTTCATTTGTGGGGGCGGCTAACTATCCATGCAAAAGTTGAACAAAATTAATTTGTATGTCAATTTAGTAAGTTATATCTCTGTAATTTTCATTTTGAAGTTGTTCCAGGACTGTAAACTATACCCGTCCGTACGGGCACCACGATAGATCAAAGATGAATGAAACATATTTAAATGCTAATTAATTGGGCGTTAATGAATTTGTTCAGAGTATTTTTAAAATTGAGTTATACATTCATTTGTTGCTAAAACAAGTGATCTGACTATTTATGTGCAACTTTTAAGAGTTTTATTACATTTTACTAGGGTAGAATATGTGTGTGTACAAGAAAGACACATTTGGCTTATTTGAAAGAACCAACAGTTAATTTAATCTCTTTAGCTACAAGAGTTCGGAAACATAAAAACAAAGTTATCAATGTCATTTATTTCAATATAACAAGTGAGTTACTGTACCAAAAATAACATTCTTATATTAAAATTAGCAAAAGACTTTCCAAATTACAAGAGCTGCCATATTTACTTCTCTAACGCCTAACTTGAACACAAATAACAAAAAAAAAAACAATCATTATTACAAGTTTACAAACACAACAATACAATCATGAAAACTATATATGCCTCTTACAGTCGCAATAAATGTACACTTTCAGTATCATTTCCATCAACTGATAGCTCCTGCAATATAAAATTTGTCATTGATTATGTTGCCTCTATATTTAATTAACCGGTGCTTTAGATGTTAACACAATATTTAACAGTGGCTTGAACAATTTATCCTAAAATGCCTACTTAAAATTGTTGTAGATACTTCACAATCCTAATTTTTCCTATAGTTGGAATTCTACATAAATGCCCTTCGTAACAAATTCCAATCAATTAAAAAACAATATATAAGAAGTTTGGTTCTAAGAATCTAAAGCCCCAATCATTCTTCTATTTATTAAAATTAAATTTACAGGTTATTAAGAACATAGAAATCTAAATAACTAGTATATTTGCTCAACAAAGCAAGAGAGTGATACCATCATTCTCATCAAATGGATTAAAAGGCCGGCAGCATCTCCTTCTTTCTAGTCAGTATCTGCCCTAACTTTCATTCTTGTCATATCCTTCTGGTGTTCACCTTATCCTCATTTTCCATTCCAGCATTGCACCATTCACCTTTTCAAATTTGTAACAGATACAAACAAAAAGAAAAAAAAAAACAATTAGATTGACTAAGGCCTAAATCTTGTTTTTTGTTAAATAAGAAGTTAATCATGTTTAATCGAGGAAAAATTAATTTTAGTTGAGATCTTACTTGAGCAAAATTGCTCAACCGAGGCTCAATTAAGGGAAGTATCCTACCTTATTTACTTAGCATTATCAAGCCAAGCTACATTGCTTTCAACTGAATGCATTAGCAAGTGATTTATTCTGAAAATAACAAGATGTTGGAGATGCATAGCATAACTGCACATGGGAAAATTTGCAAATTAAACCCCACTCTTCTCTACGCCTTCTTTTTTTCCTTTTACTTCTTCTGAGGATAACCAGAAAAGGTTGCCATTAGGCATGAACTCCAAAATTAAGGCACTTAAATCATTGCAAAGCCTTTGTGATCTATGCTATAGCATGCCGGAATGACATAATGCGAACCCAAAACCAATCCAATTGCTCACTCTACTCACAGGTATCATAAGTTTATCAAATTGTATATAACTTAATGTAGCATTTATAATATCAGTATTATATTTAATGAAATTTTGTGATCAACACTGAACATGTAGAAATTCTTTTGTGGACTGTTATTTGCAGGACACAACAGTAATTTGCAAAAGATTTAACAATAGCAAGACAACAATATAGCATTGCATTATCTCAGCAGAAGTTAAACATCGGATATCTCAAATTGTCAGGGGGTGCAGAAATCAGATTCAAATAGCTTATTGGGTTCAAACCCATTAGCTAATCGGATTCAAATAGCAGAAAAACTTTCCTGGCAATAGTTCAACTAAACTGTGTGTAATAGAGTAAAAGCTACTACAAAAATTGTTAACATTATGTGCTAAGCAATTCCTACAAAAGGATAACAACAAGTTTATGTTCATCAGTTGTCTGAAGTATTTTCCAATCATCAGTAAATTGATGGAGACATCGGTACCAGAGAAAACAATCATCAGTCTCTGTCATTATCATATCCGTACCAGACACCAGAAAACACTGGTACCGAACTGGTACCAGTTACAAGTTGGCTTAACAGAGAGGAAATTTAGAGGGGTGCCAAGTATAGTTGGGTTTAAACCCGATATGACAAATCCATAAATTTACAAGTCGTTCACCACAAAAACCCCTCAATTAAGCAATAAAAAATCAAACATGGCTAGGGACGCAACTAAAATAATCACAGAGCAAAGGCAAAGAAATCGAAACTATACAAGTCTAACACAATTTCAACTTTCAATGGCTCAGCCCGCAAACAAAAATCGAAAAAGTACCGAAAATTAGGTTTAGACTCTGCGAGACCGTCGGCTAATTTGATTTATTTAACAGAGAGCAGAGCGAGAGAGAGAGAGAGAGCGCGCGCGCTTCAGAGTCAAGGAGAGATCGGTTCAGACTTGCTTCTTCGGAGTCAGAGAGCAAGAGGGGCAAATTTGGTTTTGAGCTAATATTTCGGAGTCAGAGAGTAAGTGGGCGAATTTCATAGTATACTGGGAATTCACATCTCAGGTTACCTGATTGAAGACAATTATGATCGGACGGTTTTTTAACATGACACGAATCTCAAAACAGACCCCTAAGTCTCCATAGGCACCGGATTGAGTTTGGTCCAGATAGGATTAATCTGGGCCGTCCGTTTCAATTTGCTTGAATCAGGTACCTGGGAGGATACGGATCCGTATACTGAAGCCGCGAATTTGGTTTGGGCTTGGCCCGTTCATTATTTTTTTTAACATTACTGATTCAAGGCTGAAACATTACGCTTACTGAGTCCGGAGGGGCCAGCATCCTCTGCGGAGTTTTCCCCTGCGGTGTTGTGCGGAGCTCAATCTGGTCCGTTCGTTTTGATCAGACGGACCAGATCAGATCTTATTGGGCCAAGGAAATTTTATTTTATTTTTTCAATTCGGACAAGATCTAATATGATCCGTCCGATCAAAACGAACGGATCAGATTAAAAACCCCGCACGACTCCGCAGGGGAAAATTCCGCAGAGGATGCGAATTCGAGTCTGGAGAGGGACAACACAGTTTTCTTACTGAATTTCAAAATTCAAAGAAAGCAGCTGTTCTTTTTTTCACAGAATTGCAAAATCTAGGAGCGCAGTTGCCTCCTTTTTTATTAATAGGAAAACAAAAAATAAATATTGAAAAAAGTTACCAAAATTGGAAAAATTTCCATTATAAAGTTGAGGGTAAGGTGGAAATTTAACTGGACGTTATAAAGCACGCCGGTTTTCTTAGATTTGAAATTTCTCCAATTTTTTTAACTTTTTCCGATAATATATTTTTTTAATTTTCCTATTAATAAAAAAATCGACAGTTGCCCCTTCCCCCGCTTTATTGGATCCGCTCCAGCTTATAAGAGCATCTACATTCCTGAAACTATTAGAGTTTCTAAATAACTATTAACTGTTTTTTAGAAATTAAACCTCTCTTAATTTTTAAGTCTCCACATCCTTGAAACTAAAATTAGAGTTTCCTAATTGCCACGTCATAGGTTATAAAATTTCTTATTAAGATATATTTGCAAGAGAAATGAATCTCAGCGAATCATTTCGCCACGTCACAGTTTATAAACGATTTCTTATTAAGAAACTATTGAGCAAAGTTGCTAAATAAGAAATTCATCTACATCTCTGAAACTGGTTTAACAACTGCCACATCAAATTAGAAACTCTAAGAGTTTCAGGAATGTAGATGCTCTAACAAGCATTCCTATGATTACACATGAAACATTATCAATAAAGCTAAGCTTGAGAGGTTAATTGGTGCTAAATAATGGAAATTTTTTATTCATAAAAATTATTAAATTAAGACGTACGGAAATAAAAATAATGTTTGGTATCCAATAAATATATAAAGATCTGATTTATTGAGTTCAATCCAAATATTTATCCACATAATGAAAACCATTTTATTATCCGATCTAAATTTCCAAAGGAACTTCAATAGATCTTCGCAATAAATAAAAGAGGAATAAAAAAAGTTATCTTGCCATCCAATATTTAATAATTACTTCGCGAACAAATGTACTGAGTGTAAAAATAGTATAAAAACAAAATTTTCAAATGAAGAATAGAAAGGGTAAAAAAAAAAAAAAATTACTTCCCATTTCTAAACCAAGTTATTGGGCTCTTCAGCAAATCTAAAAAGAAACCTCCAATTAAGCTAATATCTTCTTATTACACCTTTATATAAATCTCGTCCATCTCTAGCTGAAATCAAGCCTCTTATTTAGGGAACAAAATGGGTCGAATTTCGCATTCGCTATAAGATCTGAGCGCATCATTTTAATATTAGTGCATGTCCGCTTTAATATTCGTACGAATCCAGTGAGTACGGATCGGATGGAAGCGGAACCCATCAAATTCAAATTTGAGTCCAATTAGCATCGGACTCAAATTGTTCCCTCTTATTACATCTTTGCATAGAGCATCTCCTATTAATACTAACAGCTAATTTCAGATGAAAAGGACAATACTTCATCTATTATTCAAGGCTAAAATGCAACTAATGCTAAGTTTAAGGAAAGACAAATTTAATTATGGATATTTGTAGTTCTGTTTTGACCAAAATTAAACAACAACGTAGTTACCATATATTTTCAATCAGACAATTTTATTCAATGTTATCAGATTTGGACTGGACATCGACCCGGTAAAGTTTCGGTTCAATAATTTACTGGTTGGACCGGTGGATCAATCAGTTCAACCGTTGATTTTTTATTAAATTGACAGTCATTTGTTATAATTTTCATTTATTTTTTATTAATTGACAGGCATTTGTTATATGTTGGATTTTTTTCATCAGAATTTTCTTTTTCTTTTATCTACATTAAAACTCCTTGTTTATATTTTGTTGTAAGGAAAATTCACCTTCAATTCTAAATTTGTGCATACTTACATAAAGAAGAAAATAAAATAATAGAAATTGTGCGTGTGTATTTTAAAGTCCTTAATGTTTCTTAAGTCTTGCATAATTGAAATTCATTTATCGAAGTTCTATTATGTCACTCAAAATCTGGGCGGAATAACTTGTAGGCATATTTTAAAATTAGTAACCAATATTTAATTTTAGATACCACTCGTGAAAGATTTACATAGGTATCAACAATATAAGTAATTCTTCTCTTAATCTACATAAAAAAATTAGTTTATATTTTGGTGAATTGAAATTCTCCTTCCAATCCTAAAAAATACAAGAATAAAATACTAAAAAGTATTTGTGCATACTTTCAAGATGAAAAAAAAAAAAGTAGAACATTATGTGTAAACACGCAAAATCTCAATATTTTCAATTCATATGCCTTCTTTTGCAAAACTAATAAATTTGTTTTTTTTTTATTTGTGTCCTTCCTTCTAAATAATGTACACAGGAGAAAATATGGAAAACATGAGAAAAAGGAAAGAGACTGTTTCAGTGAGCACAAACGAGCTGGTTCAAGGTTCATGTGTATTTAAAGTTACATGATACTCACTATTGTTAGAAAAGAAGTGTAATTCTCCCATCCAATCAGCACTTGTCGAGGTTGGTGGTCACAACTGGGTCATTAATTTCTACCCCCAATACTATAATGATCACTCTTCAGTTTTCATCGAGCAACTGAGCACAATGATGTGCGGGCAAAGATCCGATTTGACCTACTAGACCAACTGGGGAAACCTTCCATCATGACACCACATGATAATGTGCTTTACATGTTTGGAGGTAAGAACACAGAGTGCAGTTATGAGTTTTTCATTAGCAACAAGGAGTTGCCATCATATATGCATAATGACAGCTTGACAATCAGATGCACATTGCGGGTTAAATACTAGACCAACTGGGTGAGGAAAACAAATCCATAAATAAGCACAACCAATTATCCTTCTGTATTTCAGACTTCGTAAAATTACCTACTTGTCACGGTCCCCATTCCTCCCCATTCCTCCTCGATGTAACTGTCTATCCTCCAAACCACCACTTTGATGGATGTAACGTTTCATTCATCAAGAACAGGACCAACCACGGTGGACAAAATCTACTATTTTTCAAAAGTGGTAGTAAATGGAATTGAAATAATTAATTTGGGTAATTTCATATATAAGATAAATATTTTGGAAATACAACGATCAAAACCTTTCGGAGATTCTAAGAAGCTATTTTGTGAATAACATAATTTATAGTGTTAGTTTTTGTTCCTATTTCTTAACAAATAAAGGGACTCATATTTTTATTAGTTTTCTCCCATATCTCTTCGAATTAACAAAATAATATGATATCTTTCACCGAATTATATTTGAAAATGTGCACTCGCTTATTGGAGATGTCACATTTACAAGACTGAGTTAACCGGTTATTTAAAATGATTTTAGAAACGTACCTCATGTTAATTGTGTTTATCCTGTTAGGTGTATCACACACCAGAGAATCATGTGCAAAATCAAATCATCAAAATGACACCTTTGGTAAATTTGGGATTTCTTTCTGGCAAAAGTTGAGCTTCTGCTAATAATCAGTACTGTTATATGTGATTATTGAGAATTTCATTTGTTTTTTTATCACATACAAATATGGTTCTCTAGTGTGATATACCTAATCGGATAAACACAGTTAACGTGGGCGTTCTTCAACCATTTTAAATAACGGGGAACTAACTGTTGTAAATGTGAAAACACATAAATTATTTTTATTGAAAATATTTCGGTGAAAGATATTATTATATTAATTTGAAGAGATATTGGCGAAAGCTAATTAAACCGTGAGTCCCTTTTGACCCTTTATTTGTTAAGATATTGGAACAAATTGAAACTAACACTATAAATTATTCTATTTACAAAATAGCTCTTTAATTAGAATCTCCAAAAGTTTAAGCTTCCTACTTCCAAATTGTTTACTTTAATTCCATTTAATGCACAGCCAATGCTGCCTCCAATTTTGAAAAAAGATGCCCCAGAAGAGCATTATAATCCCTAATTAGATATAGATAACTAATTATGACTTATTTGTAGGTTATGTCAACGTCGATAATTCAGATACTAACAACATTGGGACTTGTATCTACTAATGATTGAGTTATACTTGCAACCAGCTAGAAACAATTAAACTAGAGAATCGTTTGTTTTTTTTATAATTTCTTTTTACCTTTATGGATAACTTGTATCTACTCTAGAAGGTACTTTTTTGTATTATTTGTTTTTACTTTTTCTCTACATAATTGAGTCTGTTTGAAATAAATTTCCAGTGTTTTCTTTTTATAAAAAATAATAATAAATTCATAAAAAATATGTAGAAAAAATAAATAAGATTACAAATTTTTTTCTTAATTAAATAACCTATGTGAGTTTGTCATATATTTCTAGATATGGAACATGAGGGAGCTTTGCCATGGTTATATCTCTAGAGATGAAACATTTTTTTTGTTTTGTAAAGTTGGAAGTCAAGCCACCTAACTATTTAATACTCTTGTTATTACAATAAAGAATTTCTCTCATCTAAGTTTCGAACTCATGACCTCCTATATAGAGACCGGATGAAACATATTATTGCTAACACATGTTGTTCACCTGAATAAAAATATATAATAAGGCTTTTAGTGTATTTAAACTAGCAATCTAACAAAGTCCATGCTAATTTTCTGAAAAAAAAAAAGTTTCATATTCTGACATTTTAAGCCTCAAATCATGGGTATGCATACTGATTCCATCTGGAGAGAATATACAAAGAAATCTGTTGACTTTGCTTCTGTTTGATCCAATTGATTAATGATGTCCACAACCCAATTTTTATTTTTTCCTTATTTTCTAATTGCAATTTAACCTTGATAATAAATACAAGGAACTTTTTCATCTGAAATTACCAAATTCCGTTATTGTTTACAACAATTAACAGTTGAATTTCACCTTCGTTCATTCACCTTGCGTAATAGGTAAGTCGTAAATTATATGATTACAATTGAAAAGTTATCAAAATTTGGGAAGGGAGAAAAGTTATCCTCAGCCCCAAATAATCAAATATCCATATGTAAGAGTTTATAACACCTCCTACATGTGCATTGCAAGGATAGGGAATACAAACAAATACTAAACATTTCTTTCGTGCAAATGCAAATATAAAATCCTCAAAGACTAATGAAAATTATTTGATTATACGATCAAAATACTTCCAATTGAACTTCTCATAAGAACAATGATAACAAAGTACAATAGATCATAGCAATTAATAAAAAAAGAAAAGGAAAACTAATAATTACTTAGCGAACAACTTTACTTGGTGCAATACTAACAAAAGCAAATTACTTGCCATTCCTACACTAAGTTGTTGGCCTCTTCAACTGATCTAAAGAGAAACCTCAAATTAAGCTGCTCATCTTCTTATGTACACCTTATATGAAACCTCTTATTACACTTTTGCATAAAGCATCTCCAAGTACTCGTCAGTAGTGACTAGAGTCGGAAAAACGTGCCGTGCCGTGCCGTGACTAACACGCCGTGACTTTGGTCACGTGCCGTGCCGTGCCGTGACTAAGTAATTTTTTCACGTGTCGTGCCGTGCCGTGACAAAAATTATGAGGGGTGGTCACGGCACGCGAGTCACGCCGTGACTCGCGTGCCGTGACCAAACGTGCATTAGTCACGTTTGATCGCATTTAACGTTTTAAAAAAAATACGAAACGATTCTTTAAAATTCAAATGTTTTAATTGAAATTTAAATGTAAATATTTTAATTAAAATAAAATTATACCTTATAGGAAGGTATGTTAGTGTATTGCTTCGTGATTGCCGTGACTCTCGTGATTGGCGTGTCTACCGTTCCGTGACTCGCGTGTCCCGTGCCGTGCCGTGCCATGTCTTCTTTGCCAACAATTGGTCACGGCACGCGAATGGTCACGGCACGGGACACGCGAGTCACGGCACGCGAAGGACACGCGTGCCATGCCGTTCCGTGACGGAGTCGGATCCGGCGTGCCATTTTTCCCACTCTAGTAGTGACCATCTGTTACCAGGTAGCGAAACATAAAAAAACTTCTTTTGTGCAAAATTCTACATGCAGAACAGCTTCAATACTTCATCAAAACCAAAATAATAAATCAGAAAAATTGGAAACTATAACCTAGAGCATCACCCTGGTTATTATTGAAAGAAAATCCTGTGTTTTATCAGAACAGTTCAAATCAGCTCCTATTATCACTTGCAATTGTGACTGTTAATACCAAATATGTCATAGATTGTTTGTCCTAATCGTGATCCCTTTACTTGTTTTTAATCCCATACTAAAGATAAACTGTTTGTGCATCAAATTATACTAAACATTCATCTCAATTAACAAAGGCAATTAAAGGCCTTATCATATGTTTATATAAAAGAACATTGATAAAATTCCCAAAATGTGCGATGCAGCAGTTTTGAATAAGGTGATTCATGTGCTTGAATTACTTCATAAAACATGTGCTTAAGGTCTACTACTCTATTTTAGTAAAAGGGCATGTGAAACTACTAGCAGATGTGCATAAACACAAATTATAGACATAAAACTTTCATATTAAAATCACATTTTCCACATACATAAGGCAGACAGTTATATCTTGAAAAAAAATTAATAACCTCCAAATACAACAAACTAAGCATCTATCCTCACATCAAAACATTTAAACTTACACTTAAAACCAAACATGCTCATAACCAACCTCACACAATACACTTCTAAGTTCTAACTTTCTGAAGCCAATAATAAAACAAGTACACCATCCGATTATAAACCAAAAGAAAAGCCTTAAAAACACGCTCTCCTTTCCGGTCAATATTCACCCGCAACTGCGACCACCACCTATATTCACCACAATTATTACAAAATACAACAGAAATGAGCACAAAGTTAGAAACCATTGTTGAACTGATGTAAAGAAAATGAAAAGGGCAATCATTATTTATTAGTAGCATAGATATGGTTTCAAGAACAGCTGAACTGTAAAAACACTACATGTAACAGTAACACAGCATCCATCCTTGGTCAATTGTCTAATGGGTACATGATGTCAGTATATATATATAACCCAAAATAAACACAAAACAAGTGCCAACAAAAAAAAAAAAATTGAATCTGGCCTGCATCAAACTGGTATTGCTTTTGTACACCCAGGTATATACCAGCAACCAGTATTGCATCAAAAGGCTCCAGCTAACTGTGCCCCAATGTTGCAGTATCGCACCAACCAACAAGAATCGTTTTTTTTTTACCTTTTTTTATTTAAAACGTTTTCTACAACAAAATGAAAATAAAAGAAAAAAAAAAACATGTATGCACCTTTGGGATCAGGACAGACATAACACCCCTTCCTTGCGTTCATGGACTCCTTATGTAGAAACAGCCTGTCTTGGGCTCCCCGCAAACAGGACAGTGATCAATCTCAAACTCACAGTCCCAGCAGAGGCAGAGATGGCTGCAAGGCAACACTGCAATGGAAACCACTGCTTCCTTGCATACACGACAAGCCCACCTATCTGCCCTCGACACAGTATCAGCCCTCGACTCAGCATCAGAAGCGAATTCTTCGTCATTACTTCCTACAATGGTTTTGCCTTGTGTACGCGAGTCCGGGTGATATGAATTGCCTCCTCCAATGCTGCAGTTTTCGTTGACACTGACAGGTATGGTTCCCTTTTTAGGCTCCTCCTCCTCAGCTATGACTTTTTGCTCCTGCAATTAGGATTTCACCAAGGTGTGAAATTCAATTGTTAACTGTTTCTAAACCCCCATCATATTCAGTTATAATGTCTACACCTTTTTACGCAAACAATAAAAACACCTTTCCATGTAAAACAAACACATCAATAGTTTATGATAGCTGATGGAAATTAACAGTTATTTACTTGATTCCAGATGAAATGAAAACTATTTTTTATTATTGAAGCTAAAAAATGCAACTAAGTTTAATTAAAAGTTGAGGAAAGGCAATTTTTTTTGAGGAAAAGGAAAGGCAAATTTAATTGTCCATATTAGTAGTCCTGATTTGACCTCAAACATAAGCATAGTTACCAGATAAATTACAATCAGACTGTTTTACCCCGATCTCGAAGATCACCAAATACGTAATCAAACAAACAATGGTTAATCAAGCCAAAATTTAAATTCAGTCACTTGAGTATAACCATAGAAAGCATGAAGTTCCATCACAATCCATCTTTAATCATATATATGCACTTACATAGTATGTGATTCTAGAAAAAAATACACAGTATCACTATCCCATTTATTTTACAATTCTGTGCATACTAATCAAAAATCAATTTAGAAAGCAAAAAAAGAAAAACTATGAATAGTACGTAGCAAACAGACTCAATTATAGAGAACAAATGTAAGGGAAAATAATACCTAATACATTTTATAAATATCTATTTGATTCCTAATATATTTTATAATTATCTAATTTTTACATTATGAGTGTCAATACAAGAAAAAGTTACCTTAGAATCAGTGAAATACGAATTGCCCGCTTCAGCGGTGGTTCTTTCATCCTTGAAATCAGGTATCATGTCTTCTTGATATATCCGCAACTACAAATTCCATCAGAATGCTTGTCAACCATCATATATAATCACAATGTCCACATCTTTTATGCAAATAATAAAACAGTTATATTCAGAATGCGCACTTCATATACATTATGACTGCTGACGGAGATTAACAGTTGATTACTTAATTTTATATGAAATTGACTATACTTTCTACTAATCTATTATGCAAGGCTAAAAAAGCAACTTAAGTTAAGGAAAGACAAATTTAGTTGTCGTTATCAGTAGTCCTGCTTTGCCTTAAACAGAAGCAGGAAAGTCACCAGATTATTTCATATCACCAGACAATTAAACCAAACAAAGGAGAAAAAACAAAGCAAACCATAATTGATGCAGGACAGTTTACTAAAATGTGTTCTTCACTTATGGTCAATCAAGTCAAAATTTAAATGTAAGTAACTTGTGTATAACCACAGTTATGGTTAATCAAAAGTCAAAATTTACATGTCATTAACTTATGTAATAACCATAGCAGGGTATCAAGTTCCATCACTAATTAATCATACATATGCACAATGTTACATAGTATGTTATTGTAGAAGAAATACACAGTATCACATTTATATTTTCGATTCTGTACATACTACTTAGGAATCAATTTATAAAGCAAAAAAGAAAAAAGAAAAAGAAAAATATGAATAGTATGTAGCAGACAATACTCAATTATATAAAACAAATGTAAAGAAAAATAAGATTACCTCCTTGAGATTAGAATCCACCGCCTTAGCATTAATTCCACCAGCTGTGGCTTCTTTTTTAGGCTCCTGATCAGGAATAATGTTTTCTTTTTGGTCCTGCAATCAGGAATTTACCAAAGTGAAAATCAGCTATTAATTGTTAGTAAATCCCATCATATTTAATTACAATGTCTACATATTTTTATGCAAACAAAAACGAAATTAGTTAATTTCAGATGAAATGGACAATACCCTTTTACTTATTGAGGCTACCCATGATTCAGGCTTAAAATGTCAGAATATGAATAGATATTCAGAAAATTAGCTTCTACTGTGTTCGATTGACTGGGTTACATGCACTAACAGTTTGATCATTTTTATCCAGTTCAACAACAAGTGTTAGCAATAATATATTTCGTAAGATTGCCAAACAGAGAAACAAGCTACATAAAGAAAATTGAAAAAATAAAGCAAACCCAGCTGATTTGATAGAAAAATAGATATGCCAAAGTCACAAAGCCTGTCATTGTAGAAAAAAAAATACTCAGTATGACGAATACACAAATATCTTCTCTATATGTTTTTTAATATAAGACTGAAAACATCAATTTACCTTAGAATTTGATTTCCTTGAAGAAAAAAAAGCTCTTACATTGTCAGTAACCAAGTTAGTTACTGATATCAACAAAGAGCTGCTTGAGGGCAAAACTTCTGATCGCCCCATGAACAATTAACTTGTTCCACTCACAAAAAAAGCACACATCAGAGGTTGAAAAATAAAAAAGCAAACATCAGCAATAGCAAGTCGTCAAAATTAGTCGAGACCCTGCTAAAAGCATGAAGCGGTGAAGAAAGTGAAGATTAATTAATTGCAATTCTTTTATGTTAATAAATTTAAATGACATTTCTGCAAAATAACATCTTGTTTTTCCTGGGCTATTCGGGTAAACAAGAAATTTACCGCTGTCCCAGTTTAGATACTACTGTATATTTTCTTTGAATAATTAATAATTTCCAGAGATCCGTGGATGCCCTTTAAAGAACAAATCTTGATGACGTCAATCTTTCCATTAAAAAAATCCTGACATCTTTAATTAAGAAAGGTATGATTGAAAGTACCTCGTACGAGAAAATATCTCCATGCGAGCCTTCTCGAATTGTCTCGCCGAGAAGATCCTTCTTCCTCTTCTTCAAAGGAAGCGAAATCATTGGGTTCGGTGTGCTTCTCTTGCACCCGACTCTTCTCTGCCACCCGAAATCATTGGGCAGTGCGTTCTTCGGCCGTTTGTTCCTTTTTACCGCCATTGAAGAGGGCAAGTGTTTGCAAGAGAGATATTTGATTTTCGAAAGAGGGAAAGAAAGGAGGAGAGAAAGATCGCAAGGGATTGTTTAGGAGAGGAGAGAGAGCAAAAGAGCGGGCCTCTGAAGTAGCTCAAAATTTTAGTTTAGATCAGAACCGTCCGATCAGAATCGGGTCAAATTTGATCTGATGCTCGGGCTTTTGTAATTTTGTGCTAAATCAGATCGGACGGTTCAGATCTAAAGTCAAAATTTGAATTAACTCTGGTGATATGAATTCAGGGAACGGATTCGCCACCTTCATCGAGCGCACTCGAACACACGAATCTTAATACAGATAAATTTAACACTTAATTAAATGGATCAAATCGAGTTCAATCCGAACCCAATCCAATACGGATTAAAAATTCTAAACCTTTATTTGATTCATTGGCAATCCGAACCTCAAATACTGCACTCGGTAGAATGAATTCTTAGTCTTCATTTATACCCCTATACCTCAAAATTATTCGCCACTCTAAAATTCATAATGTCATATCTACCTTCTAAATTTCAATAGAAGTTCATAAATATATCTAATTTATTGACTTTTTTATTAAAACTCTTTTTAAATTTTATGAAGTACTCATTAAACCATTTATTTGAAAACCCATTGTCAAGATTGTCAAAATATCATTGTCAAGCAATACCTCCTGAGCAATTAGAATTTGAACCAATTTGAAATATAGAGGGTTCTTTCTAAAATTCGTGTCAGAGTAAAACTGATGACTCAGACCTCATTCTACCAGTCAATTATTGTATTGGATCTGAATTATGGTCTTATGTATGACCTCGAGATTTTTTTTATTTTTATAAATATTATAAAAATAATATAGGGTTTTAGATGGATTAGGGTGATTTTCGATTCGGTGGGAAAAACAATAAAATGATTTTGATGCTTTCTTTAAGGGACCAGATTTTGAATCCGGATCTTTGGAGAAGTCTCAGCACTGCAAGGCACATGAATTGCTATACAAGAATTGAGGTAAGAGAAGGTGAAGAGTAGGGGAGTGGGAGGAGAGAGAGTGCCTAGGAGAGAACGAATTCAGATTCAGTGATGTAACTCAAAAATTTGGTTTTGGATCGGGACTGTCCGATTTGAATCCGTGACCATCTAACTAAAGTAAAGCGCATGCATCTCGAGAGACAGTTCGAATTTTGAGACAATCTCGAGCGACGGATTCGATTCGGACGGTCCTGATCCAAAACCCAAAAATTGTGTTACTTTAGGGGATCTGGACCCGGAGAGAACTGGGGTTGAGATGGGAGGGGAACAATTTAGGTCTGATGAATTTTGTTTTCATCCGATCTGCTTTAAGATTCGTGTGTGTTACTTCAATATTTGTGTGGATCAAACTGAAGTGGAATTCATCATAATCAAGGTGAGAAATGTTGGAGAGATGTGTGCATTTCAAATTGGACTAAAGGCAACAAAATTGAAATTTATTTTATTTAGAAAGAAGATATTTTATAATAAAGGGAGAATTATAAGTACATGATAGGTGATTTTTAGGGCTGTCAAAAAAGCTCGCGGCTCGTGGCTCGCTCGTGACTCGTCTCTAGCTCGCTCGCTAACAGTTCGCTCGGTAGTGGACCGAGCTGTTAACGAGCCAGCTCTGTTCAGGCTCGGGCCAAAATAAACGAGCTGAGCCAGGGGTCAGCTCGGACCGGGCCAGCTCGGCTCGTTAAGCTACAGTTGATTTAGGGTTTAGCCCCGTATAATTTTAAGTCCAGTCTCATTTTCAAAGGCGCAACTATGCAAAATTGAGGTATTTTCGGTTTGGGAAGAAATAATATGGGCTTCAGTTGCTTGAAGATGTGCCTGCTAGACGATTTCTTAAATTTTTTGAATGGGCTTTTTTATTTTTTTATTTTTGAATTTGTATAATAACAACCCAATAAAGCCCAGCGAGCCAGCTCGTTAGCTCGCGAGCTAGCTCGGGATGGCTTGTCACAAGCTGAGCCAAGACTTTTGGCTCGAGACCCCTAAGTCCGGCTCGCTCGGTCCAGGCTCGGGCCAGAATTAACGAGCTGAGCCAAGGCCCAGCTCGGCCCGAGCCAGCTCGTTTACAGCCCTAGTGATTTTCAAAGATATTCGGTCCTAAAGAAAACACTATGATTATTTTAATAGGAGATTATGTTAAGTCGTTCAGATTGGTTATTTGAATTTTCAAAACAAAAATAAAAACATAAAATATTAATAAAATATAAAAGTCACGAGACATTTGAAACCTCATCTTTAGTAAATATGAGTATAATATGGAGCTATTGATCATTCATATATGTAAAACAACAAAGTTAGACATTTCGTACAAATACCTCAATGGGTTGATGATATTTTTTATGGAAATTTCATGTATACTCCTCGAAAATTTCAAAATTACGTATTTTTTTCTCTAAAATTAATTAGAGTGATGCTTCTATGGACATAAGGACCTATTTATAAAATGAACATATTTTCATTTTCAAAGTTCAAACAGTCGATCCGACCGTTCAACATTATCTCCATATTAAAATGTATTTGGAGGTCACATTTTACATTTTTTGAATTTTTTTACTATTTATTAAGTATTTTACAAAAACTAGTCAAATTCAGACCATTGAATTTTGTAAAATACTTACTAAATAGTAAAAAAATTCAAACCTCCAATTACATTTTAATATGGAGATAATATTGAATGGTCGGATTGACTGTTTGAACTTTGAAAATGAAAATATGTTCATTTTACAAATAGGTCCTTATGTCCATAGAAGAATTTGCCAATTAATAATATCATATTTATCCTTCTAAATTTTCAATACTCACAAATTATCCAATTTATTTAATTTTTCTATTAGAATTCGTTTTAAATTTATAAAATATTCATTTTAAATAAAGAATATGTAACCTGCTTAAGATAAATATTTAGTCTTTGGCGTTTTCGAAAGTAAATGATCCATTTTATTACTTGTGATACACAAGACAGCATATATATCACAAGCAAAAATGAATTCCATATCAAGCATTCGCACTTATATAGGACTTTATACGCTAAGAATAAAACCAAGCATCCCCCATATCTACTAAGCAGATATATCTCATTGTCACTTGACTTGAGGAACTCTCCCTTCCTTCTGATTTGTGGGTCCCACTAACTATACTCTCTCAGGCTTTCTCTTCCTTCATCAATTCCATAATTACATTTACAATTTCTCTTTTCTCAAATGGAAGTTAATAATAAATGATCAAGTACAGTATCCGTTTGTTATCACTTATCAGTGATTGCTTTAATAAAAGACTATGTCTATGTGCCTACAAAGATTAAATTTTCTTTTTGTGATAGAGGGTTTTACGTATAGAGGCCATGTGCCTTAAAAACTATATTTATTAATTAAGTTTTTGTAGGAGAGGACCCACCATGGTAGCTTGTTATTGGGGCTTTTACAATTTTTTGTACGTAAGAACTAGAGAGTTATTGAGAATTCAATAAATGCATCTATGGTTTTTTTTCTTACTAAAAGTAGGCATTTGAATGTGAAGGTGAATGAGTTCCATCTGTCAAGGATGATGCTTTCCAAAAATAAAATGACTAAAATTATTTTTGAATGTCATTAAGTTACACGGCAAGGGTGAGTACTATATTTTAATTTATTTTGTAACTTATCTCCAAGGTTCTAAATAGCGTTTATAGTGTCGTAGCGGGAAGGCTAAAAAAAAAGCTATAGCGAATAGCGTCGCTATAGCGGAAGCTATTCCAAATAGCATTTTTTTTTTTACATTTCGTATATTCAATATTTGTACTAAATATCAACATTATCTAAGGTCTCATAGAACAATAAATAACACCAAAGTAATTAAGAAATTATAATATTCATATTGAACCCGTACAAACTCCAAATTGCGGTTCAAAATATCCATAGTAATATCATAAACTATCGATTTTTCCTATTAAAAATATCTTAAGTATCATGATTCATGACATAATCTATTTTTTTTTTCTATTCAAATTTTAATTCCGGTTTGGACTTTTTTTCTATTCAAATTTCTATTTCTATTCCCAATTTCAAATTGATTTATTTGTAGCAAGTAGCAACAAATTCAATTTTGATTTGAGATTTTTTTTATCTTTATTTAAAACCCATATAAATTGCTTAAAAATAAAATAAAATAAAACCCATATTGTATAGCGCAAATAGCGCCGTAGCGCAAATATATAGCGCATTTTGATGTCGTAGCGTAGCGTTTGGGGTCCAAAAACGCTATAGCGGCGCTATAGCACCGCTATAGCACCGCTATAGCGCGCTATTTAGAACACTGCTTATCTCACATAATAGTCTGGTTTTTATAGAAAATGATTTTTATTATTATGTATTTTTTATTTATATACATTTTTATATTATTGTTGAGCAATATATTTCTTAATATTTTTTTCGTTATTAGAATGATTTAACATGAAATTTTACAATTTTAGTTTTGACTTTATTATATACTTTATATTAAAGAGAGAACAATGAGTTTCTAATTTTATTGTCTATCTTCAAGCTATATTTTATACTAATCAATCATTCTAAAAATTATAGAATTTTTTGTCTTTTTTTTCTCTATATTAATTTACACGTGATACTTTCAAAATACAATTAACTAAAAAATATTGTAACAATGAGAAAAAAGTAATTTTATCATTTGTATGAAGTAATCAAAATAATACTGGTGTACTGATGCACTAAATCAAAATACATTTTATACTGTTCATTATTACTGACAATCTATATACCACTGGGTTGAACGTGCTATATATAAAATTGGATAGGCTGAACGTGCTATAAAATTGGGGAGAAAATCAGAATTTTTTAATAAATATATTAAATATTTTTTAAAGAATTAGAAAGATTGATTTTTTTTATATCACTGAAGAACCCGATTCATTGATTTTTTTTTATAACCTTATTTGGGTAAGTCAATTGATAAAATAGGATTGGACAAAAATAAGAGCATTTTGTGGTCATTTCCAATTTGTTATGTGATTATTTTTGGTATGACAAGTTAATTTTGGAAATAGTTGCTATTTTCCACCCGCTTAAAGTTGGCTATAGTATTTTTATCAAAAGCTTATCAAAAATGAATTGAAAAGAGTTTCTATTTTTAGCGTATAAAGTCCTATATAAGTGGAGAGAATGATCAAGTAGCCTTGCATTAATTGGTGATACGTAGATTGAATTTGTGAAGAAAGGTGATTTTGATTCTAGTCCAGAAAACTACTATTAGATTTCAGAGGTGAGTTCTTCAATAATTTTTATTGTTTTAGCTTTTAATCAGAATCTTTTGTTTCCTCCACTTGAAACTTGTTATTTTTTATTATATTGATAGTCATTTGTTATAAGTTTGATTTATTTTTTATTAAATTGACAGGCATTTGTTATATGTTTGATTTTTTTCATCATAATTTTCTTTTTTCTTTTATCTACATAAAAACTTCTTGTTTATATTTTGTTGTAAGGAAAATTCACCTTCAATTCTAAAAAAAAAGATAAAATAGGAAACACAAAAAAAATATAAATTTGTGCATACTTAATAAAGACAGAAAATAATATAATAGAAATTGTGCGTGTGTATTTGAAATTTCTTAACGTTTCTTAAGTCTTGCATTATTGAATTTCATTTACCAAATATCTATTATATATGTCATTCAAAATCTAGGCGGAATAACTTCTAGGCATATTTTAAAATTAGTAACCCATATTTAATTTTAGATACCACTTGTGCAAGATATATAAAGGTGTCGCAATATAAGTAATTCTTCTCTAAGTTATCTACATAAAAAAATGGTTTATATTTTGTTGAATTGAAATTCTCCATCCAATCCTAAAAATTACAGGAATAAAATACTAAAAAGTATTTGTGCATACTTTGAAAATGAAAAAAAAAAAAATAGAAAGTTATGTGTAAACACGAATCTCAATATTTTCAGTTCATATGCCATCTTTTACAAAACTAATAAATTTGTTTTTTTTGTTTGTGTTCTTCCTTCTAAAAAATGTATACACACTACTACAGAAATGGTCATTGTACACGGACATAAACAGGGGAGCTACACGGATTTCCTGCCGTGTGGAGTGCGAGGGTGTATAATCCCCTGAATAAATTATACACGGATATTTAACCGTGTGCAATTCCTGAGAGCTACACGGATCATTACATAAACAACCGTGGTCAATTCCTTGCCAAGTGGCGGTCTCCAAACCCGAGCTACACGGATCAGTACATAATTAACCGTGTCCAATTCCTTGCCAAGTGGCGCTCTCCAAAGCCGAGCTACACGGATCACTACATAATTAACCGTGTCCAATTCCTTGCCAAGTGGCGCTCTCCAAAGCCGAGCTACACGGATCACTACATAAACAACCGTGTCCAATTCCTTGCCAAGTGGCGCTCTCCAAAGCCGAGCTACACGGATCACTACATAAACAACCGTGTACGATGTCTCTGTCTACACGGACTTTTAGGTTAATATCCGTGTTGACATAGTTATTCTGCACGGCTCATTACATAAACAACCGTGTACATTAGTTGAGATCTATACACGGATATTTAACTAAAAGGCCGTGTACGATCATGTTTCTACACGGATGTCTATCAAAATATCCGTGTAGAATAACTATTTCTACACGGATCATTACATAAGCAGCCGTGTAGCTATCTTATATTTTTATTTGCTCTTTATTTGGCTTTCCACACGGACTTATGTGAAACATCCGTGTAGAATGGTTATATTTTTTTTCAATTTTTATTTTTTGTTTTGGCTAGCCTCCAGTTTGCTAGCCATTAAAAATCAATTCAAAACAAAGAATTTCCAATATATCAGAATACAACCCCTAAACAAAATTCATGTACACTAAATATATCAAAAATTCATGCACACAAAATTATACAAATCCATATTCTGGTTTACAAAATTCATTTTGAAACCACTTTGCCCACATACATCTAAAATAATCTATATCTTCATTGCTGTAATGCCCTGCCTTCTCGTTCGATTTATGCTGCCAAAAATTCAAAATATGTAGGTTATTAGGAAAATACAATATAACAACTGCATCTCTGTTTTGCTTTATAAAAATAAATATTGTAATTATAACAATGCAACTAATAAAACAAATTTAGTAGAATAAAATATTAGAGGAAATCAATATTAATTATATGGACAAGTCAAGGCAAACATATGAATTACATACCGGATAATTTGGCCAATCGAATTGTAAGCGTTCAACAAAGTGATACATAAAAATCATCGTGTAATAACCGCATTCCCAACCCTGAAACTGTTGCGGGCACTGAAATTTTCATTTAGCGGCCTATGTTAGAATGACAATTAATTTTTGAACAAAAAATATGAAATTATAAAAATTATAGTGCATGTGCTCACCGGCTGCCACCTGAAACACAACTTATTTTTACGCTTCGGAATCGTGCTTTGCATTCCTCCATCTTTAAGATATTGCAGAAAAGCCCTTACAAAATTGAGTGAATGTAATTAGCAATTCCACAATTTGTTATATGTAATTGGGAAAAAATCAAACCAAGTGAATTACTATTGCTTACTTTCTTATTGGAATGCAGATCATTTTGGATTGCTGAGGAATGATGCCCGGTCCGGGATGTGAAGAATCCATGAGGAAAACCAAATTCTCAAGTGGCACAATCACAATCAAACACCAGTGGCCACTCTGGTGGTATGGCACGAGAATAAATTTCTTATTATCCGAAACAGCCTTATGCATCGCTGAACGCATGTACTGGACAGTATCTTCCTCCTGATATTTCACCATCGTACCACTAGTAAAAGCGGGGTCCAAGAATGCACAGGAGTTCACCCTATCTTTCCCACAAGCCACAGACTGTTTTCGTTGTATCATCCTGAAAAATCATCATTTCACATTAGAATATATATTTGAGTGCTATACACATGATATATATGATTTTTTGGTCACTAACATGACGAAAACGGTGAGGACTCCCACATCGAGCCATTTATCGCTTGATGAGGCATGTAGAAAGTCCTTGAATTCTTTGAAAGGCAGCACGACCGTCCTGCCTTTGTGTAGGAGAACCTCGGGGGGGATATCGAACATTACGTTCTCCATATGATCTGGTGCCTTAACCAGGCAGGCGTGGAGATTCCGCAAATCCTCGGGCAAACGGCTAACCTCTTTTTCAGAGAGCCCCGTACGGTTTACTGGGGCATCCGCTGGCGCATCCGCTGGCGCAGCCTCTGGCGCATTTGCTGGCGCTTCCGCTGGTGCCGCCGCTGGCGCAGCAGGAGATTCTTGCGCATCAGCCCCGACTACTACTTCCAAGCCTCGCCGTACCGGTGACAAAGCTTCGTCCGCAGCGTTTCCAACGCCTCTTCGGGTCTGTATCAGATTTTGAACCTTTTTTCAAGTATTTCAAAATAATCATTTGAACGTAAGATATCCGTGTTTTATTTAGAGATTACCTGATCCAAAATAATCTGACACTTGGGCCATTGGATGATCTGTCTACGGGCATCATCAAGCACCACCATGCCGTCGGTAGGGACAGGAAGAGGTATGCGGGCAGCCCAATCGGCCACAATCATGTCAACCGTTACGGGGAGGTGGTTGGGCCTTAGCTGAGAACCGGCTGGAGGATGTACAATACCCTTAGCAAGGGTCAGAGGAGTTTTGTCGTGCCACATGACGAGGTCGCATGATGTGGCCTCCTGCAATTAATAATTATCAGAAATTAGTTAATGAACAAGTCACAATTACGGGTAGATTATGAACAAGTAGTGATTACCTGTAGATTGTCCAACACGCCCAGAACTTCGGTCCCGGATGCTTGACTGCTTCGCCGAAATCCCGGCGAAACGGGAGGTTGTTGCTCGGATTGCTACGTCAGAGATGTAATTTGGTTGATCCACCTTGATTCGAATTCAGCAGTCCTTCCATCGTACTCCGTTCTGAACTCCTCGCATACCTCCTGGCGTACCTGCGCCAACCTTGATTCCATCTCTTCCGTGCTAACTTTGGCACGCGGTCTTCTTTTTGGTTTTGGTCCGTCGTATACATCCTTCCAGCCACAGTAGACCGAGACACCCCTAACTCGACCCGTGTGTTCTTTAGTCCCGAGCGCTGCGGACAAGGAATCATCCACTCTTTCGACAGTCATGGAGCCCGAATTTACCTCCTCCTCCACATCCAACTGTTTAAAAAAAATTAGTTATAGCAAAAGACAAAGTAATGTACACGAAGTTACCACAAAGACACTTACCATTTTCTGAGCCACGGGTTGCACGTCACTTGGGAGTACTATCGTCCTGTCAGCGGTTACCTCAGATCTTCCCATGAGCCAGCATTGGGCCCTAGGATTTTGGATCCTAACCACAGGTGAGTCAGAATGTTTGTTTTGGTCCAGTACCTTAGCCCATTCGGCCGACTTACCCTCGTAACCACCTGACCCTAATTTGTGCGGGTACTTGTTCAATTTCGCGATCCTCCTGCCCTCGTCACTTTTTACCTTCACACATCAAGGCACATCAATTAGCTAGTTTAAGGAAGATAAGTACATATCGAGAAAGAACAGAGAGAAAGTTAATTGGCTGAATTTATATACCTTGAACTCTTCTGTGGACTTCAAAGCTTGAAACGCCTCCCAGTCCTCTTGTTTCAGCCATTTATAGTAGCCTACCGGATTTCTCCCTTCCTCCATGAAAACCGTCTTCAACGTGCTCTTGAATTGCTTCCAAGCTTCATTCATTTTCCTCAGAGTCTTTTTCTTTTTCGCGGACTTTGGGTCGTCATCCTGGATGTTCCAATGAGCCTGCATGATTGACAACAAAATTACTGCATGTAAGTTCATTCAAGTTTTCAGGTCAGGTATAGACATATATAACTTGCACTTAACCAAAGTACGGGGAATAAGTAGCTTGAAAATAATTTGTGTTTCACTTGCTCTACCAAATTGTTTTCTGTATATTAGGAAACTTTGGGGCACAACCTATGTCACTACCTACATGCAATCTAACCTTTATGACCAAATCAAAGTGAAATAATGTGTTGTATTTAGCTGAGTTTGTTAGTGATATTTCTTTGCTGATTTTGCTATCTGTCATGATAAGTGTAGGGCACCAGAATTGGGTCAAGGTGTCTGGCGATTACCTTACCTTTCCTGGTGGCGGTACCCAGTTCAAGCATGGTGCACTACACTAGCTACATTGATTAATTTCATTCAGCAGGTAATATATATTTGGTTTTGAATTTTTCTCTGTATATATAACTGCTAAATGATAGAATTTGGGATATAGTCCTACAAAGCAAGAATTATCACCTACACCCCTAGAAATATACCAAAGGTTAAGACATGCTAGAAAACTTGTATCCAACAAAAAAAGAAATAACAAACAGAATACGAAAACTGAATATATAATGCATGTACAGTTTTTTTTTTTTACCTTCACAATGTTCCACCATTCGTTCTTATCTTCGTCATCGAATTTGTCCCACCTCTCAACCAAGATAGATGCCTTCTGCTTCACCAAATTGTTACACCAATTTGTGTACTCTGCCCTACGTGGACCCTTCGGACACCCGGTTTTGTCGAACTCGATTTGCAAATCCTTCGCCTCTGAGGTCTTCGTGCACATTGTCGGACCTCTTTTCCTCTTTTCTGTCTGAGACTGCTGGTCCTCTTCTTCCACTATTATATCTACCTGCGGTTACACTGTTTCCAAAATCATATCTGCATTCTCACCTGGCTGTGACATGGTTCTTTCTACAAAAAAGAAACATTATTACAAATGCTATGAAATGTAAAATTTAGGTCTAACTTATGTGTTGTTGGGTCCTTTGTTCAATCATAGTGTTGGTTTTGCAATTTAGTCCCTGTAACATTAATTAGGTGTCCATGTCACTAGAATAGGTCAGTTGAGGAAACTTTTCACTTAACCAAAATACAATCAGAGATAAGGGTTTTGATTTAACCAAGATACAGGGAGCATTGCAACTTAGAGAGAGAGAGAGAGAGAGCCTTTCAAGGACAGAGCAGCAACCGCGCGAGAGGAGCTTAGAGATTCAATTGGCGAGTTCAGAGGAGAGCGACAGAGGAGACCGAGCTAGCACCGAGAGAGAGAACGATGGCAGCACCACAGAAAGAGATAGGAGACTAGGGGGTTTAGGTTTTAGGGGAGACGAGGAGATTTTGAAAAGATATCGAGCGACAGAGACGAGGCGCGCACTTTATTTCGCGTAAACTAAATATACACGGACATTTAAATAAACACCCGTGTAGAAACGTAAGAGAGCTACACGTTTAATTAAACACCCGTGTATAATTAGGTTACGCGAAATTATGAAATGCGCACCTACATATGGTTTTCTAGATTAATTTTTTCAAATTCCAAAGTTTCATATTTTTCAAATTCCATATTTTTCAAAATGGAAATTCCAAAATATAAAAAGGAACCTGATTTCAGTTTTATTTAGCTTGAAAATTATTTTATATCTTCGAGTATCTAGCAGAACTTAATAATAAATGCAAATAAATATTTCAATTTCTACACGGGCGTTTAAATAAATAACTGTGTAGAAAACAGTTTGTACACGGATTTTTTATTAAACGCCCGTGTACGTTGCTTATAAGGCGAAACAACTCTTGAAAATTAAACGACCGTGTTAAAAGCCATTTGTACACGTATTTTTAATTAAACGACCGTGTATGATTCTTGTAAGACGAAATTCAAAATTAAAGGACCTTCAAAAGCCTTTTGTACACGGAAGTCGAGAAGTTGCCTTATCTTTTTAATTAAGAAGACGAAACAACATCAAAATTCAATATAATCTGAGAAACTCCCCCTTTTCGATTACTTTTCTCTGAGAATTTGGAAGAAGAAATGGCCGCTTCGGTGCCACCGGAAGAAGACGCAAATGTGCCATGGCCATTGCCCCCCGGCTATGTCATTCCCGAGGATGCTCCCGAAGTCCCTCCCGGCTATGAAATGCCTCCTCCCAACTACAGGAGGACATGGCCATGGCCGCCCTCAAATGTGCCACGACGAAGCCCAAGGGAGCACCCACCACCAAAGCCCTACAAAAGGAGGGGCAATCCCTGGATCAGGCCAAAGAGACCCTGGATTAAAAGGAGGGGGTCAGGCCAAGGAGCAATCCAGCCAGGCCAGTGAAGGAGTGTTTAATTAAGTTAGCTTTTTTTTTCGTTTTGTTTTGATGTAATATATTTTTGTTCTTAATTTAATCAGCATTTTGTTTTCTTTCCGTTTAACTATTTTGTTAAATACTTCATGCTATCTAAATAAATACTGTTATAGATATGAATTAGCAGTACAAAACAACCAACAAATAATTAATTCATGGATAATCACTAAAAAGTAAATTATTTAAAATTAACTTAAATAATCTGTCTAAATAATATCATAGAATGCCTAATGCTCTCTAAATAATCCGATTTGAAAACATAAATGAACATTTTACTTGATATGACCTTATCTGGGTTTACAAATTTACAAAACAACCATAGAATAATTTTTTGGAAAAAAAATACCTTCTGTTCAAGTAATTATTTCAAAATATTTTTTACAACAAAATATTTCAAAATAACATGCAATTTAGTCACTGTTGTTCAAGTAAAGTATTTCAAGAATAATGTAATTTGAATTATTTCAATTTCTACACGGGCGTTTAATTAAATATCCGTGTAGGAAACCTTTTGTACACGGATTATTCATTAAACGCCCGTGTACGTTTCTTAGAAGGCCAAAAAACTATTGAAAATTAAACGACCGTAGAGAAAACTTTTCTTACACGGATTTTTAGTTAAACGTCCGTGTCCAACTATAGAAAACGTTTAATTCGAGAAGTTGCCTTATCTTTTTAATTCTGAAAAGACG
Source organism: Carex kokanica (assembly GCA_025461125.1). Classification (NCBI taxonomy): domain Eukaryota; kingdom Viridiplantae; phylum Streptophyta; class Magnoliopsida; order Poales; family Cyperaceae; genus Carex; species Carex kokanica. The sequence goes on from JAJGRX010001031.1 coordinate 259,670, forward strand.
AAAACGAATTCAAATAATCACTCCCCCGTTTCGATTACTTTTTCTCTGAGAATAATTTTAGGGGAAAAATACCTTCCTACACGGATGTGTAATGAAATATCCGTGTAGCTCCCTTTGAATTTCTACACAGACATTTTATGAAACGTATAAATGTATTTGTACACGGATGTTTAATTAAATGTCCGTGTTGCTCCCTTTGAATTTCTAATGAAATTAAAAATTATTCTTAGAAAGATGGGTGTTTCACGTACTAATTAAATTATAACAGAAATTATACAAAAATTCATGTCTAGATTATATCAAAAATTAATACAAAAAAACCTACACTAAATTATACAAAAAAACCTACACTAAATTATATCAAAAATTAATACAAAAACCACTCTGCCCACATATCTAAAATAATCTATCTGGTTCTTGCTCCTGATGCAACAAAGAAATATTAGAAACGAAATAAAAACATTACAATGAGACAGAAATATCCAGAGATAAACCGGCCTTGAGTCTTTAGCTTCATTGGGCTCTCTGAAATATTATAAAAGAAATATATATTATGCATTGAATTTTTTTTTTCCAAATAAGAAATATTAAAATTTTCAAGTTTAAAAGGAGTAAATATTATACATTGGATTTTTTTTTCCTTTTTCTCTTTTTTTCCACTGTTTGAACATCTTCCCATAATCCTTCATTGTGGTCAAATCTCATGTAATTTGCTTCGTCTTGTTCTGCAATTGTTGCTATCTCAGCTTGCACATCGGTACAAAATTGAGGTATCTCTTCGAACTGGTCGTACTCTTCTTCGTCGGTGACGTTTTCTACCCCAACAATCCTTCTTTTTCCGGATAGGACGACACTCCACCTATCATCACTCGGGTCAGTGACATAAAAGACTTGGATGGCTTGCTTGGCAAGTATGAACGGATCATCCACATACCCGACTTTGTCAAAATCAACGAGGGTGAACCCGTCGTTATCAACTTTAACACCCCGGTCTTCGACCCATTGGCACCGAAACAAGGGAATGCTAAGGTGAGGATTGTAAACGAGCTCTCAAATTTCTTCAATAACGCCGTAATAAGACTTTGAAGCTATTACAGGCCGGGTATCCCCCGATCTACTGAATTCTTGGGACGTCGCCACCAACGTCACACCACTATTTTGCATCGTGCTCTTATCACACTGTAATTTAGTGTAAAATGTATATCCGTTAATCTCGTATCATTGGAATGTTCTAACAACCATTTGGGGTCCTTCGCCCAGCAATCTAACAGTTTCATTTACGGGGGACATTTCGGGGTGTGATTTCACTCTGTCTTTCATCCATCCTATAAAAGAACGGTTATGCTCGTCAGTAAGCCACTTCTGACTTCTCGTGTAGTTATGTTGTCGAAGGATCGTCATGTGCTCATCTATATATGGAGCAACATCAGCCATGTGCTGCAGTACAATAAAATGTGCCTTTCGCAGGTCATCGTTATCAGCAACTATGGCTTTCAACCCTATTGTCCCTACTCCTTGTAGCCTTCCCTCGTATCGAGATTTTGGAACGCCAATAGGACCCACACCGATCATGTAGTTAGTGCAAAACTCAATTACCTCTTCTGTGGAATATCCCTCCACAATGCTACCTTCGGGACGATGTCGGTTCCTTACGTAACTTTTCAAAATACCCATGAATCTCTCGAATGGATACATATACCGCAGGAACGCGGGACCACAGATCTGAATTTCCCTCACGAGATGAACAACAAGGTGAACCATAACATCGAAAAAAGATGGCGGAAAATACATCTCAAGATGGCAAAGGGTAACGACGACCTCCTTCTGCAAAGCATCCAATTTGAGTGGGTCTATCACTTTGGATTTAATTGCATTGAAGAAAAAACAAAGCTTCGTAATGGTTTGCCGCACGGGCTTCGGTAAAATTCCCCGAATTGCAACAGGAATCATATGTGTCATTAAAACATGACAGTCGTGGGATTTCGGACCAATCAATTTCAGGTCCTTCATCGACACCAGCTTCTTAATATTCGAAGAATACCCTGATGGGACTTTAATACTATGAAGGCACTTACAAAAGCTCGTTTTCTCGATCTTTGACATTGTGCACATTGCGGGGGGAGGTATGCCTTTTGCTTCCCTTTATCCTGCGGTGCAAGCTCGGGTCGTATTCCCATTAATTTCATGTATTCTCGAACTTTAAGACCGTCTTTCGTCTTCCCCGAAATGTTCAATAATATGCCAATCAAACTGTCACAGACATTTTTTTCAACATGCATGACATTTAGGCAATGTCTCACTTCTAAATATTCCCAGTATGGTAGCTCCCAAAATATGGACTTCTTTTTCCAAATATCTTTCGGTGGTGGTTTGGCACGTTTTCCAAAAACAACAGCAAGGTTTTTAACCCGCATGAAGACATTCTTCCCATCTAACGGACGACGTGCCACTCCAAGCTCAATTTTCCCGTTGAATACCTTCTTCTTCTTACGGTATGGGTGATTAACAGGAAGAAACCTACGGTGCCCCATAAAAATATTCTTTTTACAATTTTTCAACCTCAGCACCTGCGTGTCATCTTCACAGATGGGGCACGCCTTTGCTCCTTTACAAGTGTAACCCGATAAATTCTCGTACGTGGGGAAATCATTTATGGTGCAGAATACCATGGCCCGCAAATTAAATTGCTCTTTGCCGTACGCATCCCACACCCGGACGCCATCCCTCCACAATTTCTGGAGGTCCTCAATTAATGGTGCGAGATACACATCTATGTCATTTCCGGGTTGTCTGGGTCCTTGGATTAGTAATGACATCATTATGTACCTGCGTTTCATGCACAACCAAGGAGGAAGATTGTAGATGCATATAAGAACTGGCCAAGTGCTGTGCTGACTGCTCATGCTTCCAAACGGACTCATTCCGTCTGTGCTCACCCCTAACTTAAGGTTTCGTGATTCGCCACCAAATCCTTCGAAATGTCTATCAATGTTTCTCCATTGAATTGAATCAGCAGGGTGTCTTAGTTTACCATCTTTTTTGCGCTCTTCTTGATGCCAACGCAACAATTTCGCATCTTTGGGATTTGCAAATAACCGTCTGAATCTCGGTATTATCGGGAAATACCACACCGCCTTAGCCGGAGGCCTTGCCTTTTTTCCTCCATCACAATCGTCAGTGTCCTGGTCCTTGTGTTTATACCGTAAAACACCACATTTAGGACAAACATGAATGGCCTCGTACTCGCCACGGTACAATACACAATCATTCGGACATGCATGTATTTTTTCAATCTTCAAACCCATTGGACAGATCAACTTCTTCGCCTGATATATTGTACAGGGTAACTCGTTATCTGGGAGCATCTCTCGTAAAAGCTTTAATAAGGACGTGAAACTCTTATCGCTCCAACCGTTGTCTGCTTTTAAGTTCAATAATTTCAACACAGCTGATAGTTTTGTAAATTTGGTACACCCGGGGTATAACGGCTTTTTAGATTCATTAGACAGATACTGAAATTTTTTAAAATTTTTATCACTAATTTCATCTTCCACATCACGTAACATGTCCTCTAGATTCTCAGTAAAATTGTATTCTGCATTTTCATCAATCTCCACCTCATCATCCTCGTTGCAATCAAGCCCAGCATTATCGAAATTTTCGACATTCTCAAAATCATCGTTACATTCAAATTCAAAATTATCAACAGTTTCTACATTATCATCATTCTCGTCCAAAACAAAATTTCTATTGGTTCCACTACATTCCCCAATTTTCTCACCATGCATAAACCAACATGTATATTTTTTCTTAAATCCCCGACAAATCAAATGAGCTCTAATTTCTTCCGAATCCCCAAATCTTATATAATTTTTACAATCTCTACAAGGAGACAAGATGTCGTTATCTTTTGTGTCCACTCTATAACTCTCAGCAAATTTTAGGAACTCATCAACGCGAGCCAAGTATTCTGCACTATCACGTTGCAATTCGTACATCCAACTTCGATCCATCTGTAAATTAAAGTAAAAAAAAAAAATTCCAATTAAACATATATTGTGGTCAGCAAATATATTGTTCCAAATTCTTGGCTTATAAAGGGCCGGTTTATAATCCTAACCCACTCTTTGAATATTATGCCTCATATGTGAACACATATTAGCGGGATTTAATTAGTATTTGAGAAAAATTCGGCAGCATTTCTCTTTAACTCCCCAAGTATGCGTAAAAACCACATACTCGTAGGAGCAATAAGGAGAAATACTGTCGAACTTTCCTCAAATACTAATTAAATCCCGCTAATACGTGTTCACATCCTAAATGAGACACAATATTCAAAGAGCAGTCCCAAACGGGGGACTATCCAAAATTAATCCCTATTGAATTAATTTTGAACGGGCATGGACCTAAAAGCATCAGTAGGTCGGTTATTGGACCACAATACACTAATTATTTACATTATCTTAACAAATCAAGCACGCATGCATTAAATAATAATTGACAGAAATAATTAAGCAATATTAATCAGTAACAGAAAATTAGATAAAGAAGAGGAAAATATATATATGTATGACTAACCTTGGCAATAGAGAGGAGAATGCGAATTAACTTCCAAGCTATATCTCAGATCCGGCCTCGTTCCTTGTGTGCAGAAATCAGACCAATTCAATACAGAGAGAGAGAGAGAAAAGTATTAATTGATCAAAACGGCGCCGGAAGAAGGCCTTTTATATAGTTCCAAACCCTAAAATAACCTTTCTACACGGATGATAATCTATAAATCCGTGTAAAAAAAGCATTACGAGAGCTACACGGACTTTTACATATGTAGCTGTTTATAAAAGATAACCTTTATACACGGACATTTATATAAACAGCCGTGTGTAATATAAAAGATAAACTTTCTTCACGGACATTTAGAATTCTTTTTTTTTTCCTAATTTTTGTTTTTTTTTTTTGGTTTAGCCTTCCATTATTTCGAGCAAGTATCTTTGTTTTCACGGATATTTAGCTATAAATCCGTGTAGAAAGACACACAGACTTTTATATAAACAGCCGTGTAAATTATTTTTCTACACTGTTAATTAAACAAAAATCCGTGTACTATTTCTCGTTTCTACACGGCTCTTTATTAAACGTCCGTGTAGCATTGTTTTTTTTTTTTTTTTTTTTGGCTGTCAGCTAGTTTTTTTCCCTATGTTTTTCATAACAAACAATTTCCAAAACAGAGGAAGACATTTAAACTAAAAATTCATGTACCCTAAATTATACAAAATTAAAGCATTACAAAAGTTGGAATAAAAAGTCATATTGTAAACTAAACATTTCCATTAAGGAGTATAATAGGGTGGTTCTTTTCTTTTGGTGCCGGTAGGGTTTACAGAGGGGTGATATGAAGATATGTTTTAAAGTTGATAACGACGGGTTCACCCTCGTTGATTTTGACAAAGTCGGGTATGTGGATGATCCGTTCATACTTGCCAAGCAAGTCACCCAAGTCTTTTATGTCACTGACCCGAGTGATGATAGGTGGAGTGTCGTCCTATCCGGAAAAAGAAGGATTGTTGGGGTAGAAAACGTCACCGACGAAGAAGAGTACGACCAGTTCGAAGAGATACCTCAATTTTGTACCGATGTGCAAGCTGAGATAGCAACAATTGCAGAACAAGACGAAGCAAATTACATGAGATTTGACCACAATGAAGGATTATGGGAAGATGTTCAAACAGTGGAAAAAAAAGAGAAAAAGGAAAAAAAAATCCAATGTATAATATTTACTCCTTTTAAACTTGAAAATTTTAATATTTCTTATTTGGAAAAAAAAAATTCAATGCATAATATATATTTCTTTTATAATATTTCAGAGAGCCCAATGAAGCTAAAGACTCAAGGCCGGTTTATCTCTGGATATTTCTGTCTCATTGTAATGTTTTTATTTCGTTTCTAATATTTCTTTTTTGCATCAGGAGCAAGAACCAGATAGATTATTTTAGATATGCGGGCAGAGTGGTTTCAACAGTAATTTTTGTAAACTAGAAATATGGATTTGTATAATTTAGTGTAGGTTTTTTGTATTAATTTTTGATATAATCTAGACATGAATTTTTGTATAATTTCTGATATAATTTAATTAGTACGTGAAATTTATATTTTATTTGTTTAAATAAAAAACACCCATCTTTCTAAGAATAATTTTTAATTTCATTAGAAATTCAAAGGGAGCAACACGGACATTTAATTAAACATCCGTGTACAAATACATTTATACGTTTCATAAAATGTCTGTGTAGAAATTCAAAGGGAGCTACACGGATATTTCATTACACATCCGTGCAGGAAGGTATTTTTTCCCCTAAAATTATTCTCAGAGAAAAAGTAATCGAAACGGGGGAGTGATTATTTGAATTCGTTTTCGTCTTTTCAGAATTAAAAAGATAAGGCAACTTCTCGAATTAAACGTTTTAACTTAAAATTGGACACGGACGTTTAACTAAAAATCCGTGTAAGAAAAGTTTTCTCCACGGTCGTTTAATTTTCAATAGTTTTTTGGCCTTCTAAGAAACGTACACGGGCGTTTAATGAATAATCCGTGTAGAAAAGGTTTTCTACACGGATATTTAATTAAACGCCCGTGTAGAAATTGAAATATTCAAATTACATTATTCTTGAAAATACTTTACTTGAACAACAGAGACTAAATTGCATGTTATTTTGAAATATTTTTTTGTAAAAAATATTTTGAAATATTTTTTTGTAAAAAATATTTTGAAATAATTACTTGAACAGAAGGTATTTTTTTTCCGAAAAATTATTCTATGGTTGTTTTATAAATTTGTAAACCCAGATAAGGTCATATCAAGTAAAGTGTTCATTTATGTTTTCAAATCGGATTATTTAGAGAGCATTAGGCATTCTATGATATTATTTAGACAGATTATTTAAGTTAATTTTAAATAATTTACTTTTTAGTGATTATCCATGAATTAATTATTTGTTGGTTGTTTTGTACTGCTAATTCATATCTATAACAGTATTTATTTAGATAGCATGAAGTATTTAACAAAATAGTTAAACGGAAAGAAAACAAAATGCTGATTAAATTAAGAACAAAAATATATTACATCAAAACAAAACGAAAAAAAAAAGCTAACTTAATTAAACACTCCTTCACTGGCCTGGCTGGATTGCTCCTTGGCCTGACCCCCTCCTTTTAATCCAGGGTCTCTTTGGCCTGATCCAGGGATTGCCCCTCCTTTTGTTAGGCTTTGGTGGTGGGTGCTCCCTTGGGCTTCGCCGTGGCACGTCATTTGAGGGCGGCCATGGCCATGTCCTCCTGTAGTTGGGAGGAGGCATTTCATAGCCGGGAGGGACTTCTAATTTCACGGGAGCATCTTCGGGAGGGACATAGCCGGGGGGCCATGGCCATGGCACATTTGCGTCTTCTTCCGGTGGCACCGAAGCGGCCATTTCTTCTTCCAAATTCTCAGAGAAAAGTAATCGAAAAGGGGGAGTTTCTCAGATTATATTGAATTTTGAAGTCGTTTCGTCTTCTTAATTAAAAAGATAAGGCAACTTCTCGAATTCCGTGTACAAAAGGCTTTTGAAGGTCGTTTAATTTTGAATTTCGTCTTATAAGAATCATACACGGTCGTTTAATTAAAAATACATGTACAAATGGCTTTTAACACGGCCGTTTAATTTTCAAGAGTTGTTTCGCCTTATAAGCAACGTACACGGGCGTTTAATAAAAAATCCGTGTACAAAATGTTTTCTACACGGATATTTATTTAAACGCCCGTGTAGAAATTGAAATATTTATTTGCATTTATTATTAAGTTCTGCTAGATACTCGAATATATAAAATAGTTTTCAAGCTAAATAAAACTGAAATCAGGTTCCTTTTTATTTTTAAGTTTTCCATTTTGAAAAATATGGAATTTGAAAAAATTAATCTAGAACACCATATGTAGGCGCGCATTTCACAATTTCGCATAAACTAATTATACACGGGTGTTTAATTAAACGTGTAGCTCTCTTATAAATACGTGTACAAAAGGCTTTAAAACACGGCCGTTTAATTTTCAAGAGTTGTTTCGCCTTATAAGCAACGTACACGGGCTTTTAATAAAAACTCCGTGTACAAAATGTTTTCTACACGGATATTTAATTAAACGCCCGTGTAGAAATTGAAATATTTATTTGAATTTATTATTAAGTTCTGCTAGATACTCGAAGATATAAAATAATTTTCAAGCTAAATAAAACTGAAATCAGGTTCCTTTTTATTTTTGAAGTTTTCCATTTTGAAAAATATGGAATTTGAAAAATATGAAACTTTGGAATTTGAAAAAATTAATCTAGAAAACCATATGTAGGCGCGCATTTCATAATTTCGCGTAACCTAATTATACACGGGTGTTTAATTAAACGTGTAGCTCTCTTACGTTTCTACACGGGTGTTTATTTAAATTTCTGTGTATATTTAGTTTACGCGAAATAAAGTGCGCGTCTCGTCTCTGTCGCTCGATATCTTTTCAAAATCTCCTCGTCTCCCCTAAAACCTAAACCCCCTAGTCTCCTATCTCTTTCTGTGGTGCTGCCATCGTTCTCTCTCTCGGTGCTAGCTCGGTCTCCTCTGTCGCTCTCCTCTGAACTCGCCAATTGAATCTCTAAGCTCCTCTCGCGCGGTTGCTGTTCTCTCCTTGAAAGGCTCTCTCTCTCTCTCTCTCTCTCTCTCTAAGTTGCAATGCTCCCTGTATCTTGGTTAAATCAAAACCCTTATCTCTGATTGTATTTTGGTTAAGTGAAAAGTTCCTCAACTGACCTATTCTGGTGACATGGACACCTAATTAATGTTACAGGGACTAAATTGCAAAACCAACACTATGATTGAACAAATGATCCAACAACACATAAGTTAGACCTAAATTTTACATTTCATAGCATTTGTAATAATGTTTCTTTTTTGTAGAAAGAACCATGTCACAGCCAGGTGAGAATGTAGATATGATTTTGGAAACAGTGGAACCGCAGGTAGATATGATAGTGGAAGAAGAGGACCAGCAGTCTCAGACAGAAAAGAGCAAAAGAGGTCCGACAATGTGCACGAAGACCTCAGAGGCGAAGGATTTGCAAATCGAGTTCAACAAAACCGGATGTCCGAAGGGTCCACGTAGGGCAGAGTACACAAATTGGTGTAACAATTTGGTGAAGCAGAAGGCATCTATCTTGGTTGAGAGGTGGGACAAATTCGATGACGAAGATAAGAACGAATGGTGGAACATTGTGAAGGTAAAAAAAAAACTGTACATGCATTATATATTCATTTTTCGTATTCTGTTTGTTATTTCTTTTTTTGTTGGATACAAGTTTTCTAGCATGTCTTAACCTTTGGTATATTTCTAGGGGTGTAGGTGATAATTCTTGCTTTGTAGGACTATATCCCAAATTCTATCATTTAGCAGTTATACAGAAAAAAATTCAAAACCAAATATATATTACCTGCTGAATGAAATCAATGTAGTGTAGTGCACCATGCTTGAACTGGGTACCGCCACCAGGAAAGGTAAGGTAATCGCCAGACACCTTGACCCAATTCTGGTGCCCTACACTATTATCATGACAGATAGCAAAATCAGCAAAGAAATATCACTAACAAACTCAGCTAAATACAACACATTATTTCACTTTGATTTGGTCATAAAGGTTAGATTGCATGTAGGTAGTGACATAGGTTGTGCCCCAAAGTTTCCTAATATACAGAAAACAATTTGGTAGAGCAAGTGAAACACAAATTATTTTCAAGCTACTTATTCCCCGTACTTTGGTTAAGTGCAAGTTATATATGTCTATACCTGACCTGAAAACTTGAATGAACTTACATGCAGTAATTTTGTTGTCAATCATGCAGGCTCATTGGAACATCCAGGATGACGACCCAAAGTCCGCGAAAAAGAAAAAAGACTCTGAGGAAAATGAATGAAGCTTGGAAGCAATTGAAGAGCACGTTGAAGACGGTTTTCATGGAGGAAGGGAGAAATTCGGTAGGCTACTATAAATGGCTGAAACAAGAGGACTGGGAGGCGTTTCAAGCTTTGAAGTCCACAGCAGAGTTCAAGGTATATAAATTCAGCCAACTTTGTCTCTGTTCTTTCTCGATATGTACTTATCTTCCTTAAACTAGCTAATTGATGTGCCTTGATGTGTGAAGATAAAAAGTGACGAGGGCAGGAGGATCGCGAAATTGAACAAGTACCCGCACAAATTAGGGTTAGGTGGTTACGAGGGTAAGTCGGCCGAATGGGCTAAGGTACTGGACCAAAACAAACATTCTGACTCACCTGTGGTTAGGATCCAAAATCCTAGGGCCCAACACTGGCTTATTGGAAGATCTGAGGTAACCGCTGACGGGACGATAGTACTCCCAAGTGACGTGCAACCCGTGGCTCAGAAAATGGTAAGAGTCTTTGTGGTAATTTCGTGTACATTACTTTGTCTTTTGCTATAACTAATTTTTTTTTAACAGTTGGATGTGGAGGAGGAGGTAAATTCGGGCTCCATGATTGTCGAAAGAGTGGATGATTCCTTGTCCGCAGTGCTCGGGACTAAAGAACACACGGGTCGAGTTAGGGGTGTCTCGGTCTACTGTGGCTGGAAGGATGTATACAACGGACCAAAACCAAAAAGAAGACCGCGTGCCAAAGTTAGCACGGAAGAGATGGAATCAAGATTGGCGCAGGTACGCCAGGAGGTATGCGAGGAGTTCAGAACGGAGTACGATGGAAGGATGGCTGAATTCGAATCAAGGTGGATCAACCAAATTACATCTCTTACGCAGCAATCCGAGCAACAACCTCCCGTTTCGCCGGGATTTCGGCGAAGCAGTCAAGCATCCGGGACCGAAGTTCTGGGCGTGTTGGATAATCTACAGGTAATCATTATTTGTTCATAATCTACCCGTAATTGTGACTTGTTCATTAACTAATTTCTGATAATTATTGCAGGAGGCCACATCATGCGACCTCGTCATGTGGCATGACAAAACTCCTCTGACCCTTGCTAAGGGTATTGTACATCCTCCAGCCGGTTCTCAGCTAAGGCTCAACCACCTCCCCGTAACGGTTGACATGATTGTGGCCGAATGGGCTGCCCGCATACCTCTTCCTGTCCCTACCGACGGCATGGTGGTGCTTGATGATGCCCGTAGACAGATTGTCCAATGGCCCAAGTGTCAGATTATTTTGGATCAGGTAATCTCTAAATAAAACACGGATATCTTATGTTATGTTCAAATGATTATTTTGAAATACTTGAAAAAAGGTTCAAAATCTGATACAGACCCGAAGAGGCTTTGGAAACGCTGCGGACGAAGCTTTGTCACCGGTACGGCGAGGCTTGGAAGTAGTAGTCGGGGCTGATGCACAAGAATCTCCTGCTGCGCCAGCGGATGCGCCAGCGGATGCGCCAGTAGACCGTACGGGGCTCTCTGAAGAAGAGGTTAGCCGTTTGCCCGAGGATTTGCGGAATCTCCACGCCTGCCTGGTTAAGGCACCAGATTATATGGAGGACGTAATGTTCGATATCCCCCCCGAGGTTCTCCTACACAAAGGCAGGACGGTCGTGCTGCCTTTCAAAGAATTCAAGGACTTTCTACATGCCTCATCAAGCGATAAATGGCTCGATGTGGGAGTCGTCACCGTTTTCCTCTTGTTAGTGACCAAAAATCATATATATCATGTGTATAGCACTCAAATATATATTCTAATGTGAAATGATAAATTTTCAGGATGATACAACGAAAACAGTCTGTGGCTTGTGGGAAAGATAAGGTGAACTCCTGTGCATTCTTGGACCCCGCTTTTACTAGTGGTACGATGGTGCAATATCAGGAGAAAGATACTGTCCAGTACATGTGTCCAGCGATGCATAAGGCTCTTTCGGAGAATAAGAGATTTATTCTCGTGCCATACCACCAGAGGGGCCACTGGTGTTTGATTGTGATTGTGCCACTTGAGAATTTGGTTTTCCTCATGGATTCTTCACAGCCCGAACCGGGCGTCACTCCTCAGGACTCCAAAATGATCTGCATTCCAATAAGAAAGTAAGCAATAGTAATTCACTTGGTTTGATTTTTTCCCAATTACATATAACAAATTGTGGAATTGCTAATTACATTCACTCAATTTTGTAAGGGCTTTTCTGCAATATCTTAAAGATGGAGGAATGCAAAGCACGAATCCGAAGCATAAAAATAAGTTGTGTTTCAGGTGGCAGCCGGTGAGCACATGCACTATAATTTTTATAATTTCATATTTTTTGTTCAAAAATTAATTGTCATTCTAACATAGGCCGCTAAATGAAAATTTCAGTGCCCGCAACAGTTTCAGGGTTGGGAATGCGGTTATTACACGATGATTTATATGTATCACTTTGTTGAACGCTTACAATTCGATTGGCCAAAATATCCGGTATGTAATTCATATGTTTGCCTTGACTTGTCCATATAATTAATATTGATTTCCTCTAATATTTTATTCTACTAAATTTGTTTTATTAGTTGCATTGTTATAATTACAATATTTATTTTTATAAAGCAAAACAGAGATGCAGTTGTTATATTGTATTTTTCTAATAACCTACATATTTTGAATTTTTGGCAGCATAAATCGAACAAAAAGGCAGGGCATTACAGCAAGGAAGATATAGATTATTTTAGATGTATGTGGGCAAAGTGGTTTCAAAATGAATTTTGTAAACCAGAATATGGATTTGTATAATTTAGTGTGCATGAATTTTTGATATATTTAGTGTACATGAATTTTGTTTAGGGGTTGTATTCTGATATATTGGAAATTCTTTGTTTTGAATTGATTTTTAATGGCTAGCAAACTGGAGGCTAGCCAAAACATAAAATAAAAATTGAAAAAAAAATATAACCATTCTACACGGATGTTTCACATAAGTCCGTTTGGAAAGCCAAATAAAGAGCAATAAAAATATAAGATAGGTACACGGCTGCTTATGTAATGATCCGTGTAGAAATAGTTATTCTACACGGATATTTTGATAGACATCCGTGCAGGAAAATGATCGTACACGGCCTTTTAGTTAAATATCCGTGTATAGATCTCCACTAATGTACACGGTTGTTTATGTAATGAGCCGTGCAGAATAACTATGTCTACACGGATATTAACCTAAAAGTCCGTGTAGACAGAGAAATCGTACACGGCTGTTTATGTTCCAATCTGTGTACCTCTGCTTTGGAGAGCGCCACTTGGCAAGGAATTGGACACGGTTGTTTATGTAGTGATCCGTGTAGCTCGGCTTTGGAGAGCGCCACTTGGCAAGGAATTGGACACGGTTGTTTATGTAGTGATCCGTGTAGCTCGGCTTTGGAGAGCGCCACTTGGCAAGGAATTGGACACGGTTAATTATGTAATGATCCGTGTAGCTCGTGTTTGGAGAATGCCACTTGGCCAGGAATTGACCACGGTTGTTTATGTAATGATCCGTGTAGCTCTCAGGAATTGCACACGGTTAAATACCCGTGTATAATTTATTCAGGGGATTATACACCCTCGCACTCCACACGGCAGGAAATCCGTGTAGCTCCCCTGTTTATGTCCGTGTACAATGACCATTTCTGTAGTAGTGTATAAAAGTAAAAGTACATATTTGGGGGTATTGGAGGTATATGATAATAAGTAATTTGGGAGGTCAATTTGGGTTGATATATATTTTCAGTTCTGAATCAGTTAATGATTTTATTTAGGCAGTAAATAGCTGCAAGAAATTTATTTTTCTTCTCTTTTTCTGGAGTATATTTTTGGTTTGTATGGAGTAAACTGATGCAAAGAATGATGCTTTGATGTTGATAAATAGATGATATTTTCTAATGGGCAAAGGAATCAGGTGGATTGTTAATTTTGTTTTCATTTCTCACATTTTTCCCTTTAATTTTCTTGATTGGGTTAGAAGACATATTAGATTATGCTATGTAAATCTTTTTCAGAGCATCTATACGTCAGACTTTTATTTCCAATTTCAAATTCAACATGGCATAGTTTATTTTAATTGTTAAGATGTACGATAATTTAAGAAAATATTTTCTTTGAAAGAAATTACTTTATAATTGCTTTACTCAACTCTTTTTTTCTATCCCAGGCAATCTCTTCTTTTGAACAATTTCGAAACCTTTCTCTTTCATATATTTCCATAATCTGCTCGCTTCCAGCCATCTTTATTAGTCTTATCGATTGCTCCTTGATTCGTCTTTCTTTTCTCTACATTTTGGCAATTTGTATTTGTTTTGCGATCTGGAATTTTATGTGTGTATCTTTCTTTCAATAATCATTGTCTAATATAGTATTATAGGTAATGTAATTAATTATCTCTAACGAAGATTAAGTCCTATATATCTTTTTTTCCCCTTCGATGATTTTCTAATTCTAATTCATCTCTGTTACTTGATTAATACATAGTTTATGATTATTTTCCAATTAGTGTTGGATTCTTATTTCATATGGATTGCATGCTTCTTTAAACCGAAAAAACACTTATTTATTTTTATTTAGAAATTTGGCCCAAAATGCATGCCAGATGCTTGGGAGATGAGGATTCTAGAAACAACTATAATATTTTTTTAATATGTGCTAATACTAGTACTAATAGTTATCATTTCAAATTGGCACCTTTGCAGTATTTCTACAAATAAAAGTTTAGATATGCATACATATTTTCTAACTTGTGTATAATTTTATGTCAAAAGAAGAAAACAGTTGTTATTAGATATATAAAAGCAAAATATATAGAGTGAGGCTATGGTACCACACATAGCACAGTTAGGCCCGTGCTATGGCTCAAAATTTGAGTTTTCAAAATCCTAACGGTCCATCCAAACCGTTCAACATGATTATAAAATGAATATGTACTTGCAAACCAAATTTTATATTTTTTCGAATTTTTTTACTATTTTTTTAGATAGATAGAAAATCACTTGATCTGAAAATTCTGGACCATCCAAAAACAGTGATTTTCTACCTATCTAAAAAAATAGTAAAAAATTTTAAAAAATGTAAAATTTGGTTTGCAAGTACATATTCATTTTATAATCATGTTGAACGTTTTGGATGGACCGTTAGGATTTTGAAAAGTCAAATTTTGAGCCGTAGCACCGACCCATCCGTGCACTAGTACAAAAAACCCCTTCACCGACTGTTCAAATACCCCTACACCGACTGTTATAGAGGCGTCAGTGATGGCGCCGACAGTATAGGTATACCTTTACTGACGGGTAAAAAACAGTCAGTATAGGTCATTAACACTGACGGATTAAAAACAGTCAGTGTAGGTACCCAACACCGACGGTTTTTGTTAAAAAACAGTCGGTGAAGGTACCCAACACTGACGGTTTTTGATAAAAAAAACAGTCGGTGAAGGTACCCAACACCGACGGTTTTTGTTAAAAAACAGTCGGTGAAGGTACCCAACACTGACGGTTTTTGATAAAAAACAGTCGGTGAAGGTACCCAACACCGACGGTTTTTGTTAAAAAACAGTCGGTGAAAGTCCCCAACACCGACTGTTTTTATTAAAAAACAGTCAGTATAGTTTCTAAAAACAGTAAGCATTGGTATACAAATTTTTGCATAATTCTATTGGTATTGGAGCTAGCCTATATTTTTGCTAGTCATATATTACCATTCGACTTTCATTAACATTAAACAAAATATCAAGCAAATAATTTAGACAATATAAAGAATAGACAACACAATATAAAACATCATAACATATTTATTCACAAAAGACCACACAATATAACAATATTTACATAACACAAATAAACAAAATATGCAACTGAATTACACAACAACCATTGTATTTCATGTAAATAGTTTAGAAGTCGTCCAAACACCATTCTCGTGTTATTACATGAAGTTGAGTCAGTGCCTAAACCCAACATTTCAATTTCACAATCTAATTGATGGTGAAAATATACCTACAAGACAAAGGGGTTGAATCAATCTTCTTCTTCGAAGCACTATTGACATTGCATGAGAGATTGAGGATGCCAAACTGTTTCATCCTCTCCATTTCGAGTTCATCATTTCTTTCCTGGCCTTTTCGATGCCCAATAGAGCTTGATCCATCTTTGATGTCAATCGATCTATACCACAAACCACAATTTAATCCCATAAATACTAAATTCAAACCTTTCATAAATCCAATTCCATATCTAAACATTTCACAAATTCCAAACATTTCACAATTTCACAACTTAGGGTTATTGGAGCAGGTTCAGTACAATTAGACCCAGGTTGACAACATTGTAGAGTTGGAAAGGAGGTTAGTGTAATTTGAGTTTTTTTTCATTGTGAATTATATAATCATCTGTGGATGGGTATAAGAAATACTTTCACTCACAGACTTGAAGATGCAGGTTATGTTGTTGGTGCCAAAGTTCTTGAACTTCTGTCACAGAGACAGAGTAAACAATTATTTAACATAGTGCTTATACAGTATTTTTTGTGATTGTTTTCCACTGTTTTTTTTTTAAAAAGAATAGTAAAGTATTGGAGAGATTTTATATGAAAAACAATTGATACAAGAATATTCCTACTATAGAGAATGCTGCAAGGGTGTACCTTCTTTTTTCCACATGTCCAACATCTCATTTGTTGTTGGAACCTATTAAAACACAAAAAATTGAAAGTGTCATAGAAATAAATTCCTTATTTGTAGAGGCAATCACATACCATACTTCACCATATATGGTACCTCGAGATATTCAGTAGTCAGAATATGAGATTGGAGAAACCTAAAGCAGCTCCAAATCTTAATTTCTACATCAGCATATCTAAGTACTAAAATAAGTTACAGGTTTCATCCTCAAATAAATAAATTGATCCAAAACTATACAATTAATGAGGATTGATAATGACAAAATCAGCATCAAGTAAGATTGAGAAGAGAAAATTACTTTTAAAACTAGTCTAATTATAAATCTATACCATCTATCAGGATATGTAATAAGTTATTGGAGAAACCATTAATTCAATTGCTTAATTTTTCAGATTGTTCTTTAGTAAACACGAAAGGGTATTGAGTAAAGATATTCATTACTTCCTTCTATTGCAACATAATAGAAGTTATAGAAGAGTAATTGAAGTTGCTAATTAGTAAGAGAACTTACACTTCCTTTAGATTTGGGAGATTGGCCAAAGATGAAGGCAGTGAACCAGTAAGCTTATTATTTTCAAGGTAACTGTAACAAAGAACAAAATATATGTATATATAAATTAATATAAGATGCCAATATGATCTTATTTGCACACAAAGTTTGAAATGACTGTTCTCTTACATAATTTGTAAATTTGGGCACCCACTAAAGTCAGGGATTGAACCGGTAAGTGTAAAAATGTCAAGTTGAGTCTCAATCAGAGGCATAAGTTTGGAATCGAGATTCAGTTAGTAAAAAGTGAGAGAAGATTACACTTGAGTAACATAATCGAGCTTAGGGCTTGACAAAATCATACTTCTATATTGACCAAATCCCAACAGAAGCAGCACAAATCTGGTACCAGCATAGGTACCAATACAGCACAAAACAAAAACAGCACAGAGCAGTGCATACCAGCACAGAGAACACAGAGCAGGGCGAGGCAGGTCGGGGGAAAGCAAGGCGGAGAGAGAACGAGAGAAAGCAACCAACGCTGACGGCTCCGAGAGAACGAGAGAAAGTGAGGAGGAGAGAGACAGCAAGGCGGAGGTGGTGTGCTCGCCGAGAGACGGAATTTTTCGATAAGCTTTGGGAGAACAGCGGGAAATGAAATTTTGGTCTCTTTGAGAGATTTGGGAGGGTTTATCTCTTTGAGGAGAAAGAAATGAAATTTAGAAGGGGGAAATGAAAATTTTTTGGCGCCTGATCGAAAGAGATGGGAAGGAAAATTTCGGGAGGAAATAAAACACTGACGGCTCCGAAGAAAATAAAACAGTCACTACACTATATCAACAACACTGACGGTTCGAACTAAAAACGGTCAGCACAAGATTTCAACACTGACGGTTACCAATAAAAAACAGTCAGTATAGTATATCAACACTGACGGTTCCGAAATAAAAACAGTCAGTGTAGTATATCAACACTGATGGTTACTAATTAAAAACAGTCAGTATAGTATATCAACACTGACGGTTCTAAAATAAAAACAGTCAATAAAGGTATCAACACTGACGGTTCCGGAATAAAAACAGTCAGTGAATAAAAAATTACAAAAAAATTGACAATAAAATCAATATAAAAGGAAGTTTGGAATCTAACCGTTCATTTTCACGCGGGAAATCAACGGTCAATCTGCAGTGAAATTATTCCAAATCTATTTTAAAATGATCAAGGGAGTACATTGAACGTAACCAACATAAAAGTTTGGAAGTTTTATTATGTATGAGCTTCGATCCAACACGAAGTGTTTATAGCCATACGATGCTTCAATTTTCAGTCAACTAGATGGATGGATAAATAAAAACAAATTTTGATCAAACTTGGATGCAAGACAATAAATGCAGTGCTCTTTAATTTGAACGGTTTCGATCGACCCACTGACGACATATTCCCGTGTGTCTTCATTAACTCATGAAACAAGAGTTATGTTTCATGTTCATGCATAGAAGATGTGACTCATATATGCAACATGCATGTAATGCTAATTCAATATGTTAAAATCATTTAATTAAGCAATAAACATGTTATAACATTAATTATTGTATAAATATTACTAATATAATTTTCATAACAACATATTTTCTAAAATTAAAGTCAAAATTTCATGTTAATTGCCTAAATTTCACTAATCACGTAAATTACTAATCATACTTATTTAATAGAATATGTTCATTCTAATAAACAAGCATTGCAATTTGTCGATGAAACAATTAATTAGTAATTTATTGTTTTAGGTTTTTCATTCCATCATTAACAAACTTTTAAACACTATACAACGAACGTCTTACCATACATAATTTCAATCCTATTTTATTAAAAACAATGATAAAATACTTATTGCATCTATAAATTCAATTTGAACAAATAAACTTAATTATTAAATATCTTACAAAATATACACAATGCATAAATTTTTATTCTCAAATAGTTATACATTTTTATTCTCAAATAAACTTAATTATTGCTCAACACTGACTGTTATTTAAAAAAAAAGGTCGGTGTAGGTATGAGCAACACTGACTGTTTTCTTAAAAAAAGGGTCGGTGTAGGGTATGAGCAACACTGACTGTTTTTTTCAAAAAAGGGTCGGTGTAGGTATGAGCAACACTGACTGTTTTCTTAAAAAAAGGGTCGGTGTAGGGTATGAGCAACACTGACTGTTTTTTTCAAAAAAGGGTCGGTGTAGGTATGAGCAACACTGGCTGTTTTCTTAAAAAAAGGGTCGGTGTTGGTGAACTGCTCAACACTGACGGTTTTATCAATAAAAGGGTCAGTGTAGGTATGAGCAGCACTGACTGTTTTTTAAAAAAAAGGGTCGGTGTAGGGTATGTGCAACACTGATTGTTTTAAAAAAAAAAGGGTCGGTGTAGGTATGGGCAACACTGACGCTTCGCTTAAAAAACAGTCAGTGTTGGTGAATTGCTCAACACTGACGGTTTTTCAATAAAAGGGTCAGTGTTGCTCACCCCCTACACCGACCCGTTTATTAAGAAAACCGTCAGTGTTGGTTCACTGACGGTTGTTTACAATCGAACAGTCAGTGTTGAAGTTCTTTTTAATTACGATTTTGCCACGCAGTCTCTACACTGACTGTTACATATTAAAACAGTCAGTGATTGAGAGGGTCAGTGAAGGGGTTTTTTGTACTAGTGGTGCTATGCGTAGTACCATAGCCTCACTCAAATAGATATTAATCTATACATTACAATAATAAAAATTAATAAGCATTTTTTAAAGACACATTCTGTTGTAAATTTTTCTCAAACATACTAATATTTCACAAGTGGACAATTAATTTAGAATATTTCTTTTATAAATATGGGAGAACCCACTGATTTTCATTGAAATCATCGAGTTAATTAAGTGGTACAAGTAGTACCAAAGAGCTGTTACCGTAACCAATGACCACATACAAACCTTACAAAATAACTACTATTATGAATTACATCCAAGAGAGCAGTAAAGCTATCTCTAAAGAAATGACTGTCACTGATTTTCAATAAATATAATATTGAATGGTTCGGATTGACTGTTTGGACTTTGAGAATGGAGATATTAATTCAAAGTACAGACCAATGCGCGCTATGCATACTACCATAGCCTCACTCATTTTGAATTTGTTGAATTGCAGTAAAAAGTGAAAAATTGGAAAAACAGACTGCAAGTCCAGTCCATCATTTTAAATGTGTTGACTGACTGGCATTTGACTGTTTACCTATGTTGAAATTATGAGTTAACATTTTGGACTGTGGATTCAGCCATGGTTTTTACGGTCATCTTTTTTTTTTTTTATTATTTCAGGTAAACTAAGATATGGACGTGTAGTTGATGTGAAGCGTCTTTACCAAAACAGCATACAAAAGAAACGAGCAATTTATGAACGAGGTGGACATCCTTTCTCATCTCCACCACCGCAGCCTTGTCAGCCTCTATGGCTGCACTGCTCGTACAAACGGCCAACTTCTTCTTGTCTATGAGTATGTCTCCAATGGCACAGTTGCTGACCACCTCCATGGGCCCCACTCGTCAGAGAATGCACTCACCTGGCCGATTTGTCTCTCAATGACTCAATTGCTATTGAGACTGCTGATGTGTTGGCGTATTTACATGCAGTTGAGCCCCAGATTATTCACAGAGATATCAAAACAAATAATATATTAATTTCTAGATGACGGGTTTCATGTCAAAGTGGGTGATTTTGGTTTGTCACGTTTATATCCAATGGACGTGAGTCATGTTTCGACAGTTCCTCAGGGAATGCCTGGGTATGTTGATCCGGTATATCACCAATGCTACCAGTTAACTGATAGAAGTGTTGTGTATAGTTTTAATGATACCAGTTAACTGATCCGGTATATCACCAATGATACCAGTTAACCTTGCTAATATGGTATTAAACAAAATACAGAGGTGTCAGTTGGACGAGTTGGTGGACCCGGAACTTGGGAGGTGCGGTGCATGATTTCTTTGGATGCTGAGCTGGCATTTCGATGCTTGCAACCTGATAGGGAAATGAGACCACCTAATAAGGAGGTTTTGGAGACACTGAGAGTGATTTGAAAAAGGGGACTATAATGGAAATAAAATAGTTCAAGGAAAATATGATAAAGGAAGAGACTTATCTGTTGAAGTGTGAAACAAACTTTTCTCCTGATACTACAACTGATAGTTGGAAGAGCAGCTCGACGACACCTAATACTAGCGGATAAGGTACTAACATTTTGCCGAAATTTTTAATTATAGCACACAAAAAAAAAAAAAAAAAAACCAAAAAGCCATCAAATCTGAAAAATTTCAGAAGTAGCATGACCGCAGATTGGTTGAGCGGCCCTATTTACTGGGGACTGCATTTTGGCTGAGCTGCCCCAGGGTTTTATATACTCGTCCAGGAGAGAGAAATTCATTTCACACTCTCACCCATTCTCTCTCCTGGACAACAGCTTCTTCTGTAAGTTTGTTTCCCTATTCTTTCAAATTTTTTTAATTTTCAGTAGATTAATAATTAATTTAGTTAATTTTTAATTTTATGTTTCTTTTGTATTGGATTCAAAATGGCTTTTATGGTATAAATTTATACTGGTGGGGATGTTTTAACAGGTCCTAATGGGGTTTATTATAGTATCGGACCTGTTACTGTGATTCCGGTATTGTCGGGTACTGATTATGTGAGCTTAGATCGAGTATATGTCAGAATTTGGGATTGGATCAGGGCCAGTATGACTTTAAAATTGAGGCCAAAATTAGTGTGCCGACTAGTTCAGCACAAACTTGGTTCCAACTCTTTCTAATTCAGAATGAGTGAGTCTGGCAGGTATTGTACAACCAAACTATTAATTTTTCTAGGGGTACATACAAGATAATTGACCTATATGTGGAGATTACCAGAGTCCAGCGTACCAACCTAGTTATGAGGTTAATCCAGGGTTGCAATCGGGATAACTCATCCGGCTCTAGTCCGTTCCCTGTCCAAATTGACCAATCGTCCAGTAGCCGAGCCCCAGTTCAGAGGGACCGATCATCCAATAGTCTGCCCTCCCGTCGGGCCCCACCCCGGACTGACCAACCTTCATCTAGTCGGAGTACTCATTGGGGTCAATCTTGTGATCCGGATGAAAGTGATGAATCAGAAGACCTAGAATTACTAGAGGTAGAGGAAAATTGGGGTGATGAAGATCCTAAAGGTATAAGCGATCATAGTGACGAGAAAGATACCAGGCCTGTGCTTGGACTTTCGAGCACTTTCAGAATGGATTGCGGTTTTTGGATAATGGATCGCGGGTTTCAGCACTCGTGTTCGGCTTTCAATGACACATCAGGGTTTTAGCTTGCAAATTCGAGTTTGTTTGGAAGGAGGGCAGAGTATGAGAATGAATTGTCTGAGGGTCAAACATATGACTCAAAAGATGCCATGAAGGATGCAATTGCCAGGTTTCACATACTTTGCAACAAAGAGATAAGGAATATGCACAGTAGTACCACCAGAATTAGATTCAAGTGCAAGGACAGTAGATGTGGCTGATACATATTTGCAAAGGCCACCGGTTATGGTACACAATGGCGTATCTCGAAGTGCCCAACAAAACATTCCTGTCACGCAGATGTGACAAGAATTGATCATGCACAGATGTCGGCTAGTATGATTGCCGATTGCATATCGGCTCACATGAGGAAGGATGTTGATTTGAGTATTCAGACTGTAAGGATCGCTGTTGCTGAAAGATACAACGGTCAGATACCGGCGTACAACAAACTCTGACGTGGCTGTGAGTTGGCAATTGCCCGCCAATTTGGTAGTTGGGTAAGTATTTGGATCAAGATGAGAACGAGTATCCAAAACCATAGAAGATATTCCAAGCGCTGGACGGTGGTTACCGTTGGAAAATTATGACTACAAACGGTTCCGAGTCGCTAAATAATATTTTCAGGTCATCTCGTAAGTTACCGGTGGCAGCAATAATTGAAGACACATTTTACAAATGTCTCACATGGTTTATGCAAAGGAGGGCCAAAGAGCTAAATGAAGCCAGTCAAGGTCAACAGTTCTCGTGTCGTGTGCATGAGGTATTTTTATTTGTAGTTTTTTCTTCATAATTTCTTAGTAACTTTGTTAAATAAATTTGACTTCTTCATTATTTTTTAATTTTTCGTAGCTTATTAACTACCGGTTCGAGAGGTCCGTACTATGAAGATGCTTGGGGGGTTTGGCCATAACAACAAGTTTGAGGTAACCTCTACACAAGAGAGAGTTCACGCTAACATACTTGACGATTCTGGCCGGTTTACCAAGGCTAATTTCAAATACACGGTTATCATCAAGGATGATCACACGGTGGAATGCACATGCCAAAAGCCTCAATTGGACAGACTACCGTGTTCTCATGTTCTGTCTGTGTACCATCTCCAAGGCATCGACCCTGGCTGCTTTGTTAGTCTCTACTACCACATCCGGACACTGATCAACACATGGAGTGCTGAATGGCATGTGTATGAAAATTAGTTGGAATGGCCTGCAAACGAGGGCCCTATCCTTGTTCCAGAGGATAAAAATATTTCTTTGGGTAGAAAAAAACACAACAGGATTCCGATGTGGTTAGACTTACTAAATAAGAGGAGAAGAGGCCACCAAGATGGCTGAGATACAACTGAAAGACAGAACAGAGCTGCTCGAGATGCACGATGTAGTTAATATTTTTTACTAATCAATTTCAACTTTTAAGAAAATATTTAAACAATCAGATTTAACAGTCACTATTTCAAAATTTGCAGGTTGAGTCTATCAATGGACTGGATGTTTATTTAGTTTTAATTATATTCGTAAGAACATTGTTTATTTTCAGTTTATTAGATTTGTATGCTTTGACTTGTAGGCTTTCACTTTTAGTTTGTTAAAACTCTAATCGAAACAATTAAACATCAGAGTACTTCCACAACTAACGACTCTTGCAAGTGGTACAAATATTTCAAACGAACGACATTTCTAAAATTCGATACGACAAAATATATCAATTCAAACAACATTACAAATTAAAACTTAAACAAATACAACTATTTTTATAACAAAATAACAAAAACAAATTTTGTTTTAAATAAAAAAAAGGGGGGCTGCTCAGCGGAAATGCGGTCCCCAGTAAATGGGGCCGCTCAACCAATCTGCAGCCGTGCTACTTCTGGAATTTCCCAAATTTGGTGCTTTTTTGTTATTTTTTTTTTTGTGCTACAATTAAAAATTTCGGAACATTTTGTTGTTCAATTACAACTATTTTTATGTTTGCTAGGGGAAAGTACATATAGAAATCTAATAATAAAGTAAATTACATGAGAGTACATCTGTACGGTTGCAATTTGAATTTTTTTTTTTTTTTTTGAAACAAAGGCATCTAGTGCCCGTTTCATATATGAAACATAAAATGTAACTTACAAGGTACTAGAATTAGTTCTAATTTCCTTAACAGAAATATGCCATCAAAAGGCCTAGAATATAACAAAAAGCATATGCTCTACATTTGATTTTCCAGCAAAAAACAATAATTAAAAACTAGGTTAATACTAAGCCTCCAACTTTGGGGCTGAGGTAACATACTATTAATACATCCTTAAACCAAAAATTTTTGAACGCAGTACTCTCATGCATCCGTCAGATCATCCACTCCATCCCTGTCTAAAGAAGTATCCTCAGGTGTGTCTCTCTGATACGGCACCATTTGTTGTTCATTAGGGTCCCAAACAATTAATGGAATCACTTGGAGATCAGTAGCCAGCCAAGCAACAGTAGCATCTTTTATGCGTTTAGGCATTTGACCTGACCAGTAATTAATAAGAGAAATAATTAGTAATATAAGATTTCTTGTCACGTTAAGAAAATTTTATAATAAAATTTAAATCATTTGTTTATTTAGAACGTTTAAAACAGAATCGAAATTTGATCGACGAGTGAGGAATGGGAAATTAAAACATGATTAAATGGGTTTATAATGAATTTTAGAATTATTCGGACCATTGATCCATCCTAGCACGGATCGCGAAGCACCCTCTTGATAAAACCTTTTTCCCCTCTCCCTTCTCCCTTGTGTGTGGCCTGCCAACGAGAAGGAAAGAGAAAGAGAGAGAAAGAGAGAAAGAGAGAAGGAAAGAGAGGGAAAGCTCCAAAATCCCGTCGGATTGCGCCACCGTCCGGGAAATCGAGGTCGAAACTGAGAAGACAGCCGTAGATCTCTCCTAGCCATTCTGTCGGTAATTCTTTCTTTCCCTTCTTCGTTTGAAAATCCGAGATTTCTCGAATCCGCGGATTGTTCGTTTTAAACCCGAGATTCGTGTTAGAATTGATCGAACTCTAACTCCTTTGAGTTTCTCATCTCTCGTTTACCGATTTTCTCGATGATTTCGTCTCCCAATTTGGATTTCCCAATTCTAGGGTTTTGATACCAAATCCCGAACTGAAATGCGGCATTGATTGATTAGGTTAGTCCGACCGACTAGACTTGTCCTCGGTAGGGTTACCGCTGGATCGGGAAGGGTTAGAACGTGTAATGGTTAAATTGAGGTTTCGACCAAATTAGGGTTACACCAACCGGGCAATCGAATTGATGCGTAAACCAGAATAGCGAACCAGTACCGGAATGAGACCTAATTGAGAGGGTATATGTAATGTAGGTGTAGGCTCGGTTGAGCAAAGGTTTGCGAGGCATTCCGAGACGCCGGATCGATAGTCACGCGGTACGCCTATTGCCAGCAGGTGCGGGATTCTTGGACTTGTTTGATAATTTAGATTCATGAATTAAACTGCTTCCAATTGTCATGTTGAATTGTTCGATTGATTGCATAATCGAATTGTTTGAATCATATGCATAACCGCATTAATTTAGAAATGATATGTACTGAAATCGCCTTATTGCGGGCCGCAACAACTTCCATTACGGGCCGCAATCAACAGCGTAGCTCAAAATATAGGCTGAATGCTCTCTGACTACTTTGTTGCGGGCCGCAATGAACTCATTGCGGGCCGCAATGAATGTAGCAGAATAAAGGATAGTCTCTGAATACTTTGTTGCGGGCCGCAATGAATCCATTGCGGGCCGCAATGAATAGAGTAGAATTCAATAAACCCTCTGAATGCTTTGTTGCGGGCCGCAATGAGATCCATTGCGGGCCGCAATGAGAGCCTGAAAAATGTCAAATGGAGCTGGAAATTGTCTGGTAATTAAGTTGTGAACCGCAATAACCCCATTTTAGTCCATAATGAATATTACGGTTATATTTGCATGTTGAATGGTATATCGTTTGTTTGTGTGTTTTTGTTTTGAAACTACGGTCGAAAGTCCCCAACAATTGATGACTATCTAGGATGGTCGGTAATGTTTCGAAATCAACGCTGGGCGATGACTCGAAACCATGTGCGCATATGAGAATAATTAATCACTGCTGGGCAGTGATTGATTAAGATCAGTCAATGCTGGGCAATGACTGATCGTGACGGAGACTTTGGGTGACTGTGAGGAAACGAGGAAATGATGTCATATCCAGTCTGGGACAGGAATGACAGTTTGATTTGACGTGTTGTGAATTGACGATTCTGAGCTTATTGCATATGAATATCTATCTGATTATGAACCAGACCTTAGTTAATGGTTAAGCCAAAGCACTGCGGATGGGTGTCAGATAAAGGGTCCAGCTGGGTGGGCCATCTGTAGGGGTCAGTGACACTACAGATGTGGGTTGGAAAAGGGTCCAGCTTGGTGGGACATCCGTAGGTGCTACCAGCTGTAATAGACTGAGTTAAGCCAGAAACGTGCGCGTTTGATATTCATCTTGGAAATTCCGTAACTTGTGTTTCATTTGGTAAATTGTTGTCGATCATATGCACTTGTTTACTTATAAATTTGCATCTGTCTGAACTGCTTTTGTATGGTTTCATTTCTGAATATAGATTTTGATTGCAAGTCCAATAATCTAAACTGTGGCAAATTTCGCACTGGGAATTTATTCTCACCCCCACTCTTGGGTTATTTTACAGGATCTGGGGCGTCGGGTTCCGGAGAGGCACGCGAGCTATAGACTCTTGGTAGTTGCCTCTGTGTGGCCTAATCTACCCTTTTGTTGTATAGTTTAGGGTTAGGCCCGATGGTTAGTATCTGTACGAGATACTTTTGTTGTATGATATTTGACCAGACTGTATAACCTTATATATGGATTTATATATATATGCATAGGGATGTGTTTGAAATTAATGAATTGTACATATTCTGATTGAACGGTTAATTGCCTTGTAAACATACACGGCGTTGTATGTTTACGGCAGGGGACTGTTGCGACCCGTGGCTACGGGGTGTGACATTTCTAGTGGAGCTTAAAGGAGTGTGTTGAAAAATAATGACATTTCTATGTTTTCATATTGTCCAACTTAAAGCACTAAAAACTACAAGAAAAACAATGTGATTATTTTTATCTAAAGACCTTGCAAAGTCAATAATATTAGCACAATTTTTTCAATTAGAGAAGTGATTTTGACTCTGGCCCATCCAGAACCAAATATGTTGTGAGACAGTACACTTAAGTACTAAATGAGCTACTGTCTCTTTGCGAGTACAAAATTGACAAGTTAAATCTCCCTGCCACCATCTTTTGTGCAAATTAGATTTGGTTAGAATTCTGTTATGCATAACAAGCCTCATAAAAATTCTTATTTTGGGAGGAATTGGGATTTGCAATTTGAATTTACATCTTATTCTTTTTTTTTTTTAATATTGGCAATTTGAATTTACTTTTAGTATGATAGGTATGTTCTTCAATTCATGGCAATGCTTGGTGCAAAGTAATACATTAATTGTACTACTTATGGCAATGACAGTTATTCAATGTAGTTCTTGT
This sequence comes from Carex kokanica, assembly GCA_025461125.1. Taxonomy (NCBI): domain Eukaryota; kingdom Viridiplantae; phylum Streptophyta; class Magnoliopsida; order Poales; family Cyperaceae; genus Carex; species Carex kokanica. The sequence goes on from JAJGRX010001031.1 coordinate 287,757, forward strand.
TCAATGGGAAAATTAATCACTATCTATGTCTTGATGGTTCAATCCTCGAATTGCAGATCGAATTATACATAAACTGGGGGTCAAAAGATATTGACAGAAAAGGTTTTGCTTGATGCAGCGCAATAGTCATATGCAGCACTGTTTTAATTATATAATGTTCGTGTGCGGCATGAAGTCAATATCTTGACCCAAAACAAAAGCTGCAAGGTCACCAGATTATTTCAATCGGAATGTCTTACTTTTACCGCTGTCTCAATATCACAAAACAGAAGCAAACAAAACAAATTAAGGAGAAAAAACAAAGCAAACCATAATTGATGCGTGACAGTTTATTAAAATGTGTTCTTCACTTGTGGAGTTGTGGTTAATCAAGTCACAATTTAATTGTCAGTAACTTGAGTATAACCACAGCTATGGTTAATCAAAAGTCAATATTTAAATGTCAGTAACTTGTGTATGACCACAGTTATGGTTAATCAACAAAATTAGGAAAAGAGCAGTATCCCATACGGCCTTTTACTCGGAATTCCCGTACAAAATTTAGGAAATTTGAATTTCAGTAAACAAAATTAGGAAAAAAGCAGTATCCCATACGGCCTTTTACTCGGCATTAGGGGTGTCAATGGCTACGGTACGGATCGGGTGGAGGCATTTTTATATCCATACCCATTAAAATTGACTTTACCCATACCCTACCCATATCCATTAAAAATTAATCTTATCCTACCCTACCCTTACCCGTTAATATTATCGGGTAACGAAACGGTAGTGGATGAATAACGGATATTACTAATATAATAATTAGTTTTATTATATTTTACAAATTAAATATAAAAAACTCATTCATTTCACACATATGTAATTATATTTCTAACAAAAAATAAAAATAAATGTGCAATCAATTCCAATTAAATTGTATTTTATAAAGGAAGAAAATTCAAAAACACAAATACATATTTAGGTGGGTTGGAAATTGAATTGAATATATATTTATATTTTATAATTACCCTATAGGGTAACGGGTATGAAATAGTCATTATCTATACCCTTACCTATTTGATTAACGAAAAAAAATTCTTATTCATACCCATACCCAATAAGCAAATAAAAAAAAAATCTTACCCATACCCGCTTTATCGAATACGATACGGGTCGGGTAAATGGCTAAAAATGTACCATTGACACCCCTACTCGGCATCTTGCCAGGTTCCCTTTTTCAAAGCGAATTCATATCCTCTGCATTAACTCAAAAGAGAATCTTTTGAGTTAATGAATCTCGATTGTCTAATCTGTTTCAAAATTCGTGCAAACTAGATCTGCACTAATATTAAAAGACCCTTATGTTATAGACATGAGCCGGATTAGCTCCGTTTAAAATCAGACGGTTGAAATTCATTAACTCAAAAGATTCCATTTTGAGTTAATGCAGAGCATACGGATCCTTTCAAAGCAGTATTCCAGCAAAACAAATTTCGAAAATTGTAGTACACGGACAAAATTTACGAAAATACCAATCCTGCAAACAAAATTACAAAAACAGTACACGAAAACTCAATTTAATATTTTTATGTTAATTCAAGCAAATAAATTTTGTTGTAATAATCAGTTCCACCTTTTGTCTTCAAATTGCTTTTGGCACGTTTTATTTTTAGACCTTATGTTTGACTACAAGTCAACCTGAACCAACTAATTAACGATACACAACTCCCGTCAACTATGCATGACTTGAGTGCTTCCTCCAATTTCCAAGTTATTCTATGGACCAGTTTGTTGTTACTGTTATTTATGTCATATATTTTCTAAATTATAATTTAATTATATAACTTACTATCGTCTTCATATAATAATCATCTGGAGTCATAGCGATGTAAAAAAAAGTCATGATGTGACTGGACACGTCATGATACGGTATGTGCGCTGGTCAAATGTTATAAATGGCTTATTTTGTGCTGTGGTTATTCGCATAACGTGATTATTTTTTGAAAACTTAACATGACACGACATGTCACGGCACATCACGTGGTTATGTGTGTCATGCGTAATTAGGACCGTTAGATCTTGATCAAATAGTGAATCTTAAATAAGCTAATTGAAAATGATGTGACCGTCATTTCACAGCACGGCACGACAACATAAAAAACTGACTTGATCACGGTACAACAAGTGACCTAAGTCACGACGTAACTAATCACAGCACGGCACGACACATCAGCAAGACATGGCACGTATTTACATCCTACCTGAAGACCTTCGACTTACATAGGCATTGCTCGGGCGTCTGGACTGTTTTTGACCATGTATCTGTGGCGTTACTTGGTAGTATAAGACGAACGATGTATTGAAAGCTGGCAGATTGATGCAAAGACATTTGGTGGCTTTGAAACGAACTCGCAAGGGGATTCAGGTTTGCATGCACTTTGCACTAAACAAGGTAATTTCATCGTTCTATTGAATTTGGTTTGTATTAGGCATTATCCTGGAATTAAAAAATGATATGCCTGAAAGGTGTCCGACGAAATGCCTAGCTAGAGCTATTCCTGTGGGATTGTTTAGTCACTTTCTGGGCATTTTACTTGAAATGATGTGTGTTTGACGAAATGCTTAACTAGAGCTATTCATTTTGGAACATCAATTCCAGTTTCATGATTTAGTCACCTGCTGGGCATTTTACTTTATTCAATCATTTCACTTAAACTTTGTATGAATAGCTTATGGCTGCCACTTCTATGGCTCGGAAATTAAGGTAGCACAAAACGACATCCACCAGACATGATTTTTATTATCTATAAAAGGGGTGCTATTAAAGGTCAAACAAATCAATCATTTGAATTAGTCACTGAATGGGCTCACAATGTTTCCTGATGATTCAAACCAAATTCAATGCAATCTGAAGTTCCAATAAAGATAATAAAATAAGGGAAAACAAATAAAAAAAAAATCCAAATCACAGAACTATTCAGGGTTCTCAATATCATTATCTTCCCCTTGGTCTATGAGACTATTTTCAAGTATGCCAGCATGATAAAGCAGAATCCACACATGAGTGATAAATTCACCTCCAGTGGCGAGGCATTTTTTATGGGCCGTCGCATTTGAATTTGGTGCCATGTATACCAGCAAATCTGCCCAGACACCAGCAAGTGCCTTCCATCGAGCTTCCTCATCTAATGTTGTAACTAGTAACTTGCCAAGCCTTGCACTTAGTCTCATTATAGTCTTCTCATTTTTAGACTTTATCTCCTTTCCCCCTTCTTTCATCAGCCTTTTATAGATGCTTTGCAATGTATCACAACCCTCTAAGATATTGCGAGCTTCATGCACAGTATGATGAAAAACCTCCTCCGCGAGGAAATTGTGGTCTGGTAGCAAATCTGGTTGATTAATTAGCAGGTGAGCGCAATATTGTGATAAACTGTTTGCTACTATGAAGTTTTTTCTCAAGTCTTTGCCGAGCCTCTCTAGCTTTACCAGAAAAGGTTCAGAAGAACAGCAATTTAGGGATGACCAGAGCGAAGGCAACTCAGAGTCTGCCAAGTAAATGTTGTAGTGTCGACAGAGCTTGATTTCACAGAGGCTTGTTGCAATGTGCCAGACCAGGATTATGTGAGAACATGTGTGAAGTTCATGTAATTTGCACATTTGGGAGATCTCTTCACTTAGGTTATTCCTATTCAATATGAAAGGCATTCTGCCCAGCAGACGGTCCTTTTTAGGCTCTTCCTTCAATAATGAAGAAATCGACTTGACAACAGCTTTCTTTACCTCCTTTGGTACCACAATCTGACTTTTACTTTCCACTCCATCGGTAGCCTTAGGCAACGAACCAAGGCTTAAATAATATGCTAGATTGCATACTGGTGGTTTATAAGCATATGCCTCGATAAAGTTGTATTGGTCAATTTTGCCATGCCATCGTCCAACCATTGAGCACTTGCAAATCAACCATATCAAGTTCTCCATGAGCCTGTTCCTCATGCAAGCGCACTCAACATACATGGAAATTAACACGACTTTGGTCCAATCAGAGAACAAGTAGATCATGATTTCCCATGTTTCCTTGAACAAAATAAATAACAACATGCCCCAGGTGATGAACACATCCACATTATATCCATGTATTACACGAGTGAAATCATCTTCTGAAGGAGTGTACACATGAACTATAGTTGCAATCCAGCACGTACTTGCAACTATGCTGATATAAAGAAATATGGAAACAATGAGACCTCCTGCCCTCCAGAATATCACGGGGAACCTGGAATACATGTAATCGTTGAGAAATGATAGTTCTGTCCCAGTAATCTCAAAAACTCGATCTGCAACCTGCTCTTTCACTTCATCTTTGTTCTTTTCAGCGTTGGAACCATCTTTCTGCTGCTTCTTTTTTTTAAAAAGAGGAATAATGCGCATTGCTTTACTGAAATTATTAAATACAACTCTAGCAGGTACCAAACAACATTCTATCAATATATTCTTTTGCTTTTCAATCACATTTCGCTCTTCAGAACCCCCATTTTCCTCTATGTTGCCCTCTTGTAATTCTTCTGATCCTCTGTTTCCCTTTTTTGGACTCTCCCGATTTTTGGTCCTAGAGAGGATACCATCCACCAATAATGTACGAGTCTTGGGGATGCTGTTTTCTGGTAAGGGAATGGAGTCGAATCTGCACCGAAGGAGCCTGTACAGAGCATAAGAGAGGCACAGGTCCTTGAGTTGACCATCTTTGTCACCCCACTCACCAAGTAATTTACCTTTGCACTGCCAAATCTTTTCGAGAGTGATCAACTTCTCTTTATGGGTAATCGTCATTTGAAGTTTGTCTTCAAACATGCTGGCTTCCACTACTTGCCAGGTTTCGCCCTGGATAAGATACTGATATCCTCTCATTGATGATGGATCATAAGCCTCACTGCCACTTGGAACTTCAACATTGGTTCTCACATCAGCTTCTTGTATGCTCCCTTGTGTCTCAGCGTTTGGATTGTAGTTGCTTGGTTCTTGGTAATCACTCTTATGACTGACTTCCTCGATTTCAATTTCACTCTGTGAATTGGTTCTCTGCTCTGGATCTGTTATTACTATGTGTTGTGTATCTGGTTCAGCCTCTTCAACTGTATATGCAGGGTTGCCCCTTGGATTTGATACCCTGCTGGCACTTCTTGGGACCACCCCGCAATCATACTCGGGATTGGTACCTTTTGGCTTACATTCTGGGTTGTTTGATGAATAGTCTTTATTACTGCTTGCTTCAGGGTCCTTTTGTTCATTTTCTTTCTCCATATAATCAGCAATTAGAACTGAATTTTTCCCCTGCCGATATGAATTGCAAGCCATGAAGTGTGCTAAAAGCATGTAACCAACCCTTAATGGTTGTAGTGACCAAAGGAACCACAGGGGTATTTTGAAACCAGAGTGCCACGTACCAATCTGCGTAGCTGCCCATGTGATGGACGCTAGTGCTGCACCAAACTCTGCTCTCCACTGTGATAGACCTTGCTTCTGGAGCCCGTCCACCGTTACGTAGTTGGTGCTAAATCGCAGAGCAACAATGAGGGTGGTCCAGACCTGAAAGAGGTTGTTCCTTAGAGGTGCACTCTGCATCATGCCAATGGTGTGGAGGACTATTGAGTAGGAAGCCGCATCAATTACCAAAAGGATGTACTTGACTACCTTACTACGAGATCGGCGTCGGTAGGTATCAAGAATAAATAATATCAGGAGAAGAATTGAGTTCAACACCACCATAAACTCAATTCGGGCTAATATCGCATTGTTTGTTTGGATAATCAAAAGGAATGCAGATATAATTGAATGGATATCGGCCATGGTGGTTTAATTCTTGGAGTTGTGATGAAAAATGCTATACTTCTAGTGGCTCTTTACTTCTTGAATCTGTAAGAAAGAAAAAACAAAGTATCAATGTGCGTGAGAGATCAAATATCTTGTGCTACATAGTTGCAGAAGATTAGGCATGGAAATTAGTGTCAAATTAAAAATTAATTAAGCTGATTGATGAGGTCTCTGATAATTGACAAATAACTTTAGTAATTCATTAATTTTGTAAGCTCATATGCTGTCTAACCTACTAGATCATATTGTAAGGAACTAATTGTGAATATTTCTAACGCAACCTTCTTAACAGATCTTCTATTAGGTTGGGTAAATTGCAGTTTGAATCTACTATCACAAATCTGAGACCCTAGAAGGTTTAGCCCTCATGTATAGGCTAAAGCCTGCATAATTTGACCCAACCAAGATGAACTATCCAAACTTGAGGGGACAATTTATAACTTAAAACAACCCTTCTCTTCGACTAGCCAGGCTGGCTTCATACCCACAAAATTCTGACTTGAAATCAAGACAACCTTAACCTACAATTTCAAAGACCAAGACAACCTGAACCTGAATGATCCAAATTCAAAACAATGAAACCCGACATCCGATAGAATTGTAATTGTAAACCTAATTTCATTAATTTCCAAACTTGGGATATATAGAGAGAACATATTACATAGATGTCCCTAAACTATTTCCTAATTACTCTTTTACCAAAATACCCTTGATGCAATATTAATTCTCAACATATAGTCATCTCTGCTTTTGTCTCGTACATTTTACACTGTCCTCACATTTTTATTTTGTTATCTCATCAAATATAAACTCATATTTTACATACGGACATGATAATATATTAATTGAATATCATTGAATGAAAATTTAGGAAGATTGAATAGAGACAATTCCTCATCTGCTGCAAATTTAGTTATTGCTTGATTGTTCCATTGTAACTGTCCCATCCAAACAGTTTGATTATAATTTTACAAGAAGGAACAAATATCAACCTCTTGTTATTTATTTGTGTAATTCCATATCCTACAGTTATATTAATTGTGAATTATCATAAACAAAGAAACTGATCAATTAAATATGGGCTAGATCCCTATTTTTCCTCAAAAAAAAAAAAAAAACAAAGAAACTGAAACTTTAATTCAGTTAATCTCCCATGGTACTTTTGTTAGCCATGTTTGGAGTTGGAAAATTCTAGCTTAACCATAATATACCTAACACAAGAACCTTGTTTCTAATGAAAACTTTTTTAATCCTTGTTTAAGTAGAAAAGATAACAAAGAGATGACAAAATTATTATCCGGTGCCATACGTCTATACAAAGATAAGAGCACCACAAGATTAAGTAAACATAAAAGAACAATGCTGATAGAATATTTGCCAAGTTCATGGGAGCAAGGCACGTCCGGTGGACATTGGACCAATTTGAATCGATGCCCATTTAACGCACCCTGCTTCCCAATTTTATTCTTATTTATGGTAATGCACCTCCCAAAACTGTAAAGTTCTCATGGAGCCGATATCTAAACTATTGTTTTCCCCATATCATTTGTCCCTCTCAAGGAGTTGAACCAATTAACAGTCCTTGTTGGAATGTAATAAGAAGCCGAATACAAACACAGAATTTATCACAACAAAAAGGAACAGAAGAAAGTCTAAAAAAAAAAAATAATAAAAAAAGGAACACGAGCTTCCTCAAAAAAAAAAAAAAAAAAGGAACGCAAGCTTAGCTCATGAAACTTGCCTGAGATTCTGAGAAGCCAATCACCCATGAAAATTTGCCTGAGATTTCGGAGAAGGCGATTCCCAATGAGCCAACGTTGTGGTCAAGCGTGTGCCCAAAGAGGATAATCATTGTATGCACTAATAGCTTGCTGGAGTACTTTAAAATAAAAAATAAAAATTCCTGGAGTAAAAGTGGGAAAGACCATTGCAGAATTGTTGTCAGCTCATGGTTATATAGTTCATTGCTCACATGGTTATTGTTGTAACGGGTCATTATGTGATGTGTCGTACATAGTAGAGAAAAGTCATACGTAAGTTTTTTCTTTAATTACACATGTTTAGTTGAGTCCGCATATAAGAAAAAGTGCCGATAGAAGGTTAATCAGTCTGACGCATTCGAGAGCATTTTTTTTTTTTTTTTAAACTTTTGCAGGCGAAGTCGTGAGGGTGAATCAAACTCTCGATTTTTGGATAACCAACAGTTCTAGAACTTTTTTCTAACCAATTGTGCTACCTCTTCTTTCTCATTCGAGAGCCATCTAGAGTAGCTTGTTCTAGAACATAAGAACCTAGTGGGATTATATGCCAAAGACGGGCCTTCTATGAGGGCCTGAACCATAAAATAAGGAGTTTATAGACATCGATTATTTCATCAAACGAGTATCACTACTACAGAAAATGCTTCCATACACAGTTAGAAAATGAGCTTAACCAAGGTTTTGCAACTGTGCATACGGGAGTCATGTACAATAAGATCGGTAAATTGTACATGGTTCTAGAACCGTGTATAAAAGCACTAATCCTATACGGTTTTTTTTATTAAAAACCATGTATAATTCATATATTTTTGCCAATTTTTTCTGCCAAAAGGGTTTTGAGTTTTGAGACAAGCAAAGGGATTCGAATCGGGGTACAAAATCGAACGACTAGCATTGTTCTCTTCTCATCTTTCAACTACCCCTTGGTGTCAACCGTTTGAGGCTTTCTATTTTGGAAGCTATGAGACAAAGTGTGAGGATCTCAAAGAAGAAGCTTGAAGCATCCATGCCCGCTCCTTCGAAGAAAGAGGTATGATCTATAAAGTACACTTTCTCGCTCTTGTGTGTGGCACGAGCCATAAACTATGTGAAATGATTGCATGTCTTATAGTAAGATTGACTCTTGATGCTAGAAAATTTAAAAAGTACTTGCTAGCCCTGAGTCCTTCCCAACAGTGGTATCAAAGCAAATGTTGTTATGTAGGAATGAAACTGACCATGTTAGGAGCATAGTGTTTAGATTGATTTTGAATTATGGAATTTATAAACAAGTTAGATGCCGCTTGCATGGCTAATGCAAGGCCTGTTGCATGGCGGATGAAATCATTTTCGTGATTTCTAGATTGGATTGTGTTTTTGCTTCCACGACTCATTTTAAAGATTTGAGTATCAATCAATAATACTAAATCAATAATACTCAGGGTAGTGTTCGGCAACCATGACTTAGAGCTCTTTAGTGCTCTAAGAAGTCTTAAGCTCACCGAACGGGTGCTCCTTTATCAAGCTTAATGCTACCTCCTTAGTGCTCCTTTTACCCACCTTTCTTAAGCTTGCCTAAGTTTTAAGCCATGATTTCACATGACTTAAGCATTTTGTCAAGCTTATAGCTTTCTTAAGAAAGTTACTTTTCTAACTTTATTGCTGAACAGGTGCTTCTTAGTGCAGCTTAAATTTAAGCTTCATATGGTTCATATGGTTGCCGAACACTACCTAGAAGCTTTAAAATAAGATCTTGATTGGATGAATCAAGGTTCAGTGAGAGTCCAATAGTGAGAGCTAGATTGATGAGATAATGTTTTGCTTGAATGATTGGATTAAAAAGGATTGAGAAAACTTGAAAGGTTAAAATTAGAGCTAATAAATTTATAATCCTAATGTTCTACTTAACAATCGGTTCACAAGGGCATGTATCCATCGTATTGTATAGATCAGATAGTCAACCCACATGGATAGTATATTAAGGTTAAACCGTTCACTAATTCTAGGTGTAATTGGCGTGTTTGATTGAGTTTGGTTGTTGGTTGAATTGTGAGTGTGATTAATCAGCATTAAAGTAAAGATTATCAATGGAAAAAAAAAATATAGGAATCAAGTTTTTAATTATTCTTACTCATCTAATCTAGTTTCTGGTACATGTCAAGTCCACGTGGTTTGTCACCTAACCGTGTGCACTATAAATATCTAATAAATAGTTTCTAACTTCCATTTGAATCATATGTGTTTGATCAGAATTGTGTGCGATTATAATACTGGTATCATGTGCAAATCTGAGGGCTGATAATCTTGGTTAGTGTTTGGCAAATACCCCCACGGGTCAGACCCGTGCCCGCCCGCCCGGGACCCGTACCCGCCCTGCTCGTGCCCGTGCACGGGTTTTGCACGGGTACACGGGTTCAACGGGTACGGGTTGAGAAGGGACGGGTACGGATTTTTTTAAAATTTACCCGTGATACCCGTCCCGTTTCAAACCCGTACCCGCCCGTACCGACCCGTGGACCCGTGGACCCGTATTACCCGTACCCGAATACCCGTGCCCGCCTACCCGTACTCGAACCCGAACCAGAACACCCCTGTACCTTTTATTTTTTTTTTTATTTTTATTTTTTTTTTTTAAATTCGAATTTTTTTCCCCCCAACCCCAGCCAGCCCCCTCCCCCCCGGATCTTCTGTGCCCTAGCTAGTAATTAGATTTATGCCAAGTAATTAGATTTATTAGATTTATTTGTGAATATGCCAAGTAATTAGATTTTTTGAATACGCCAAGTAATTAGATTTATTTGTGAATAGGTTAGATTTTATTTTTCAAATTCGGATTTATTTCTAATAGGTTAAATAAGCATGTTAGATTTAGTTTTTGAATATGCCAAGAAATTAGATTTATTTGTGAATAGGTTAGATTTTATTTTTCAAATTCGGATTTATTTTTAATAGGTTAAATAAGCATGTTATATTTAGTTTTTGAATATGTTAAGTAATTAGATTTATTTGTGAATAGGTTAGATTTTATTTTTCAAATTCGGATTTATTTTTAATAGGTTAAATAAGCATGTTAGATTTAGTTTTTGAATATGTTAAGTAATTAGATTTATTTGTGAATAGGTTAGATTTTATTTTTCAAATTCAGATTTATTTCTAATAGGTTAAATAAGTATGTTAGATTTAGTTTTTGAATATGTTAAGTAATTAGATTTATTTGTGAATAGGTTAGATTTTATTTTTCAAATTCGGATTTATTTCTAATAGGTTAAATAAGTATGTTAGATTTAGTTTTTGAATATGCCAAGTAATTAGATTTATTTGTGAATAGGTTAGATTTTATTTTTCAAATTCGGATTTATTTTTAATAGGTTAAATAAGCATGTTATATTTAGTTTTTGAATATGTTAAGTAATTAGATTTATTTGTGATTAGGTTAGATTTTATTTTTCAAATTCGGATTTATTTCTAATAGGTTAAATAAGCATGTTAGATTTAGTTTTTGAATATGCCAAGTAATTAGATTTATTTGTGAATAGGTTAGATTTTATTTTTCAAATTCGGATTTATTTTTAATAGGTTGAATAAGCATGTTATATTTAGTTTTTGAATATGTTAAGTAATTAGATTTATTTGTGAACAGGTTAGATTTTATTTTTCAAATTCGGATTTATTTCTAATAGGTTAAATAAGCATGTTAGATTTAGTTTTTGAATATGCCAAGTAATTAGATTTATTTGTGAATAGGTTAGATTTTATTTTTCAAATTCGGATTTATTTCTAATAGGTTAAATAAGCATGTTATATTTAGTTTTTGAATATGCCAAGTAATTAGATTTATTTGTGAATAGGTTAGATTTTATTTTTCAAATTCGGATTTATTTCTAATAGGTTAAATAAGCATGTTAGATTTAGTTTTTGAATATGCCAAGTAATTAGATTTATTTGTGAATAGGTTAGATTTTATTTTTCAAATTCGGATTTATTTCTAATAGGTTAAATAAGCATGTTAGATTTAGTTTTTGAATATGCCAAGTAATTAGATTTATTTGTGAATAGGTTAGATTTTATTTTTCAAATTCGGATTTATTTTTAATAGGTTGAATAAGCATGTTATATTTAGTTTTTGAATATGTTAAGTAATTAGATTTATTTGTGAATAGGTTAGATTTTATTTTTCAAATTCGGATTTATTTCTAATAGGTTAAATAAGCATGTTAGATTTAGTTTTTGAATATGCCAAGTAATTAGATTTATTTGTGAATAGGTTAGATTTTATTTTTCAAATTCGGATTTATTTTTAATAGGTTGAATAAGCATGTTATATTTAGTTTTTGAATATGTTAAGTAATTAGATTTATTTGTGAATAGGTTAGATTTTATTTTTCAAATTCGGATTTATTTTTAATAGGTTAAATAAGCATGTTAGATTTAGTTTTTGAATATGCCAAGTAATTAGATTTATTTGTGAATAGGTTAGATTTTATTTTTCAAATTCGGATTTATTTTTAATAGGTTAAATAAGCATGTTATATTTAGTTTTTGAATATGTTAAGTAATTAGATTTATTTGTGAATAGGTTAGATTTTATTTTTCAAATTCGGATTTATTTCTAATAGGTTAAATAAGCATGTTAGATTTAGTTTTTGAATATGCCAAGTAATTAGATTTATTTGTGAATAGGTTAGATTTTATTTTTCAAATTCGGATTTATTTTTAATAGGTTGAATAAGCATGTTATATTTAGTTTTTGAATATGTTAAGTAATTAGATTTATTTGTGAATAGGTTAGATTTTATTTTTCAAATTCGGATTTATTTTTAATAGGTTAAATAAGCATGTTATATTTAGTTTTTGAATATGTTAAGTAATTAGATTTATTTGTGAATAGGTTAGATTTTATTTTTCAAATTCGGATTTATTTCTAATAGGTTAAATAAGCATGTTAGATTTAGTTTTTGAATATGCCAAGTAATTAGATTTATTTGTGAATAGGTTAGATTTTATTTTTCAAATTCGGATTTATTTTTAATAGGTTGAATAAGCATGTTATATTTAGTTTTTGAATATGTTAAGTAATTAGATTTATTTGTGAATAGGTTAGATTTTATTTTTCAAATTCGGATTTATTTTTAATAGGTTAAATAAGCATGTTAGATTTAGTTTTTGAATATGCCAAGTAATTAGATTTATTTGTGAATAGGTTAGATTTTATTTTTCAAATTCGGATTTATTTTTAATAGGTTAAATAAGCATGTTATATTTAGTTTTTGAATATGTTAAGTAATTAGATTTATTTGTGAATAGGTTAGATTTTATTTTTCAAATTCGGATTTATTTATAATAGGTTAAATAAGCATGTTAGATTTAGTTTTTGAATATGCCAAGTAATTAGATTTATTTGTGAATAGGTTAGATTTTATTTTTCAAATTCGGATTTATTTTTAATAGGTTGAATAAGCATGTTATATTTAGTTTTTGAATATGTTAAGTAATTAGATTTATTTGTGAATAGGTTAGATTTTATTTTTCAAATTCGGATTTATTTTTAATAGGTTAAATAAGTATGTTAGATTTAGTTTTTGAATATGTCAAGTAACTAGATTTATTTGTGAATAGGTTAGATTTTATTTTTCAAATTCGGATTTATTTCTAATAGGTTAAATAAGCATGTTAGATTTAGTTTTTGAATATGCCAAGTAATTAGATTTATTTGTGAATAGGTTAGATTTTATTTTTCAAATTCGGATTTATTTGTAATAGGTTAAATAAGTATGTTAGATTTATTTTTTGAATATGCCAAGTAATTTGCATTTATTTTTTAATCTATTGTTTTCAAATAATTCATTATTATTTTTAAAGTAACTGATTTAAGAAATTTTTGATTTATATTTTATTGTTTTAAAGTAATTCATTTAAAATATTTTAAAGTAATTGATTTAAGAAATTTTTAATTTATATTTTATTGTTCAAAATTTAAAGTAATTGATTTAAGCAATATTGTTTTAAAATAATTCGTAACTTTGATTTTGATTTTAGTATCACAATAATTATTGAGTTCAAATATGCAATCATGTTAAATGAATTTTGATTTGTATATTATTGGTTTAAAAAGAAAAAAAAAACAGCAGCAGCCTAAAAAACATAAAAAAAAAAACAGCAGCAGGAAAAAAAAAAAAAAAAAAAAAATTTACCCGCCCGGACCAGATCCGTTTTACCCGGACCTAAACCCGCTTACCCGTGACCCGTGTTGCCCGTGACCCGTGTTGCCCATGACCCGTGTTACCCGTGACCCGTGTTGCCCGGGGGGTTTGAGAGGGGCCGGGTAAGGTTTTTCAAAAAAATACCCGTGCTAACCCGTCCCGTGTCGCCCGTGACCCGCGTTACCCGTGACCCGCGTTGCCCGTGACCCGTCCCGGGTTTTGCCCGTGCCCGCCCGCCCTTACCCGTTTGCAAAACACTAATCTTGGTCTAGTACTCCTCACTTTCGTGTTACATCACTCTAATAAAAAAAGACTGGTAAAGAGATGAGAGCCAGACTTTACCCTAATCAATTGCAAGGAGTTCAATGATAAGTCTTAATTACCAAGACAATAAGGATTTAAGTTTAAAAATTATGTTCTTCCTTATTACCTTCCATAATTGTAATAACCAAAATTACCCCACTAGTGATCAATAAAACGTGAAATTCGTCTGCAAATCTAGATATTACTAGGTTATCTAACTGAAATCAAACCATAAGGAATCATCCTCTCGACTCATCATTCTTATTAGTCTAGATAGTTGTACACTAATTCTAATAGGTCAACCTTATATGTCTAAGCATTATGGTGTGGCCATCACCATAAAGACCAGGTTTGCATGCACCATACTAAGTTAGTAATACAAATAATAAAGTGCAGTAGAAATCTGTCACACCCCAAACCGAGAATTTCAGATTAAGACGTGATCAATCCTCGTCTCGTGTTCATTAACTCAATAAACATGCAAGGCTAAACAAATACAAATAACAAAGTAAATGCGCTATCGTGAATAATCATAACAAAAGCACAAGTCATAGTATCAATAAATAAACATGCACATATAGTGTCCATACAACCCACATCATAATAGTAACACATAATCTAAGGAAGGAAATACATTATCTAACGAATCCAATGTACGAATAAAAAACATTGGGACTCGTAAATCCTAACCAAAATCCCTATAAATAGTATATCAAACTACGTGGTAATCGGGGACAGCTCCTGGCAAATCTTGTTGCTGATCACCAGTCTATGTACCTAAAAACCCATGAAATAACTTGTGGATGAGCGACTAATCGCTTAGTATGTGACCTAGAACTATCCCTTCAGGGATCGTCTATGATCAAAGTACTTTTAATTATAAAACTACGTATGATTTTGTAAACGTTAATTTATATGCAAGTGATGTAGTTATATGTTTAAATAACCAAACTTATTGACATATAGTGCAACTATCCAATTATGCGATTAATCTATTATGCCAACATGCAGAAGATCCCCAAAATGAAAACACAAGGAGAATATTATATTCATATTCAATCGGAATATAGTACCTAAATACTGTGTGTAGAAGTTAATATAATAATAATACGGAAAGAAAGTCACCCTGTGCTGTGCTAATCGGATCAAAAGATCCAATAAGATATTGTCTAAGTACCGCGATCAGCGAGTGCGATGATACACGTTGCCTAATGACAACGAGTATTGCCCCCAAGGTAATATCGCATGCTAGCAGATGGACATATATAAATTTCGTGCATCTTTCTTCTAAACGATTCTTACACCAAACATATAAAATAGGAGAAATCATATAAGCATGACGTAAGAATGTGTTAACCTTTTACTCATGAGTAGACAAGGGACTTCACTGTCCGGCCAGACCAATGGGAAATAATAACCAGTGCCATAGACTCAAGATCAAAACTGTGCACTAAATCCGCCATGGACTCAAGATCGGAACCATGTGGTAGCGTAAATCAAATCAGCCATTGAACTCGAGATTGGATCTGTGCGGTTGCGTAAATCAGACTGCCACAACACTCGAGATCAGAGCTGTGTAGTCTCATAATAAAAACATGCCACCACAGAACTCGAGATCGGATCTGTGGTGGGGTAACCCGTTCTAGGCATGTAGCTCCTAATGTAGGTGGGGAAAAATCCTGAATCATTTCGTGCCACAGAACTCGAGATCGGATCTACGCACGTGAAATGGTAAAATGAACGAGAAGAATATATAATTTCCAATTTAATACATATAATAATCCTAGAAGACCTCCTAAGGGATCAAGTAATCACTCAGCTCAGTAGCTATCGGGCCGGCTCGTATCCCATCCTACGAGATGAAACTTAGTCACTCGATCTTTTCTCAGCACTCGCCAATGCATGCGTGCGACGACTACATAATAATATATTGTCTTCTACGAGAAGAAGACAACTAATAACCTCATATAATATAATATTTATATACTATACATTTTAAATTACCCTACTCCTAAAATACAGTAAATTATAGTTTTCCAAGGGTTATGAAAGTTCTATCTACAGTGCAGAAAAGATAAACATGCTCTACAGTTTTCAATGCAACTATTCAATTTAATAAACATGACAGGTCAGGTGGGTTGACTCGTAAGAGTACGCCACGAAAAGAATAATTCAGATATCCCACACCTGAATATAAATCGGAAGTCATGTGCAAACGCTAAACACCGGCGTAGTCTGCAGGATCCTCGCCTGCTCCGATATAGATGTCCGCAGGATCATACCACGAATCGGGATCAAGATAGGCCAGATGACATTAAATTTGTAACGTAATCTAATTAAAATCCAAACTAAATTTTCGTAACACTCTCTCCCGTACGTCGTATTTTATTAATGTGCTCAGGTTTATTTTATTTAGCTACGGATTATAATATTTAATCTATTCAGTCAATCTGACTGTGTTCGGTTCAGTAAGTCAGACGAGTTCGAATTGATCGTAATTAATTTATATTAATTTAATTTGAATTAACTACTTGTTATATTTTTAATTTGAAGATAAACTGTTTATTATAATTTAAATATTATAATGAACGGTCCTACTAATTTACTTATATGATGAAATACTTTAGTTAATTATTATCTTAATTATTGCGATAATTAGTCGTAGTTTGATACGTATAAGATAAAAATATATTTGTTAATTAATTACTATACTTATAATAATTTGAAATTATTTTTAAGTACGTGTATTTATACACGTCGTTAATTAATTGTCCTAATTAATCAACAACTTATAAATTTAGATTTTTAGCTTAAAAATTCCTAAGTATTATCTTATTAATTTATACAATATAATACGTTGGTTAATTTCTTACTCTAACTATTAACATTCACTAGTGGAAAAACTAGAATCAGGATCGGCCTATCTGGATCGGCTATATCAAATAACCGATACTAATATCTATCTGGATCGGTTTTCTTAATAAAATCGATCCTAAAAACTAATCAGATCGGATTTTTTGATCAACCGATCCTAATTTATGAACTATTATGATCGGTTGTTTCTAAAAACCGATCTTGATACTATCAGAATCGGTTCTAACAAACAACCGATCCTAATAAGCATATATTAGGATCGGTTGTTTTAAACAACCGATCCTGATAGTAGTAACTAGGATTTGTAAAAAAGAAAAAAAAGTATCAGGATCGATTGTTTAAAAAAACCGATCCTCATAGTAGTTATCAATATCGGTTGTTTTAAACAACCGATCCTGATACTTTTTTTTTTACAATCAGTAGTAATTAGGATCTGTAAAAAAAAAAGTATCAGGATCGGTTGTTTAAAACAATCGATCCTGATAACTACTATCAGGAACGGTTGTTTTAAACAACCGATCCTGATACTTTTTTTTTCTTTTTACAGATCCTAATTACTACTATCAGGATCAGTTGTTTAAAATAACCGATCCTAATAGTAGTTATCAGGATCGGTTGTTTGAAACAACCGATCCTGATAACTCCCTAGGGTTCTTATTTTCATTCCGCGCCTCTCATTTTCAACTTAGCGAAAATCAAACCCGCCGCTCAACTCCTTCGTCTCTCTCTCTGTCTCAGTCTCTCCCTCTTCTAGGGTTCTTATTTTCATTTTGCGCCTCTCATTTTCAACTTAGCAAAAATCAAACCCGCCTCTCAACTCCTCCGTCTCTCTCTCTCTGTCTCCGGCGCCTCTCAACTTAGCGATCTCTGTCTCGATCATGTCAAAAAAAGGCGAAGAAGACGAAAACTGACAAGGATGTGCCATCCAACTCTTCCAAGTTCATGGAATGAGATGAAGGATGATGCCCCGACTTATGCCCTTAAATTATACTTAAGGTACATACTGTTTATTTCCTCAAATCTCTTATGTACATTTGAGCATCTTTTGTATTTTTAATTTACACTAAATTGCAGTATTACAGTTCATGGTTTCAATTTATTTTTTTTTTTTTTCATTTCAGCAAGGCTTTTTGAGATTATTCCATCGGCGGTGAAGAGGTACACTTTGAGATATGCTAGCTAGGTTTTCCTTGTCTTTCAATTTAAATAATACATGTATCGAAGATGCACAAGCAAGCAATTAATGATATAAATATTTGTTCAGATTTTGAAGTTTGCACTGGTGGAGACGATAAAAGAGGGAGTGCCATACATGTGGCTGAATTTTATTTTGCTATTGCACCAAATTTCTTCAACTATTGTACTTCTTTTTGTGTTTCATGAATTTTATTTTGTGTTCTTAATTGGTTTTGAGATCCAATAAATCAATGGTAAATAAAAAAAAAAATTATGCTGGCCAGCAAATATATATGGAAGCTGGCCAAATAAAAAAAAAAAAATTTTAGATCCAATATAACATCAGGATCGGTTGTTTGAAACAACTGATCCTGATAGTTACTATCAGGATCCGTTGGTTCAAACAACCGATCCTGATAGTATAACATCAGGATCGGTTGTTTGAACCAACTGATCCTGATAGTAACTATCAGGATCAGTTGTTCTAATGAAACAACCGATCCTGATAGTAACTATGAGGATCGGTTATTTAACCGATCCAGATTATTATAGTATTAGTATCGCCTTCATCAGGATTGGTTGATTCCATATTTTCCACTAGTGATTTGAAACTATGTTTAACGTTTAACGATGTATAAAAATAGCGATTTGTTGTCGATTAATTGTTTTTATTAATTAACAATATATATAGAGGAGGGTTCAAATGCCTTTATTTTTTCTGCCTCCATCATTCCTCTATTTTAAAACTTTAATAACTCAAAATTTAAAACTTCAAAGTCAAAATAAAACCGTTGGATATGATCTACATCATTTATCTAAGCATGTGTAAAAAATTATGATATTTCAACTTTGTTGTGTTTGTCATCAAGAGCTTGTAAAAATGTATCGATGTGGATAATTTATAGATGTTCATTTTTCAACTTATTGATTCACATAAAAACAAAACCGAAACTTGATAATTTTTTTATGAGCATGTAGTGAAAATCATATAGATCATATATAACGTTTTATTTTGACTTTGAAGTTTTAAATTTTGAGTTATTAAAGTTTTAAAAATAGAAGCATGATGGAGGCACAAAAAATAGAGGAATTTGAACCATCCTTACGCGCACACACACACACACACACATATATATACACATATGTATATATATACATAGATACATAGATATAGACATACATACATGTACATAGACATACATACATGTATGTATACATACATGCATACATACATACATACATACATACATACATACATACATACATACATACATACATGTATGTATATATATATATATGGGCTACGGTATTTCGCGAAGTAAGAGGTGATTTTTACATCACGTTCATATTTCCATTTTAAAAATTCAAACTATCGATCCGAACCGCTCAACATGATCTCCATATTGAAATGTGCTCGGAGACTGATCACTCAAAAGAGAGCGATGTTTCTTTTAAAATTTATAAACTCGGAAATGCTATCGGTTCGGATCACAAGCGTACAATCCTTATCGAGTAGTATAATCGAGGTTGATCCACAGGGAATATTGGTCTACAGTCTTGAGCGATCAAATCACAATCTTTCGAAAGGCTAGACAAAATCTGAAAATTGAGAGTTTGGAATTGTGATCAATGTAAATTTGGCAACAATAAAAAGTAATTAAAATAAAGATAGAGATGAGAATTTCTAGGGTTTCGGCACACCATTGCTACTCAATCCACTTTGATATTCTATTTCTGTCTGGTCTAATTTCCTGTTGTTGTTAATGAAAGACACATAGGACACTGCGAATCACTTACGCAAATGACGGGACTTCCACCGGGTACTACATAGGACACTGCAATTTATCTTACGCAAATGACAGATCCCTTAAATACACAAGTTACTTCATAGGACACTGCGATTTATCTTACGCAAATGACAGAACTTGGTTTGCGTTTTGTGGTTCTGATTTATAATTTCCCCGCGAAGGTTTTCTTCACATAAATCTAATGGCTCCCAACGAGGCGAACTCGTCCATCATAGTCTTTTTACCAATAAAGTACTGTCACTACCCTAGGATTAGACTAGATCATCGAAATCAGGTGAAGGGAGAATAAATTGCAAAAGCATTTCAATCAACAACAATAAATCATAATCAACAGAAAATATATATATCAAAACATCATGAGTAACAAGGTTTACTGCCTAGCCCCTAAGAAAAGAACTTAGCCGCGGAACGGCATCATTACAACATTCCTCTCTTTCTCACTTCAATTAAATCTAACCCTAACTACCAAAATTACAAAGATGAGTTCATCTTCTGTCCAGGGGCCTTATATAGGAGTGAGAGGATGTCTGGAGATGAGTGGAGGCCAAGAAACACGATCTGGACACGTCTGTGGCAGTTATTCCCCAAAGGGCGCCTTGGTTACGGACCGAATCAGGTGATATGGTCCGTATTCACACCTTGTCACTGAGGGTTTTAATGCGTATCACACCATCTCCTGGTCTATATCCTACTAGATCCGTATCAACTGGTACGGACCGTAACAGGGCCTTAGTCGATGAGCGTCGCTTGTCCGATTGACCTGATTCTTGCTCCATTTGATGTGAAATAGTCCCAAAACCTGTTTTCTGCAATAAAACATAAAGAAGGATGACAATAACCTTTTTCTCTAATTAAATAAACATAAGTGTGAGATAATATGTAAAACCTAAGCCAAAATCCTGCGTAATTCATCATCATTTTGACTATGATCACGCCTCCCAACTTGAACTGTTGCTTGTCCTCAAGCAACAGCATCCCAGCTAGTCAAAGGTACGGTTTAAGTTAAACAATACAATCTCAAGGACTTGTCCTCAAATTAACCTAGAACTTGAGCTTGGTACAATTGTCATGACATTAAAATTTTAGAACTTCAAAAATATTCATGACCTCTCCCTTGAACAATTCATTCACCCCATGATTGACCTCATTGTGCATTCCTTAGAAAAATTATTATCGAACAATTCACTTCACAAATATCCCTAAATTCGAGAGTATTAATTTCCCCTTTGATTCTAAACGGATCCCTCCCAATCAACAGGAATTCTAATGATATAAATTTTGATTTTCCTTCCTAATTGATTGGAGCAAAGTATGACAACTAAGTGTGTTGATACTTGTGACAATTTTTGAAAAATTGAATATGTACAAAATTAAAACTTGGGAGGTTTTGTTGAGCCTATTGGTAACCAATCTTGCGTAGGCACCGTACTCTTTTTTTCTCCATCTTTTATTTTATTTTTTTATTTTTCTGAATTTTTCTATTTTTTTTTTCTCATTTCTGATTTTTTTTGTATTTTTCTGTTTTTCTGAAAATTAAAAATTTCACAAGTAAATATTTTTTGTGTCACAAGTAGCATGATTACACACAATTCCAAGTATTCATTCATACAAGGAATTATTGTATAGTTTCACTAGAGGTCTATATATAATAAATGGGTATTCTAGAACACTTTCAGTCTTACAAGACTTTGCAAAAATAAATCACTCAACAGTAAAAATTCTAAGATTTGCAGTTTTTGGTCAACATTCATGGTTAGCAATCGATTGCTCAGTTTTGAGATCAATAGTTATCTTTAAAAAATCCAGAATTTTTGTATCATGGCTAATTGTCTAAACCTTAGCCTAACTCAATTCAAAATAATTCCTTATTTGATTAATCTACTCCTACGAAAATTAAAATGTAAGCTAGCTAAAAAACTCAACCAATAATTCTAGGATTTTCGGTAAAGCCTCCAACCCTAGTCAAAAATTGAGTTAAAGTACTAGCATCTAAAAGAAAATAAAAATGTGAAAAATTTAAAGATACATGGTTAATTTACCTCCTACCCCCCGAAAAAAATTAAGCATTATCCCCAATGCTCGAGAGATAAAAATAAAGGAAGTAAAAAGTAAAGAGACCGAGGAAAAGATACAACTCACTGCACCTCAATCCTGAGGTGGTGGATGCTGGATCTCCTCGTAGAATGGTGGGTCGAAGAGTCCAAAAGGTGGTGGCTAGTAGGGTAGCCCGGTGGTGAGAGCATGATGGTAATACTGCTGGGCCATGTAGCAGGTCTGTTGTGCCTCCCGCCTGTTGTTGTGAACATGCTCGCGTAACCAGTCTACGCCTTGACGGACTTTGCCTACAGAGTGTCGCATCGTGTAACACTGCTGGCTAAGTCGATCGTAAGAAGACTGGGAATCAATGGAGAACTTTTCGATGTTTGTGTTCATCTATTGTATGGCCTTAAAGAAATCGCCGTATCTACCCTGAGAGGCATCAGATGTGCCCACCTGTGAAGAACCAAAGATTGTGAAGAGTCGGGATGCTCGCGGTGGTTACAGACCGGATACGGTCCGTATTGATCGTCAGATTTTGTGGCAGTGAAGGGCAGTGGAGGCAGTGGAGGTGATCCCTTTGGTGGCCGGCGGTGTAGTGCGAGGTGTGCTTGGGGTTGTGCAAGAAAGAGGAGAAGGAGAGGAGAAGGTTGAAGAGAAAGAGAGAAACAAAAGGAAGAGGAGAAAAGAAACAGCAGAGATGGGCTCAAAAATAGGAAGAATTCGATTTTGAACGATTTTCAAATCTCGCGCCTCTTCATTAACGGGTTCGCATCTCCTGGATTGGTCTTCGTTACGGACCATATCGGTTGATACGGTCCATATCCGATCTGTTATGTAGAGCCCGATAATTGCCTTAAAACTCATCCTGTGAATACGGACCGTATTGGCCGATACGGACCATTCATCTCTCGCCTTTTTTTTTCTTCTAACTCCTTACTCCGTATTCATTGTCATGGTCTGTATTGATTGATACGGACCGTAATAGGGGATATTTTCTTGTCTTTTCCAATGTTTTTTCACCGAGTCCTTCTTTCAGCATGTTCACCTAGCCATAAAAAGTAGGTGGATATGATTTGTTCTTCAATTAAAAATCCTAAGTAAATTAAATAAATGCAAAAATGAAAAAGCCTGGGGTTGTCTCCCAAGAAGCGCTTGTTTAAAGTCGTTAGCTTGACTTTGTTTCACATCAGGTTCCTCCGAATGTCTTCCAGATCATGCAAACAGGTTGCTCGTCTGGGGGTCTGCCTTCAATGCGATTTGTGGTCATGTTTATGTCGCTTTTTTCGAAGGATTCGGTTGTGAGTTTATGTTATGCTATCTTCTCTTCTTTGTTGCTTAATGTTTATGGTCCAGGGTCGAATGTCAAACTCCTGATGAGCATTGATTCAACTTCATCGAGTCTTTGAGAAATCGCATCTAGTTCTTCACGGAGGTTTTTGATCGATGCGAGGGCTAGAAGAGAGTAATTCCTGTTGTTGGCGGTATGAGGACTCCCCTTTTGATCATAAGTTTGTATTGTCTCAGATGTCGGAAGAGTTTGATTGTCATCTTGTATGTTAAACAGTCTCTCCATCTCTGCTGTGCATGTCATTTCTCTGATGTCTCCTGGTTCATCTAACCGCACTTTATCTATACTAGTCTCATCCATTATTTCTAAACTGTAGGCAAGATTTATGTCAGGAGGGATATCGAAAGTTTCATTCATGTTATAGATTATCTTGTCTTTCCCAACATTTAATGAAATCTTTCCATTCTTAAAATCAATCATTGCTCCACATGTTGTGAGGAATGGTCTTCCAATGATGATTGGAATTTGCTCATCTTCTTCCATGTCAACTACCACAACATCTGCTGGTATTCAGAATTTACCAACTTTGATCGGGATGTCTAGGAACACTCCTTCAGGATATCGAATTGATCGGTCAGCGAGTTGTAGTGAAATTAGTGTTGGTGATAGTTCTCCACACTCCAATTTGCCAAATACTACATTTGGCATTAAACTCACACTTGCTTCCAAATCACATAGGGCTCTCTTGAAATCTGTTGTGCCTATAGTGCCTGGAATTGAGAAGGTTCCCGGATCTTTCAACTTAGTCAGTAATTTGCTTTGCACGAGCGCACTGTATTCTAGATTAAGCGGAACTATTAAGAATTCTTAGAGCCTGTTGAGGTTTGAGAGTATCTCCTTCAGAAATTTTGCATATGAGGGTATGCTTGCGATTGCCTCAGTGAAGAGGATAGTGATCTGTAATTGCTTGAGGGTCTCCATAAATTTTGCTAATTGTTGTTCCATCTTGTGCTTGACAGGCCTTTGAGGGGATGGCAGAGGTGGCTTGTAGGGTGGTGGTGAAAGGTATTCAGGTTCGGGTTGTCGCTCGTCTCCACTTACGGTGTCATTCTGCTCCTCAATAGGGTCTGCCTACATTTTGAATACGGGCGGCTCCGGTTGTCGCAGCTCGTATTCTTCAAGGTATGGCGGCTCTGCATGTGTCTCATTTGAAGTTAGATCGGGCATTGGAGGTTCTTCGTAAGCTGTGCTGCTCCTTAACATGATGCTATGGCAAGTTTCTCTTGGATTTTCTTCCGGCTGACCCGGAAGTTTGCCTTTTCCTCGTGTGATGTTCAAGAGATCTCTTGCCAATTTAGGGATTTGGTCTTCTATATTTTTGTACTGGTTTATCAAGGATTCGATCTTCTGTGTGATTTCAGTATTCATCTTGTCTTGCTTCTCGAGGAATCTCTCCAATAGTGATGTGATGTCAGGTTGCTGTGGTTGGTTGTACTGCCTCGGTTGGTAATTTGGTTGAGAATTGTTGTATCTTGGCTGGTAATTGGGTTGTGGTTGGTAGTTCTGTTGAGAGGCAGTGGGTCTTTGGTTGTTTGCGTATGAAAGATTTGGATGGTTTCGGTTGTTTGGATGGTACGAATTGTTTGCGGGCTGAGGTCGAAAGCTGTTGTCAATGGCATTTACTTGCTCTGTTTCTTCCTCAGTTTCCGTCAC
This sequence comes from Carex kokanica, assembly GCA_025461125.1. Lineage (NCBI taxonomy): Eukaryota > Viridiplantae > Streptophyta > Magnoliopsida > Poales > Cyperaceae > Carex > Carex kokanica. Next base: position 312,748 of record JAJGRX010001031.1, read on the forward strand.
ATTCATACATTCGTTCATCTCATGCGCTCCTCCACAATAGCCACATGCTGTTGCAGCATTGACTGCTGGCATCGTTCGCTACTTGGTCTGCTTGTTGAGTGCTAGTTGCAATGCATCAATCTTTGCACTTAGCATGGCTATTTCATCAACTCTGTGCATGCCGGGTGTTGGGGTTGGCTTCTTGCGCTCAGGGATCCAGTAGTGTTGGTTGATTGCAATCTCTTCAATTAGGTTGTAAGCCTCGTCAGGTTCCTTGTTCATGATGGCGCCTCCTGCGGAAGCATCAATAGACAACCTGTCTGTAGAGTTTATTAGACCATTATAAAAAGTTTAGACAATTAGCCATCTTTCTAGACCATGATGTGGACAACACCTTAACATATCCTTATATTTATCCCATGCCTCACACAATGATTCACCATCTCTTTGTTCAAAATTAGTAATGACACTTCTGAATTTTGAAGTTTTAGATGGTGAAAAATATTTTGCAATAAACACATTAAACAATTGGTTCCAAGTTTGAATAGAATTGGCCGGTAAGGAAAACAACCATGCTCTTGCTTTATCTTTTAATGAAAATTGAAATAGCCTTAACCTAATTGCTTTATCGGTAACTCCGTTGATATTTATTGTCTCACATATCCCAAGGAAAATTGACAAGTGAAGATGTGGATCTTCGCTTGGAAAACCTCCAAATTGTTGTTGCGAAACTATATTAATGAAAGCAGGTTTGATCTCAAAATTACAGTTCGTAACTGTCGGTGGATTTATGCTTGAGTTAGGATCATTTGCGTGCGGTACGCAATAGTCTCGTAGAAGTCTGGGTCTCACTGCATTGTGAACTCCAATATCACCATTGCCTTCTTGTCCATTTTGATTGTTGAATGGTGGATTGTTGTGAATCGGTTCGTTCAGATGGTTTTCCATGTTGACTGAATCTGAGTTTTCTTCGCTTTCCGAGTAACTTGAGGGAGGACTATGGTTGGTCCTTAGTGGTGATGGGGAAGCGATTTGTCATCTCCTACTTGCAATCTTCAGGGATCTCCGTAAGGATGATTCGGCCAGCATGCAGTATCCTGAGAAACAAAAGAAAAGAAAAATCTGAAAATTAAACTAAAAAAATGAAAAATAAAATAAAAATAAAAATAAAAACGAAATTAAAAATAAAATAGAAAAGAAGAAAATAAAAATGCAAAAAATTAAAAATCTAGGCGTCTCTAATTGGTTGGATTCAATGGTCAAAGAAAGGGCGTCTCGCGAGGCCCTACACAATAAATCGTTATTCCTCGACAACGGCGCCAAAAAGCTTGATCACTCAAAAGAGAGTGATATTTCTTTTAAAATTTATAAACTCAGAAATGTTATCGGTTCAGATCGCAAGCGTACAATCCTTATTGAGTAGTATAATCGAGGTAGATCCACAGGGAATATTGGTCTACAGTCTTGAGCGATCAAATCACAATATTTCAAAATGCTAGACAAAATCTGAAAATTGAGAGTTTGGAATTGTGATCAATGTAAATTTGGCAACAATTAAAAGTAATTAAAATAAAGATAGAGATGAGAATTATTAGGGTTTCGGCACACCATTGCTACTCAATCCACTTTGATATTCTACTTCTGTCGGGTCTGATTTCCTGTTGTTGTTAATGGAAGACACTACATAGGACACTGCGAGTCACTTACGCAAATGATGGGACTTCCACTGAGATACTACATAGGACACTGCAATTTATCTTACGCAAATAACAGATCCCTTAAATACACAAGTTACTACATAGGACACTGCGATTTATCTTACGCAAATGACAGAACTTGGTTTGCATTTTGTGGTTCTGATTTATGGTTTCCCCGCGAAGGTTTTCTTCACATAAATCTAATGGCTCCCAACGAGGCTAACTCGTCCATCATAGTCTTTCTACTAATAAAGTACTTTCACTACCCTAGGATTAGACTAGATCATCGAAATCAGGTGAAGGGAGAATAAATTGCAAAAACATTTCAATCAACAACAATAAATCATAATCAACAGAAAATATATATATCAAAACATCATAAGTAAGATGGTTTACTACCTAGCCCCTAAGAAAAGAACTTAGCCGCGGAACGGCAATATTATAACACTCACCTTTCTCACTTCAATTAAATCTAACCCTAACTACCAAAATTACAAAGATGAGTTCCTCTTCTGTCCAGGGGCCTTATATAGGAGTGAGGGGACGTCTGGAGATGAGTGGAGGCCAAGAAACACGATCTGCACACGTCTGTGGCAGTTATTCCCCAAATGGCGCCTTGGTTACGGACCGTATCAGGTGATACGGTCCGTATTCACACCTTGTCGCTGAAGGTTTTAATGCGTATCACACCATCTCCTAGTCCGTATCCTGCTAGGTCCGTATCAACTGGTACGGACCGTAACAGGGCCTTAGTCGATGAGCGTCGCTTGTCCGATTGACCTGATTCTTGCTCCATTTGATGTTAAATAGTACCAAAACCTATTTTCTGCAATAAAACATAAAGAAGGGTGACAGTAACCTTTTTCTCTAATTAAATAAACATAAGTGTGAGATAATATGTAAAACCTAAGCCAAAATCCTGCATAATTCATCATCATTTTGACTCTGATCAGAGACCAAATTTTACATTTTTTGAAATTTTTTATTATTTATTAAGCCACTTTGAAAATCACTAATCCAATGGTCCAGAAGTTTTTACTGTTTTTTTATTGTTCACCCGGATCAGCCATTTTCAAAGTGGCTTAATAAATAGTAAAAAAATCCAAAAAATGTAAAATTTGGTCTCCAAGCACATTTCAATATGGAGATGATGTTGAGCGTTCGGATCGTGGTTTGGATTTTCAAAATGGGAATATGAGCGTGAAGTAAAATGAGCAGAGTCAAAATGATGATGAATTACGTAGGGTTTTGGCTTAGGTTTTGCATATTATCTCACACTTATGTTTAATTAATTAGAGAAAAAGGCTACTGTCACCTTTCTTTATGTTTTATTGCAGGAAACATGTTTTGGGACTATTTTACATCAAATGGAGCAAAAATCAGGTCAATCAGATAAGCGACGCTCATCGACTAAGTCTCTGTTACAGCCGCACTGACTGTTACGGACTTGTGCCGGATACATAGCAGGAGATATCGCGATACGTATTAAACCCCTCAGTGACATGGTCTGGATACGGATCGTACCAGCCAGTACAGTCCGTAACCGACACCCCTTTGGGGAATAACTGCTCCAGCTGTATCCAGATCAGATTTCTTAGCCTCCACTCATCTCCAGACGTCCCCTCACTCTTATAAAAGCACTATGGACAGAAGAAGAGAACATCTTTGTAATTTCGGTTAAATTTGATTATGTGAGAAAGAGAGGAGTGTTGTAATCGTGCCGTTTGCGGCTAAATTCTTTTCTTAGGAGCTAGGCAGTAAACTTTGTTACTCATGATACTTTGATATATATATTTTTTGTTGATTATAATTTCTTGTTGTTGATTAAAATATTTTTGTGAATTATTTTTCCTTCACCTTATTTTGATGATCTAGTTTAATCCGTTAGCCATATTTTTTAGTTACCACGGAATAAAATAAAAATTAAATGAATACCACTGTTTGGGACTTATTTCGCATCCTACCACCCACGCGCACCCAGTCCGCGCACCAAACTGGACGATGCGCGGACTGGGAACGCGCACTGGCGATGCGGGGACTGGGCACGCGCACCGCGCTAAGAGTGACCCGGTGACCCGGTGCGCGTACTGGGAAGGCGCTTCTCATGGATGCGCGGACTGGATAGGCGCACTGACCCCTTGGTGCTTTTTATTCCTGATTTTTACTGTTTTTCATTCACAAACGAAGACAGACTTCTGAAGCTCTCAGCACAGTAAAAAGTAAGTTTTTTTTCACTTTAGTCCTTTAAGTTTTTATGATTATTTAATTATATTTTTAATTTACTGTAAATTATTTAATTGTTAGGTTTCTTCCGTAATTCAACCAACTATGATTGGAATTGCTTGTTATTTCGGTGGGGAAGTATTACAAGGGCCAAATGGTGCTTATTACAGCACCCAACCTCAGAAAATGTTCAATATCAGCCCAGGTTTAGATTTTAGCAGTGTTCTAAATAGCGCGCTATAGTGGCGCTATAGCACCGCTATAGCGTTTTTGGACCCCAAACGCTACGATATGACATCAAAATGCGCTATTTGCGCTACGGCCGCTATAGCAGCCACTACAGCGCTATTTGCGCTATACAATATGAGTTTTTTTTGTTTTTTATTTTTAAGCAATTTATATGGGTGTTAAATAAAGATTAAAAAAATCTCAAACCGAAATTGAATTTTTTGCTACTTGCTACAAATAAATCAATTTGAAATTGGGAATAGAAATAGAAATTTGAATAGAAAAAAAGTCCAAACCGAAATTAAAATTTGAATAGAAAAAAAAATAGATTATGTCATGAATCATGATGCTTAAGATATGTTTAATAGGAAAAATCGATAGTTTATGATATTACTATGGATATTTTGAACCGCAATTTGGACTTTGTACGGGTTCAATATGAATATTATAATTTCTTAATTACTTTGGTGTTATTTATTGTTCTATGAGACTTTAGATAATGTTGATATTTAGTACAAATATTGAATATACGAAATGTAAAAAAAAAAACGCTATTTGGAATAGCTTCCGCTATAGCAACGCTATTCGCTATAGCTTTTTTTTTAGCCGTCCCACTACGACGCTATAAACACTATTTAGAACCTTGGATTTTAGAGGTATAACTAGGGAAGTGTACAAGGAACTGGGTATTGACCCGAATTATTACAAACTGGTAATGTCCGCAAAGATTAATATTGGCCAAGGCAGCCAAACATGATTCCAACAGCTCCCTGTACTAGACGATAGTAGTTGGGGGTTGTATACCCAAATGACTATGAATTTGACAACACCTTTCAAGTTCCTAGAGTTGTATGTGGTTGCCAACCCCATACAGAACAACAGACCATCAATGCAGTTGACCCAGGGTCGGGTCATTGAGAATTCAGTGACAGGTCCTACTCAGGCCCTGACTTTAGCGGGCACTAGTCGGTCCCCATCCGCAGGGGCTGGTCCTAGTCGATCCCCATCCACAGGGGCTGAACCTAGTTGGGGCCGATCTCGGGTTCCATCCTCCAGCTCTAGCCGGGACAGATCTAATGCCCCGGAAACACGTTATTATCCTACTACAGATGAGGATCTCTCAGAACGGGAGGTAAAGGAAAATTGGGATGCTGACAGTGCAGACGATGACCATAGTAATGAGGAGTCTGGTCGTCCTGTGCTTGGTATGCGAAAGTGGCCGATATCGGGTCGTGGAGAAAGACACCCATTCCCAGCATTTCATGACACATCAGGATTTCAAGAGGCTGACGTCTTTTTTGCGGATTCAGAGGTATGCTTGTTAATTTATATTTATATTTTAATTACTTTTAAATTTTATAAATTTATTTGATCTAAAATTTTCAATTAGGTTGGAGAAAGACATGAATTGTCGGAGGGGATGACGTATCACGACAAAGATCAGATGAAAGAAAAAATTCCCCACTGGCACATAAATAAGAATATCGAGGTCAGACAGACACACAGCGGCACAGAAAGGATGAGGTATAAGTGCACGAGCCGTCAGTGCAAGTGGAGTTTGGTTGCGAGGGCCACAGGCTTTGGTAATTCTTGGGTCATCACGAAGAATGAGGAAAAGCACACATGCCACGCTAATGCATTCAGGTCAGATCATGCGCAGTTGACGTCCGCTATGGTCGCCAACTGCATAAAAATGTCTTTGGAAAAAAATGTTGATATTAGTATCAGAGCTGTTAGTGACTTGGTTGCTCAAAAGTACGAGGGTGTCGTCCCAAAGTACAACAAACTGTGGCGTGGTAGAGAGTTAGCAATTGCCCGGGCATTTAGTAGTTGGGAGGGGTCTTATGGGCTGATCGTCCCTCTGTTAGAGGCAATCAAAATGGCAAATCCGGGCACCCAGTATAGAGTTGTTTCAAAGCCTTCAGATCAGCCAAGGCACCGGTATTTTGTGAGGTTGGCATGGGCATGGGGACCATGTATAGAAGCGGTAGGTCACCTCAGACCCGTCATCAGTATCGATTCTTGTTTCTTGTCAGGTAGATACAAGGGTAGGTTGTTGATTGTTACCGGATACGATGCGAATAACCAATTAATCCCGTTAGCATTTGGATTGGTAGAGAGCGAGGAGTTTGAGAATTAGGGGTGATTCATGAAGTGGGTGCGGGAGTTTGTAATTGGTCAAGGCAGATTCATATGTGTGGTGTCTGACCGGCACAAGGGCATTAAAAAGGTGTTCATACAAGATGACATGGGTTGGTGTGAGGCAAACGGAGAGTGTGCTCACCGGTACTGCTCTCAACATGTGTTTGAGAATTTTGGAAAGCACACTCAGGATAAAGTTGCTTCAAATTTTTTCAAGAGAATGGTTAAAAAGAAGAAACCAAGAAGGTTATAGGAAGGCCTTGATGCAATCGGAAGGTGAAATCCTGATTGGTTGACATACTTGGATACATGTGGCAAGTATAATGAAAATGACGAGGAAGAACCAGCTAAGCCATGGAAGGTGTACCAAGCTATTGACAACGGGTGTCGTTGGGCCATAATGACAAGCAACGGTTCTGAATCGCTGAACAATGTGTTCAAGACTTCGTGCAGGTTTGTAATTTATAATTCTCATTTCGCTATTTATTTAAATATGTTTTTTAGGATTCTCTTAATTTAATTCTGATTTTTTTATTCTCGTAGGTTACCAGTTGCTGCAATTATTGAGGAGACATTCTAGAAGTGTGTCACATGGTTCGTTCAAAGATATGAAAAGACCGTGCAACAACAAAACGATGGTCAACTTTTCTCCACTCGTACGCACTTAAAGCTTAATAAGCACATCGATAAGACAAAAAATGAGTGCGGTTGCAATGAACAAAAGTGGAGAATTTATGGTCACCTCACATAGTGAGAAAATTCTATTTGACATAGAGAGCAGCAAATGGGTGTACACGTCTAGAGACTGCAGATACAAGGTCGTTGTGAAGAACGACCATCAGGTGAAATGCACGTGCCAAAAGCCTCAGCTCACCGGAATACCATGTGTATATGTGATGTCAGTGTGTAAATTAAGGTACAAATATCCTCTAAAAATTTGATAATCATTACTACATTTGATGATGATGTCACTTACAATTGTGTGAAAAATGTAGGAACTACGATCCAAATGTCTTCGTAAATTACTATTACAACATTCAAACACTCATCGACACATAGAGTGGTGAATTCCACACATATGAGAATCAAAGTGAGTGGCCGGCGCACGATGGACCGGTTTTAGTTCCAGAGTCTCGGTTAATAAAGTTGGGTAGGAGAAGACACAACCGAATCCAAATGTGAATGGACATACTGGAAGGAAGAAAAAAGGGTCACCAACCAAACAGAGCAACTCTCGAAAAGAATGCGAGAAAGAGAAGGGATGCTAGGAACCGTACTCAATAGGATTTCATGAACAATTAGATAATGTACTTCACTTTATTTGTAATATTTATTTGTGCTACTTATGATGTATTCGAGTTTATTTGTGCTACTTATGATGTATTCGAGTTTATTTGTGCTATTTATGAGATATTTGAATTTATATGCATATACTTATGATAAATTATGAATCGCTGAACAACTGGATGCATTACTCTGGTTCTTACGGCTTTTTTGGTGGTTTGGTTAATGAAAAATGGTAAAAAACGGAACAAAATACCACAGGGACACGGTGCGCGTGTCCAGTCCGCGCACCGTCCAATTTGGTGCGCGGACTGGGTGCGCGTGGGTGGTAGGATGCGAAATAAGTCCAATACAGTGGTAATGATTTAATTTTTATTTTATTCCGTGGTAACTAAAAAAAACCGGATCCGTTAGGGTAGTGACAATGCTCTAATGGTAAGAGAAACAATGATGGACGAGTCAGTCTCGTTGGGAACCATTAGATTAATGTGAAGAAAAACCTTAACGGGAAAACCATTAATTGGAACAACAAAACGCAAATCAAGTTATGTCATTTGCGTAAGTAACTCGCAGTGTCCTATGTAGTAACTTGTGTATTTTAGAGATCTGTTATTTGCGTAAGTAACTCATAGTGTCCTATGTAGTATCTTGATGAAAGTCCGGTCATTTGTGTAAGTAACTCGCAGTGTCCTATGTAGTGTCTTCCATATAAAATAACAGGAAATCAGACCCGACAGAAGTAGAATATCAAAGAGGATTGAGTAGCAATGGTGTGCCGAAACCCTAGGAATTCTCATCTCTATCTTTATTTTAATTACTTTCAATTGTTGCCAAATTTACATTGATCACCACTACAACTCTTGAATTTTCAGATTTCGTGTAGCCTTTCGAAAGAGTGTAATTAGATCGCTTAAGACTCTAACCAATATTCCATGTGGATCAACCTCGATTATACTACTCGATAGGATTGTGCGCTTGCGATCCGAACCGATAGCATTTCCAAGTTTATAAATTTTAAAAGTAAACATCGCTCACCTTTTGAGCGATCAAGCTTTTTAGCGCCGTTGCCGGGGAGTAACGGTTTGTTGTGCAAGGTCTCGCGAGACGCCCTTGCTTTGACCATTGAATCTAATTAATTAGAGATGCTTAGACTTTTAATTTTCTGCATTTTAATTTTCTTCTTTTCAATTTTATTTTCAATTTCATTTTTCTTTTCTTTTCTTTTATTTCTTTTTTATTTCTTTTTCGTTTTCAGTTTTTATTTTAATTTTTAGATTTTCTTTTCTTTTCTTTTATTTCTTAGGATCTTGCACACTGGCCGAATCATCCTTATGGAGATCTATAAGGATTGCAAGTAGGAGATGACAATTCGCTTCCCCATCACCGATAATGACTAATCATAGTCCTTCCTCAAGTTATTCTGAAAGCAAAGGAGACTCAGATTCGATCAATATGGATAACCAACCGATTCACAACAATCCACCAATCAACAATGAAAACGGACAAGAAGACAATGGTGATAATGGAGTTCAGAATGCAACAAGACCCAAACTTCTACAAGACTATTGCGTACCGCTCGCAAATGATCCCAACTAAAGCATAAACCCATCAATAGTTACGAACCGTAATTTTGAGATCAAACCTGCTCTCATAAATATGGTTTCGCAACAGTAATTTAGAGGATTTCCAAGTAAGGATCCACATCTTCACTTGTCAATCTTCCTTGGAATATGCAAGACGATAAAGATCAACGGAGTTACCGATGAAGCAATCAGGCTAAGGCTATTTCAATTTTCATTAAAAGATAAAGCAAAAGCATGATTTTTTCCTTACCGGCCAACTCCATTCAAATTTGGGACCAATTGTTTAATGTGTTCATTGCAAAATATTTTTCACCTTTCAAAACTTCAAAATTCAGAAATGCAATTACTAATTTTGAACAAAATGAGGGTGAATCATTGTGTGAAGCATGTGATAGATACAAGGATATGTTAAGGTGCTTGTTCGTCTTTTTCTATAGCTTATAATTATCCCTAATACACCTAATTTGATTGCAAGCATACAATCTTGCCAAGTAGTATTTCGGGTGTCGAATCCACAGGGACAACTCGTAAAGTACTGGTTCTCACCAATTCATTAAGCTAGACAGACAAAGTTGAGTTGGTTTCTAAATCTAATTTAGTCGAAAGAAGCAAATAATAAATGTTTTGGGTCTGATTCAAGTGTAGGAGTTCCAGGGGCTTTGGCATTTCTATCCACTAGGGTCTCAATCTACTCGATTTGTGTTTCTAAAGCGTGCGTGGGTGTTCTGTCTAAAGTGATAATAGCGTGCACTTCACGGTTAAGTACTTCGTGTGCTAATATCGTTCTTTTAGGTTACCTCGGACTTCTCGGTTAAGTACTTCGTCCTAATAACCTATTCTTTACTCTTTTTGTTCGGGGAGTTATAGCAAGTGATTTTTAGTCATTGAAAAATCCCTAAATCCATGAATTGAAGGAGTAAGGTTAAACCACACAATCCATGCATAAATCAAGCTTTAAAAGAGTAAATTGCTAATAGTCAATAAAATTCACAAATCGAGTAAGAAAGAGTGCACCTAGTTTCGAGTTTTACATGCCATCGCCCCTAGAGAGGAGATTAGCCTCTCATAAGGGCGCAAATAGTTACAAATGGGATAAACAGTTTGTTACCAGAGCCAAGAAAGAAGAAAATAGAGTAGAGAATACAAATCCAAGCACAAATCTCTTCTTCCTTGAGCTTCTCCTTCTCCAAATCACCTTAGAGCTCAAACCCTAGCTCTTGAGGTTGCTCCTAGCTCTAAAGAAGTGTGTAAATGGTAGTCTCCCCTTGGGGAAGAAAGGTCTAGGATATATATATCGATTCTGGGTTTGTAGCAGCTGAAAAATAAGGAAGCAGTGGAGAATTTGTGGGTCGCAATAAATTATCGCAGGTCGCAATAATGGTGCAAAATTGTGGCAGTGAGCTTTTTAGTAGAAGTTGAGTTATTGTGGGTCGCAATAAGTTATTGCAGGTCGCAATTTTCCTCTGTTACTTGTCTCTACATGCCGTCTAACTTCCGATCGTGTCCGGACTTGCTCCAAATTATTCCCATTTGCTTCTAGTACCTGAAAATACATGAAAACATAGCAGAATCTCGAACTTGGTGCATTATCTAAACTAAATGGCTTTAAACCAACAAAAGGGGATAGATTTAGAGACCAAATCCTACTTAAAAGATATATGAAATTTAGGCTTATCAAATTCCCCCAAACTTAGTTCTTGCTTGTCCCTAAGCAAGTCTTAGCTCAAGAGCCGAGGGTTGGTCTCTCTACTAACAAAGTTATAAAGAAAAGTCATAATCCTACATGCAAAAGATAATGGTTGTTTTGAAAAGTCATGATAAACTTTTTAAAGGAAAAACTCTCAAATTCACAAGACATTTGCTCGGAAGTTTGGATAAACAAATTTGAGGATGTTTTATCATTTCCGATTCACTCCACGGGTGCCTTTTCTAAGTATAACCCACAACCATTCTTTTCGCATTGCCCCGTACTTTATGATTTTCGAAAAGATCGCGAATTTCTCAATTTTTGCCCCCCTACAAATGGAGCCTTTTACTCAAAATTTATCCAATGAAGTTTGAAAGAAAGTTCATGTTAATCCTGAACCTCGCGCTTTTTACTTCGAATTCCTTTGAAATTTTCAATTTCTGCGCTCTTGAGGTTGCCTCGTGCCGTATGTGGTATATTTGCCTGTGGACTAAGTCCTAGCACTTATTGAGGCTTAGAGTTTACTTCTTTCTTTTTCTTTTCTTTTCTTTTCGTCTTTTTTTTTTTTTTTTTTTTTTTTTTTGTGTGTCGAGCGTGTAGCTTCGCGTGCAACACGCAACCAAGTGAGATCCTAACAATGAATTAGTCATATATATTTTTGGATCCACCGGCTACTACACCACTCTCTCTTGATTAGTCACATTGATTTTTGGATTTTTGAGAGTTCGGTTCCAATTGTAGGACAAGTCCAAATTCAAAAACTTTTAATCCCAAGAAAATCATAAAATACCAAACCTTAACTTCCATCGTAGTTTCCAATTCAATTCACCGTGGGTTAGTTTAGAAATGGTTGATCAATTTTCTTTATTTCCAAACAAGATCAATTCCTTTGAGAATTTTTTCTTTTCAAAATTTTTCAGATTTTTCAAAATTTTCCACCAAATGCAAAAGAAATGCAAAAGAAAATAAAATAAATAGAAGTCATGCAAACCCTACATGCAAATGCAGATACAATCTCAATTTCCCTCCCCCAAACTTAAACCGAGCAGTGGCCGCAATGCTCCAATCAAGTCATAAAGTAAAAGAAATGAGACATGAAAATCTTACAATGGGTGATGGTGATTTTGCGGGGATTGACTCAAACGGACCCCCCGGGTGGTGGGGTCGCCTGTGGGTCCTGCTGTTGAGGGCGGCTGCGACGTCGAGATTGCCGAGTGGGCATCTCCTCCTCCTCATAGTCACCTCGCTCCAAATGCCACGCATGCATGCGGTGGGTGAGGTACCATGTCTCGTGCAAGAGCTGGTCCTGTGTTTCATTGTACTCCTGCATTTGGTTGAAATCGTCGTGGACCTGACACAACTTGGCATAAATCATGGCATTGGTAGGGTCGCCTGGTGGTGGGTTGAGTTGTGACTGGGAAGAGGTGCCAGCGGGTGCTTCTATGGGTGCGGCGGGCCCGTGCACGAGCCAGGTGGAGGGGTTACCGGCGTCAATTTTTATTGGCAATGGAAATGGGGCTTTTTCTCCGTTGTGTCCTACAGTGTAGTAGACAAGCCCTTCGCGTTTAATCAACCTCATAGCCGTTAAGGAGGCAATATCAATTGAGGAGGTTCCTTCGATCACGGTCCGGTAGGCGGGGGTTCCGTCGATCACCTTAAAATGCATGGCGATCAAGGTGACGATTCCCCCCACCGAAATATTCCCCCCTGGTCGTGTATTCTCGACCACCCGCTCAAGATGGCGAAGAACAAAATGCCCAACATTTGGAGCATCATGGTTGCCCGGTAGGTCAGTGTTAAGCATGCACGCCAGAAAATACAAATCATATTTATTCAAAGTGGAGAAGGTCTCACCCCGCCCGAAGATGGTGTACCCTAATGCTCGTTGAAGGCACCGCAGAACCGGGTGTTGTATTTGGCTTGCCCTGTGGTCAGATCGCGAGTCGCCAAAAATTTTTTGTTCGAATTGTAACTGAGGCATGTCGTCGGGCCATTCAATGGAGGTGCCCCTGGAGTGGGGATTGGTTTTTAGGATCTCATTAAGGGTAGTGACGGTTAGGGTTCGCATTTGGCCGTCTAATTGGAAACGACACTGCGTGTAGTCGTTAAGGCAGGAGAAGGTGGCAAGGAACTCGTAGGTGAGGGTTCGGTAAGAACGGACCTCGGTTGAGAGGAAGTCCCACAGAAAGAGTTTATTTGCAAGTCGCCTGACCTCGTGGTACATTTCGAGTAGGATTAGCACATCGCCGTCAAGGAAGCGAGAAGGTACGAGCCGGCGCTGTTGTAGAGCTCTGAAACGGTCCTTGGCTTCGTTGGTGCGGAACCGAAGGCCGAAATTTGGTTGAATGTTCTCCGGCCACTCTTTCTCCGGTACATTAGCGAGGGGGTGTGGTGGTGGGGGTGGGTTCTCCTCGGTAGGCCCCATGCTCGAGCTTGCGTCCGATCTTCGCGGTCGCTTGGCGACTCCGCGACGAGAAGAGGATTTCATTTTGGGGGTTTGGCGGATCCGGGTCAAAAAGAGAGAGTAATGGTAGGTGGAGGGAGAGGAGAGAGAGAATGTGGTGTGGGGAAGGTTTTCGCGAGAAAATTTGGCGAGAGGAGACGGCGGCCGCGCGGTGGGCTGAGCGGGAGAGAGGGGAGTGGCTTCAATGGCTGGAAAGGAGAGAAAGAGGGGAAAATGGGGTGGGGAAATTCGGCTGGAGAGAGAAAGAGAGATTTGCTCTCTGGAGTGTTTTAAGGCGCATATTGCGACCCGCAAAAAAAATGCGTTTTTTTTTATTTTATTTTTTTTTATTTTTTTAAGTACCCAGGCAGCAAAAGTTTTCTTCTCTAGTGGGATTTGGGTACCATATTGCGGCTCGCAAAAATTTTTTTTTTTTTTTTTTTTTTTTTTTTCAGGCAGCAAAAGTTTTCTTCTCTGGTGGGATTTGGGTACCATATTGCGGCTCGCAAAAAAAAAATTTTTTTTTTTTTTTTTTTTTTTTTTGAAGAAGTACCCAGCTCTTTGATTTCCTCTCTGGTGTGATTTGGGTACCTTATTGCGACCTGCAAAAATTGAGATTGCGACTCGCAATATGTCCTCCATTTCAGTCCAGTGAAACAAAAACAAAAATAAGAACAAAAACAAAACAAAACAAAACAAAACAACTAAAACAAAAACAACAAATGTTCCTGTGTTCCCTTCCAAAATGCGCTCTATTTAATGTCGTGAGCTCGACTCTCCTTTGCATCACATGGATGGTGCATCGACGAGAGACACGTCCACTTTGTCTCCTATTGGTGCCCCTTGAGTGTAGTGCTTGAGTCTTTGACCGTTCACCTTAAAAATTCCAGTCCGTTCACTCCAAATTTCCACCGCTCCATGATTAAAAACTTTTTTCACTTGAAATGGTCCGTGCCATCGAGACCTCAACTTGCCAGCAAAGAATTTGAGACGGGAATTAAACAACAACACCCAATCCCCTTCCGTAAATGTCCTCCGTAGAATGTGTTTATCATGCCAATTCTTCGTTTTCTCTTTGTAAAACTTTGCATTTTCGTAGGCTTCCAAACGCAATTCTTCAAGTTCGTGTAAGTCCAAAATTCTTTTCGCACCCGCAGCCTTCATATCTAAGTTAATAGCCTTTATCCCCCAATAAGCCTTATGCTCCAACTCCACGGGGAGGTGACATGGCTTTCCGTACACGAATTTAAATGGGGTCATACCGATGGGAGTTTTGTATGCTGTGCGATATGCCCAAAGCGCTTCGTCTAGTCTCATGGACCAGTCCTTTCTAGTACGGCCCACCAATTTCTCCAAGATATTCTTAATTTCGCGATTCGAAACCTCTACCTGTCCACTCGTTTGCGGGTGGTACGGCGTAGCCACTTTATGCTTTACTCCATATTTGGACAAAAGGCTTTCGAATTGCCGGTTTATGAAGTGCGAACCCCCATCACTTATCACAACTCGAGGAACACCGAATCTAGGAAATATCACTTTTTGGAATAGGCGCTTAACTGTCGCAGAATCGGCTGCCGTGCTTGGGATCGCCTCGACCCACTTGGACACGTAGTCTACCGCCACGAGTATGAATTTATAATTGCATGAACTAGGGAATGGCCCCATGAAGTCAATTCCCCACACATCGAATAACTCAACCTCCAATATACTATTAAGCGGCATCTCATATCGCCGTGTAAGATTCCCCATTCGCTGGCACTTATCGCATGCTTGCACATAGCTCTTGGTATCTTTGAAGAGAGTTGGCCAATAGAACCCGGCTTGAAGGATTTTAGCCGCAGTTTTATTTGTTGCTGCGTGACCACCGTATGGTGTGGCATGACAATGAAAAAGTATGGACTCGACCTCCTCACTCGGCACACATCGACGGTGGATTCCATCGACCCCCAACTTGAAAAGGAGTGGGTCATCCCAGTAATAGTGTTTCACATCGGCGAAGAACTTCTTCCGTTGTTGATAAGTGAGCTCGGGAGGCATAATGCCACAAGCGAGAAAGTTCACGAAATCGGCGTACCATGGTGATTCGAGTTCTTGCACCCGATATAATCTCTCTTCAACAAATGAGTCGTCAATTGGTAATTCTCTACCCGACACCGCTGGTTTAATGCGGGACAAATGATCGGCCACTGAATTTTCAGTCCCCTTCTTGTCTCTGATCTCGAGGTCGAATTCTTGGAGCAAGAGAATCCAGCGAATCAATCGGGGTTTTGCATCTTTCTTGCTCAGTAAGTACCTGATTGCGGCATGGTCGGTGTAGACTATAACCTTTGACCCCGCCAAATAAGGGCGAAATTTGTTAATTGCGAACACCACAGCGAGCAACTCTTTCTCTGTTGTGGAATAATTCATTTGGGTCTCATCTAGCACTTTGCTCGCGTAGAAGGTTACGTGTGGTTTCTTGTCTACTCGCTGTCCCAAAACTGCACCGACTGCGTAGTCGCTTGCGTCACACATAATTTCAAAGGGGAGACTCCAGTCGGGTGGTTGAAGAATTGGTGCTGACACGAGAGATTTCTTCAACTTACGAAATGCATCAAGACATTTTTCATCAAATTCAAAGGTTGCATCCTTCATGGTCAGATTAGTCAGAGGCTTGGCAATTTTCGAAAAATCCTGAATGAAACGACGGTAGAACCCCGCGTGCCCCAGAAAACTCCTAACTTCTTTTACACTCGTCGGGGGTGAAAGCTTCTCGATTACCTCAACCTTGGCTTTATCCACCTCCAAACCCTTTTCTGAGATCACATGTCCGAGTACTACTCCTTCTTGAACCATGAAATGGCACTTCTCCCAGTTTAACACCAAGTTAACCTCTTCGCATTTCTGTAGAACTTTAGAGAGGTTGGTTAAACACTCACCGAAAGAGGTGCCATAAACAGAAAAATCATCTATGAAAACTTCCATGCAATTCTCGATTAAATCTGAAAAGATACCCATCATTGCTCTTTGAAAGGTAGCCGGCGCATTACAAAGTCTGAAAGGCATCCTGCGGTATGCAAACGTCTCATACGGGCAGGTGAAAGTTGTCTTTTCTTGGTCCTCGGGGTGAATGGGTATTTGGAAGAACCCGCTATAGCCATCTAAGTAGCAGAAGAAAGAGTGTTTAGCAAGTCTTTCGAGAAGTTGGTCGATAAAGGGTAGGGGAAAATGGTCCTTTCTTGTCGCTAAATTGAGCTTTCGGTAGTCAATACACATTCTCCAGCCTGTGACTACCCTCGTCGAAATCAATTCACCTTGATCATTATTTAATACGGTAGTTCCACCCTTTTTCGGCACCACATGTATCGGGCTCACCCACTTACTATCTGAAATCGGGTAGATAATACCCGCATCCAAGAGCTTGTGAATCTCTTTCCAAACTACCTCTTTCAAATTCGGATTTAGTCTCCTTTGTGGTTCGATTGAGGGTTTATGGTCCTCCTCCATGAGGATGCGGTGCATGCAGATTGAAGGGCTAATTCCCGTCAGGTCCTCTATCGCGTATCCAAGTGCCTTGCGGTGTAACCTCAATATAAGAAGGAGTTTTTCGGTCTGGTCTTGGTTGAGGTTTGCGTTGATAATTACTGGATAAGTTTCGTCCGGTCCGAGGTATTCGTAGCGGAGAGTAGGTGGGAGGGGTTTCAATTCAACCTTTGGTGCTTCAGAATTCAGCTTAGAATGTGTGGTTTTGGCTTGAAAACTCTCTTTTTGCGACCCGCAATCTTGAAATTGCGACCCACAATAATCATGTTGAGGTTGGTTTTCGTCGTCTCTTGGGGCCGTAAAATCCTCCAACAATGCCAGCAGTTCTTCAAGGTCGGTGATTGCTTTTTCTCCCTCGGGATTAGTTATTGCATGCCATAACGGGTCATCAATTACAATCTTCTCAAGTTCTCCCGCCACCATGGCATCGATCACATCAATCCTGCAAATAACATCTCCTTTAGATGGATATTTCATAGACTTGTCTACATCAAAAGCAATTTTTTCCTCTCCAATCTCAAAGGTGAGTTTACCATTTTTGACATCAATTAGGGCTCCCGCAGTTGCTAGGAAAGGACGACCTAATAAAAGTGGAATTTGGGTGTCCTCTTCCATTTCTATCACTACAAAATCTACGGGAATGTAAAACTTACCGACTTGGATTGGTAAATCCTCAACAATACCCAAAGGTAACCGAACCGACCTATCGGCAAGTTGCAAAGATATACGGGTCGGTTTCAATTCACCTACACCAATTCTATCATAAACAGATTTCGGCATAAGACTTACGCTTGCTCCAAGATCACATAGAGCTTGGTTGAATTCGGTATTACCAATGGAGCAAGGTATAGAAAAGCTACCCGGGTCTCTCAACTTAGGCGGAAATTTATTTAATACCATAGCACTGACTTTCTCGGTCAAAGAAACAGTCTGTACTTCCTCGAGCTGTCTTCGATTGGACAAAATTTCTTTAAAGAATTTTGCATAAGTAGGAATTTGAGTCACAACATCGGTAAATGGTGCATTGACATATAATTGTTTCAACAATTCTACAAATTTACCGTATTGTTTGTCCAACTTGGTCTTGGCAAGTCTCTCAGGGAAAGGAACAAACCTGTGCGGAGGTACGTACTTGGGTACAGCCTCCTTTACCTGTTTCTGTTGATCTGTACCGTCTTTTGCGGGTCGCAAAGAATCTTTGCGACTCGAAATTTCTATGTTGACACCCTCCAACGGTGTCGACTGGGGCTCAGTCTGTCCTTCCTGCTTCTCGGGCTCATTTTCCTTGGGCATTTCAGGTTCCTTGTATGAGAGCCCACTCCTAAGAGTTATGGCTTTGGCATGTTCTCTCGGATTGGCTTCGGGCTTCGGCGGAAGTTGCCCTTGCTGGCGCGAAAACGACGCGGCTTGTTGAGCTATTTGGTTCTCCAACAACTTGTTTTGAGTTGCAAGCATGTCTACCTTAGCATCTATACTACTTATTTGTTGGGTTAGCTCATCATTCTTTTTACCTTGGGCCTCAATAAAATTTTCCATCATTTTTTCTAAATTTGATTTTTGAGGCCCCCCATACTCAAACTGACGCTGACTAAAACCTGGATTTGGTCGAGTTTGATTCTGGTTCGTTGCATTTTGGTCATTTCTCCATGAGAAATTCGGGTGGTTCCTCCAACCCGGATTGTAAGTATTTGAGTAAGGGTTGTTTTGGGGCTTAAAGTTGTTATTCAAAGCATTAATTTGCTCCACTTCCCCTTCATTTGAAATTCTCAAAGTACAATTAATAGGCAAATGGTCCGTACTACCACAAATAGGACAAGGATTGAATTGACTTACAGCGGAGACATTCACTTGATCGAACTTCCTTTGCATTGCATCCATCTGCGCACTAAGCTTGGTTAAGGCATCAGTTTCATATCGGCCCGGTGCTCGGATGGTCCCTCTCTCGGATGACCATTGGAGTTGGTTGAGAGCCATCTCTTCGATGAGATCGAATGCTTCTGTTTGGCTCCTTTTCATCAAACTCCCACCTGCTGCTGCATCAATATTCATCCTAGTGTTATATGTTGATCCCTCATAAAAAGTTTGCAAAATGAGCCATTGCTCAAGACCATGGTGAGGGCATAGGCGCAAAAGTTCCTGATATCTATCCCATGCCTCACTAAGTGACTCTCCTTCTCTTTGCTTGAAATTCGTAATTTGATTTCTCAAAGCAGCTGTTTTGGAGGGAGGGAAGTACTTAGAGAGAAATGTGTTAGACATTTCGGGCCAGGTGGAAACTGATGCGGGTGGTAAGGACCTCAACCAATTCTTTGCCTTATCTCTAAGTGAAAATGGAAAAACCCTAAGTTTAATTGCATCATTTGAAACACCATTCATCCTAAGAGTATTGCAAATTTCTTCGAAAGTTGCTAGATGTTGGTTTGGATCTTCTTGAGCTAGACCGGAGAATTGGTTCTGAGAAACCATGTTTATCAGGGCCGGCTTGAGCTCAAAGTCATTAGCAGCTATGTTGGGTACTGTGTAACCCATTCGAACTCCTGCGGCCTTAGGTGCCGAGAAGTCCCGAAGCGGACGGTTGTCAACGTTCTCTGCCATTGTCGAGTCCTCGAAAACTAGTCGCCGAGGTATGATTGGGGTCAGGGAAGTCTCGGTCTTAGTTCCTCGTAGTTTTCTCCTTTGGTAGACAAAACGATTTGGATTATCGGCCAGAGCGAATCCTGCAAGAGAAAAAGAGAGTGACCCAATGAATCAAAAGAAAAGAAAGAAAAAAAAGAATAGAATAAAAGAAAAAAAAATGTCTAGTCTTAATTACCAAAGCTACAACCAATATTTACCGTTGTCCCCGGCAACGGCGCCAAAAGCTTGTTCGTCTTTTTCTATAGCTTATAATTATCCCTAATACACCTAATTTGATTGCAAGCATACAATCTTGCCAAGTAGTATTTCGGGTGTCGAATCCACAGGGACAACTCGTAAAGTACTGGTTCTCACCAATTCATTAAGCTAGACAGACAAAGTTGAGTTGGTTTCTAAATCTAATTTAGTCGAAAGAAGCAAATAATAAATGTTTTGGGTCTGATTCAAGTGTAGGAGTTCCAGGGGCTTTGGCATTTCTATCCACTAGGGTCTCAATCTACTCGATTTGTGTTTCTAAAGCGTGCGTGGGTGTTCTGTCTAAAGTGATAATAGCGTGCACTTCACGGTTAAGTACTTCGTGTGCTAATATCGTTCTTTTAGGTTACCTCGGACTTCTCGGTTAAGTACTTCGTCCTAATAACCTATTCTTTACTCTTTTTGTTCGGGGAGTTATAGCAAGTGATTTTTAGTCATTGAAAAATCCCTAAATCCATGAATTGAAGGAGTAAGGTTAAACCACACAATCCATGCATAAATCAAGCTTTAAAAGAGTAAATTGCTAATAGTCAATAAAATTCACAAATCGAGTAAGAAAGAGTGCACCTAGTTTCGAGTTTTACATGCCATCGCCCCTAGAGAGGAGATTAGCCTCTCATAAGGGCGCAAATAGTTACAAATGGGATAAACAGTTTGTTACCAGAGCCAAGAAAGAAGAAAATAGAGTAGAGAATACAAATCCAAGCACAAATCTCTTCTTCCTTGAGCTTCTCCTTCTCCAAATCACCTTAGAGCTCAAACCCTAGCTCTTGAGGTTGCTCCTAGCTCTAAAGAAGTGTGTAAATGGTAGTCTCCCCTTGGGGAAGAAAGGTCTAGGATATATATATCGATTCTGGGTTTGTAGCAGCTGAAAAATAAGGAAGCAGTGGAGAATTTGTGGGTCGCAATAAATTATCGCAGGTCGCAATAATGGTGCAAAATTGTGGCAGTGAGCTTTTTAGTAGAAGTTGAGTTATTGTGGGTCGCAATAAGTTATTGCAGGTCGCAATTTTCCTCTGTTACTTGTCTCTACATGCCGTCTAACTTCCGATCGTGTCCGGACTTGCTCCAAATTATTCCCATTTGCTTCTAGTACCTGAAAATACATGAAAACATAGCAGAATCTCGAACTTGGTGCATTATCTAAACTAAATGGCTTTAAACCAACAAAAGGGGATAGATTTAGAGACCAAATCCTACTTAAAAGATATATGAAATTTAGGCTTATCAGTGCTGTCCACATCATGGTCTAGAAAGATGGCTGATAGTTCAAACTTTTTATAATGGTCTAAACCCTACTGATAGGTTGTCTATTTATGCTTCTGCAGGAGGAGCAATCATGAACAAAGAACTTGACGAGGCTTACAACCTAATTGAAGAGATTGCGATCAACCAACACTACTGGATCCCTGAGAGCAAGAAGCCAACTCCAACACTTGACATAAACAAGGTTGACGAATTAACCATGCTGAGAGCAAAGATTGATGCATTGCAATCAGCACTCAACAAGTAGACCAAGCAACGAACCGTAGCAGTAGTTAATGCCGCAATAACGTGTGGCTATTGTGGAGCAGCACATGAGATGAACGAATGTACGAATGTGACGAAAACTGAGGAAGAAACAGAGCAAATAAACGTCATCGATAACAGCTTTCGACCTCAACCCGCCTACAATTCGTACCATCCGAATAACCGAAACCATCCAAATCTCTCATGCGCAAATAACCAAAGACCCGCTGCACCTCAACAGAACTATCAACCACAACCAATTACCAACCAAGATACAACAATTCTCAACCGAATTACCAACCAAGGTAGTACAATGAACCAGAGCAACCTGACATCACATCACTAATGGAGAGATTTCTAAAGAAGCAAGACAAGGCGAACATCGAAATCACGCAAAAGATCAAATCCTTAGCAAACCGTAGCAAAGACTTAGAAGATCATGTTTCAAAGATGGCAAAAGAACTCTCAAGCATCACACGTGGAAAAGGCAAATTTTCGGGCCAACCAGACGAAAATCCAAGAGAGACTTGTAAATGCATCACGCTAAGGAGTGGCACAGCTTATAAGGGACCTCCAATGCCCGATCTAACTCCCAATGAGACGCATGCAGAGCCACCACATTTTGAGGAATACGAGCTGCAACAATCGGAGCTGCCCGTATTAGAAATGCAGGCAGACCCTATCGAGGAGCAGAATGACACCGTAGGTGGAGACGAACGACAACCCGAACCTGAATACATCGCACCACCACCCTACAAGCCACTTCTGCCATTCCCTCAAAGGCCAGCCAAGCACAAGATTAGAGCAACAATTTATGTGATTTATGGAGACACTCAAGCAATTACAAATCACAATCCCCTTCACTGAAGCAACTGCTAGCATACCTTCGTATGCTAAATTTCTGAAGGAGATCCTTTCGAATCGTAGCAGACTCCAAGAATTCTCAACAGTTCCGCTCAATCTGGAATGTAGTGTGCTCGTGCAAAGCAAATTACAGACTAAATTGAAAGATTCGAGAATCTTCTCAATTCCATACACCATAGGCACAACAGATTTCAAGAGAGCTCTATGTGATTTGGGAGCAAGTGTAAGTTTAATGCCAAAGGCGGTATTTGACAAATTGGAATGTGGAGAACTCTCACCTACGTGAATTTCACTGCAACTCGCTAACCGATCAATTCGATATCCTGAAGGAGTGTTGCTAGATGTCCCAATCAAAGTTGGAAAATTTTGGATACCAGCAGATTTCGTGGTAGTCGACATAGAAGAAGATGAACAAATTCCAATCATCCTTGGAAGGCCATTCCTCGCCACATGTGGAACAATGATTGATGTTAAGAATGGAAATATTTCATTGAATGTTGGAGAAGACAAGGTGATCTACAACATGGATAAAACCTTCGGGATCCCTTCTGACATCAATCTTGTTTACAGCTTGGAAATAGTGGACGAGTCTGGCAACGATGAACTGCAGTTGGATGAACTAGAAGACATCAGGGAAATGATGTGCGTAGCAGAGATGGAGAGACTGTTCAACATACAAGGTGATGAAGATAGAGAAAAAAATCGAACTCATCCAATCCACAAAACAGCATGAACTAATGATCGAAAGGAGAGCCCTCATATCGCTAACAACAGGAATTATTCTCTCTTAGCCCTCGCATCGATCAAGAACCTCTGCGAAGAACTCGATGAAGTTTCTCAAAGACTAGATGAGGTTGAATCAATGCTCAACACGAGTCTAGGGTTCGACCCCGGACCACGAACATCAAGCAACGAAGAAGATAGATATAACCAACCTCGTCTCAAGAGAAGAAAGAACCATTCCCGTTGCATGCAAATGAGGGAAGGTGATACGGAAGAAACTCATAACCGAATTCTTCAAAAAAAGCGACGATAACAAGACTACATATCACATTGAAGGCAATCCTTCAGACAAGCGACTCGTTTGCGTTGTCAGGAGGACATCTGGAAAGAACTGACACAAAACAAAGTCAAGCTAACGACTCTAAACAAGCGCTTCTTGGGAGGCAACCCAAGGCCTTTTATATCTTTTAGAGTTATTTACTTAGGATTTTCAATTGGGGAACAAATCACGCTTACCTATTTTTTTAATGACCAGGTGAACATGCTGGAGGAAGGGCTCGGACAATATGGACTAGGACAGTGAATACAGAGCAGAGAGTTAGAAGGAAAAGAAGACAAGTGGTGAATACGGTCCGTATTCAGAAGATAGATTTGAAGGCAGTTATCAGGTTCAGCACAACGAATCGGATACAACCATATCACCCAGTACGATTCGTAATGAAGGCTAATTTGGGAGATGCGAACCCGTTAACGAAGAGATGCAAGGTTTAGTAACCGTTCAAATTTAGGTTTTTCTATTTTTGAGCCGTTTCTCTCCCGTTTTCTCTCCTCCTCTTTCTTTACCATACTTAGCGATTTTATCTTTGCAACGTGTCTTCTCTGCGGCTGGTGGCTCCAAAGTGCATGCAGTTCGTGACCGATCCGCATGAGAAATACCTGTTTGTCCAGAATGCTTAGTTTTATGTCTATTTTAGTCCTAAAACACTAGAAATCTGTAATTCTACAAAATCAAGTGAAAATAATAAAAGTAATTTGATTTGATCTAAAATCATATATTAGGACTCAATTCGTTCCCGGGTCTTATAAAATTAGAAGTTATGGGCTAGTTTGTAACTTAGATAATTATCAAGGTTCTAAATAGCGTTTATAGCGTCGTAGCGGGAAGGCTAAAAAAAAGCTATAGCGAATAGCGTCGCTATAGCGGAAGCTATTCCAAATAGCGTTTTTTTTTTTACATTTCGTATATTCAATATTTGTACTAAATATCAACATTATCTAAAGTCTCATAGAACAATAAATAACACCAAAGTAATTAAGAAATTATAATATTCATATTGAACCCGTACAAAGTCCAAATTGCGGTTCAAAATATCCATAGTAATATCATAAACTATCGATTTTTCCTATTAAAAATATCTTAAGCATCATGATTCATGACATAATCTTTTTTTTTTCTATTCAAATTTTAATTTCGGTTTGGACTTTTTTGGTATTCAAATTTCAATTTTTATTCCCAATTTCAAATTGATTTATCTGTAGCAAGTAGCAACAAATTCAATTTCGGTTTGAGATTTTTTTTATCTTTATTTAAAACCCATATAAATTGATTAAAAAAAAACTCATATTGTATAGCGCAAATAGCACAAATAGCGGACCGCTATAGCTCTGTAGCGGCCGTAGTCCAAATAGCGCATTTTGATGTCATAGCGTAGCGTTTGGGGTCCAAAAACGCTACAGCGCCGCTATAGCGCGCTATTTAGAACACTGATAACTACCAATAAACTAAAGGACTTCGTTAAATTGTTTTGGATCTGGACTCATGGTGAAATTGTCTACTCAAATCCTAATTTTTATACTTGATCGGATGATAAAATTTATTTTACAAAATTATAATTAATGACACAAGTAAAAAAATTAATTAATTATTTTAATCATTAATTGTTTTAATATCGGAAAGATGATAAAATTTATTTTACAAAATTATAATTTATGACACAATTAAAAAAAATTAATTAATTATTTTAATCATTAATTGTTTTAATATCGGAAAGAAAGAAAGATTAGTACAAGTTCAAGGAATGATGATGGTAGAAGTGATTCAGAAGCTGACAGAGCAGATATTCGTTTCTATCCGAAACCAAAAACCAAAAACTCATCAACCCTCGGGACTGAGGAAAGTATGTATAAGCGACCCAAAATCAATTGAATATTTCTGGTCGGACTAAAGTAACTATCCGGACGGACCGCACGCTTCTCATTTTCAATTTCCATGCGCTGGCGCCTGAAGCGGTGGGCCAGTGTTGGCCTTTAATTATTTTTTTGTCTTTACCTTTGTTTCTTATCTTCTCCATTTCGGTCACCTCTGTTTCATTTAAAGTTTAATTTCTACTTTGAAAGAAGTCGAGGAAGGAACGGAATGGAAAGAAAATAAGTCTCTCAAATTGTATTTGATTGACAAAATTGTGTCGGAGATAAAAAGTACAAGAGGGAAAATATTTAATTTAGTATCATTATAATCAATATAATTGATTTTTCTCTTGATTTGAGGTGTAACGGATAAAAAAAAAATATTGTAAATATTTTTAAAGAAAACGATACAAATTTCTAACTTTATATTTTACCTATATAATTTTTTTTCAAATTTCTTTGTCACAAACTTACAGCAGTTATCGAATTTTTCATTAACATTTTAAGTTTTAATTAACTAAACAAAAAATAAGATAAAAAAAAATTAAATTTATTTTCCCTTATTAATTATTCAAAAACGAAAAAATTAAATATGTTAATCTTCTTTTCTAATCTATTTCATTCCCTTCTATTTTTCACCTCACCTCCCGTCCTCTACTCTTTATCCAAACAAGATGATATAACGCCAATCAAAGAAATACACTGGTGACCAGGTCAACAATGCCTCAATGGCTAGCGTGGCCCCAGAAGAAAAAAAAAATAGCAGTCCCTCCATTTTTTTGTAATCCCACCGTTAGTTTGCCATAGCCTACTCTAATATTTTTCTTAATTTTAATATTGTATCTTAAAATTCATGATTTAATTATTCGTTACGTATCTGTATTTATGGATTATCCACTCTATATCCATTTAATGTGCATTTAGTTTTAAACTTTACATCTATTTACTATCTGTATTCGTATTCGTATCTGCTCACTGAAAGACATATACAAATTTGACATTAGCATTATCCACTCCGAATTCTCTCTGTTTTCGCCCCTAGTGAGAATTGGTCAGGCTATTATTTAGTTTTGAATATTTGTATTATATTATATTAGTAGATTAATTGAGTTTAATTTTTGGTATTAACATAATTTTAATAAATTATTTTTTTACAGATTACTTTTTTGTAGTACAAAACAAGCTTTTTCGAAAAAGATAAAAAATCTGAATTTGCTATCCAATTCGGTCGATTTCCACAAATTCATTCGATTCTGATTCCACAATCAACTTACCACTCCGATTCCGATTTTAAATTTCAGAGCCATGCATATCAGTTATAAGACGAGAGCTATTTACTGTAGTGTAGCACCGTAGCCAACTAATTTGTGTCCAAGTTTACCTACTATCCCAAAATAGCAAGAATTCCATATAACTGAATTACAGTATTCCACATCAAAGCAAAGAAAATGTTAAAGGTAGAATAAAATGCAATAGAAAAAGCTGGTTGTTCTGAATTCTAAACATTAATTCTTGCAACCTCCAAAGCACAATAACTCGACATGAAGCAATACCAAAAATAAGTTACATAGTGTTACTTCTTAGTCCTCCCGCTGGTTAAATTCGTCGGAATCTCCTAAATCACGCATAGCTGAAGGCCGATCCTGCTCGGTTTTCCCTAAGACACCAGCATGCAATAGCAATGCCCATACATGGGTAAGAAACTCTCCACCTCCAGAGAGCGAATTCTTATGGCGATCTGGACTAACCGAGGAAGCGAGATATAGCAGATACCCCGCCCAGAATTTCTCCAAAAACTCCCAGAGTTTGGTGTCTGTCTCAATCTCCTTTAATAGGGACCTTCCAAGCCTCACACCATTCTTCAATATCACTGTACCTCTTATAAACCGAGATCTACGATGCCTTTTCCTCTCCTTTACCATTTGAAATAACCAACATTTTCTCACTCTTTTTTGGCTTGCTTCATCCTTGTCATCGTTATCATCATTCTCATCTGCCAGATTGTCTAGTTTCAGCAGAACATTTTCCCATGATTTACAGCTATCAAGGAGCTTCTTGGTTCTTTGTGTAGTTGATTTAAAGAGTTCAGTGGCAACAAGGCTACGGCCTGGCACTAAAGGAGACAGCATAGTCAGCAAATATGCAGCGTATTGCGATAATGCTGTTGCAGCTTTGTAGTGTGATCGTAGTCCTTCATCAAGGCTATCTAAGTTTTCCAAATAAAATGGCGATGTTACAAAGCTACAACATGTTGGGGGGTTTTCATTGGTTTTGAGCCTTTTGGCAAGCACAATTTCACAGTAACAGGTTGCAATGTGCCAGACTAAGATTTTTTGGGTTTCTGCTTCAAATTTATTTGTCAGTGGGCTGATTTTTTGTTCTAAATCCTGATGGTCTTTTGCTGCAGTTGACAAATATTTTTCCAAGGGTTCAGTTTGTTCACACAAGTATCGAAGCGATTCACTTATGGCTACTTTTACTTCCTTGAGAAATGTAATTGGAGGGCTTCTTTTGGAACCTGGTTGCTTAAAGCCACACAAGGTATACAGAGGATAATGAAACAATGGTACGTAGCCACAAGATTGAAGAAGGCTGTATTGCCAAAGAATGCCATGCCACCGTTTGGCTATTTTATATTTGCACAATAACTTCACTGAAGTCACTACAAGTGGACACTTTGTCCACAATGGCTGCCGAACGTAATTTGATGTCAACACCACTTTGGTCCAGTCGGACATCACATAGGTTACCATCTCCCAGATCTCTTTCATTGTGAGAATGACAAGGAGTAACCAGGTGACGGCAATTGCATTGGTGGTTTTGCTCAAGTCACTTGCGAGGCGGTCACTTGAGTGATAAAAGATAACAGCGAGATATGAAGCCACTCCAATTACAGACAGGGACAACACAAGTCTCAGGACCGGGAAACCTCTAGCGAACATTACTGCAAATCGTGTAAAGAAATAATCATTGAGGAAAGCAAGCTCTGCCTCAATAATCTGAAATGCCCTGTCATATTTGTTTTCTTGAATTAAACCTTTTAGGACCAACTCCTTGGTCTTTGGCTGATTGGCCTCATACATTGGAAGGCCAAAGAACCGACGGCGCAATAGCTTAAACAAAGCAAATGCGAGGCATAAATCCTTAAGCTCATTCGATTCTTTCGGTTCACCAAGTAATGCACCATTCCGTTCCCAAACTTTGTTGGTAGTTATAAATTTTTTCTCTTTAGTCACCTCCAACCGGACTCTGTAATCAGGTGGATCACTTTTGATCTTTTGTTTGTCTTCTCCCCAAACCAAGTATTTGTATCCCTTCATGTTTTTGGCATCACAATCCTTCAGAGGGTGCTTGTGCTCAGTACGCATGTACTCGGTGAGCAACCTCAAGTCCCTCTGGTGCCTACTGGAGGTCAACTCCGTGTCAACAAATCCTAAGATAATTCTGACAGAATTGAGAGACCATAGCAACCAAAGAGGGATCTTTAGCAGAGTGGTCCTGGTGCCGAGGAGGTTGGCCGTCCACAAGGACATCATCATGTCCTGAAGTGGGTTCTGTTTACCATATATACCAGATGGCCGAACAGCTCGGATACTGTACCGGAGTGTAACCAATACGACGGCCCATACCTGGTACACGTCATTGTTGCTTTTAGTTAGTTGCATTAGCCCAAGTGTGGAGGTGAGAAGTGCATATGGCAGAGTAGCCAGCATGCCGAGAAGGAAAAGAAGAACTCGACTGCTAGATCTGCGACGGAACAGGTCGAGGATGTAATGCACTACCAAGAGCAGCGCTGTGAGTAACACCAATGCCTCGATTCCAGCTAGGCAGTCGCAGGGATGTTTGTCAAGCACATGGAATGGTTTAGGAGTGTATTTGACTGAAGAAGAAAACCCATCCATTGTATCTTACGGTGGGTGATAGGTAGGATTGGAGAGAGAAAAGATAACAGCAGATTGGTGGAGGAGATGCTCTTATTGAATAGGGATACTTTCAATTATGAGCAAGATTTGCAAAATCGGAATTGGAATCGGAATCGAGATCGGTCACTTGACTGTAGAATCAGAATCGGATGAACCGGTCAGAATCGAATCGGAAACTTAATTTTTTTTTTTTGCAGAAGTTTGTTTTGTACTTAAAAATAGGAAAAAAAATAGATAAAAATTTAATTTATCAAAAAAAATATGTTAAGACAAATTATTACACTCAAATAATGCACTAATGTAATATAATACAAGCATTACAATCATCATAACACTTCTATTACGATAAACTATATCGAGTTGGCTGGATCACCTCATCATCCTTGTATTAAAATACAAAGGGGGTATTGTTGTAAAGAATCAAATTATGAAGACATTAATGCAGAGTCAAATAAAGGATTATTAATATCCTCATATCCAACATATGGATTCACTAGTACAGAAAACGCTACCAACCACGGTAAAAAAATGGACTTGTACACGATTTTTAAACCGTGTCTATGGGAGTCGTTTACAATTGGGTCACTAAATTTTGCACGGTTTTCCAACCGTGTACAAAAACACTAATCATACACAATTTTTGTATTAAAAATTGTGTATAAGTCATATTTTTTTGCCGATTTTTTTGCCAAAAGACATCTTACACAGTTTTTAAATAAAAACCGTGTATAAAAACACACATCCTACACGGTTTTTTAAAAAAAGTGTATAATTCAAGAATTTTAAAAAAAAAATCACATGAAACCCTATATCTTATTTCAAATCAAACTCTAGTCTGAATTCAACTTAAACCCTAGATATATGTATCAAAAAACACTAAACTAAATTTCAAATATAAAAACTACAACACTATATTTACCAATATATAAACAAATGAGTAGAACTAGGGTGTGATGTGCTCACCAAACTCTTTGGTGAGCATAACTCCATAATCTATCGGATTTACTTTAAACGAGATGAATCTAAATCGTTGAAACCGATCTACGTCACGAGTGATGCGCGTACATGCAAAATTTTGAATTTTTTGAATTCATTTAGTTTAAAGTCAAGTGGTCAAAATTGATGAAAAATGAATGATCCAAAATGAAGTTTTAGAAGTTATTTTAATGCATTCATTTTTCATCAATTTTGACCGCTTGACTTTGTACTAAATAAATTCAAAACATTCAAAATTTTGCATGTACGCATATCACTCGTGAAGTACATCAGTTTCAACGGTTTGGATTCATCTCGTTTGAAGTGAATCCAATAGATTATGGAGGTATGCTCACCAAAGAGTTTGGTGAGCACATCACACCCTAGTTCTACTCATAAATAATAATTACAATTACATCACATATTATTAGTTACATGAATAACATTCTAACTAAAAAAATAAAAACACAACAAAGAACCCTAGATCTGAGACTTCATACATTTACACGAGCAATGCCTAACAAAAAGTATGGTAAAGAACAAGAAAAACGAAAATATTAATCGGAAACTTCAACTCTAGTTTTGAGCCTCTTCCCTTTGTTGTTATGTAATTTTGAATTTCCGAGAACCACAATGCGGTCAAAATTGATATATTTTTCTCGCAAGCTTTCTGAAAAGTCATTTGCTAAAATCGAACACTCGAGGTCCGAGATACGCCTGTTTAAAATTTCTTCGTTGGAAATCATATTTTCAGTGAAGATGCCGCCTCTCTTGTCTTATCTCTCACCTATTTAGATTCACTTCTCTCAGAGGAAATACTTGTACAGCCTACAGGAAAGAGATGCTTTAGAAATACCTTAGAAAAAATAACGAGAGATCCATTATATCAGGTAAGGCATAGATCGATGACATGGAAAAGTTTGTATTTTTTTCATCACACACGGATCATACAGTAAAACCGTGTATAATTAATTGTTGGAACATCTCATATACTCTCGTCCGAAAATGTGCTCCAGAACTTCTAAATATGCCCTCTAACATTCATGCATGGTTTTTAATAAAAACCAGTGTACAATTTGGTCAAATTGTACACGGTTTGTTACTAAAAACCGTGTATGAATGTTAGAGCACATTTATACATGGTTGTAAACAGTAAAACCATGTATAATGTGGATAAAATTTCAGAGCAAATTTTTGGAATAGTGTTTCTATCTTTGAACACGTATTTAGTGGAAATTTTGAGCAAACGTGTACAATATGAAGTGTATGTTTTGTGTTTCTATACTAGTGATTGTATATGCTCGAAAATTAATTCTTGATTACTACTTGAATTGTAGTTTGGTTGTACTTCATTTTCTTGTAATGTCGGATTATATCCCCCACTGAACCCTAAATTAATATGTTGACACTTTGTTAATTCATTAATATCTCTATATATATCGTCTTTGCACTAGTTAATTATGTGAGGTAGTATTCTATGGTTGTTCCCTATACTGATTTATTGGTTCAGAATTTTCGTTTTGAGTTTCCATATGCGTACTAGGGACGTCAGCTCATGGATCACTACCATTATCACTACTAGAATTACTACCATGATGGCACCGCTGCCTAGTGCAAAAGGTTAAGGCGTTAGTTCTCCCATGATCATTGGAGTATGAGGTGTTGTGTGTATACGTGCCTACTGGCTGTTCTTAAAAAAAATTACTACCATGATCATTGGAGAGTGTGCATTTACGTCAGAAGCTATCTCTTCATTTAGCCACTCGTTCTCTCTATCACCAAGGACAGCGTCTTCTCCCTCTCTGATATTAAACAATGATTACAATTAATTAACTATTTAGTATTTGTTTCAAAAAATTTAATATATTAAAAAAATCATCACCTGATCCAAGATTGAAGGTGATTATCTTCGTGGAATATTTGATCAAGAGCGATTATGTGATTCGACTCGTGATTTTGTGTTCTTCTCAATTGTTTTTCACGAAGGCGCATGTTAAAATGACAAAATGCAAGATTCATTAGTCGAACCATTCTCAAATTATTACTCGTTCTTGTGTGTATCAAATCAAATGTGACCCAATTTCTCTCACACTGTGAGGAAGAAACTATTTGGCTCAAGACACGAACGGCAATAGGTGCCAAAGTTGGACACTCTTCACTCGCGCGCGTACATGCTCCACCATTCAGCCGGAGGACAATGTTGTGTTGCAATTAACATCATAGCAGTAGAAAATGACCCTAATCTTCTGTGGTACCGTTCTGCCTGCAAATTTTATTCTCATAGTAAATAAATATTTTAAAAAATATACAATTTAGAATAGTGTACATTAATTATTTTGGAACAACATATCAGGTTTACCTCTCTTTTAGTCTTTATTCGTAAGTTCATATCAGGTTGTAAATTTTCAATCACATTTCTTACACATGTCGTTACTTCAGTGTCATTCCGGCTCATTTCTGAAAACTGAAACCTTGGATTGAGAAAATATCCTATATAAAGTAATAACATTAGTAACTTCATTTAATAAAAAAAATTAACGCTAAAAATCTAAAGTAGCATTGTTTAAATAAATATATTGTACATGCCGCATGCATATTTCGGTGAAGTGTCTTTTCCGATCTTTTATCTATTATGGTCCACCACTTTTTGAATTGTCTGCCACCTAAATTTCTTTTAATCTGCTTCTTTGATCGATCAGTTCTTTCATATAAAAAATCCATTTCTGCTTTACCATCAGCCCATCACTATTAACCATTTGTAGCACTTTAATTAGTGCCTCAAATAGTTGAATTGTCTTGCTAACAAAAATCCAATACTGTTGATCAAGCAAGATATCTCGTACACAATTAACACCTTCTTTGTCTTTCCTCGACCTCATGAGCATTCCAATTATTTCAGTCCAACAAGGCTTGAGACACATATGTAAAGCGTGTGATACCGGGTCTGAGACTCCCGATTGTTGGTAGCCTCATGCATCAAATTAGTAAAATCTTGTGCCTTCTTTACTATTTCTTATATTGTACTGTCTTTCCCGATATCTTCAAGCATGAGATCAATACAGTGGGCGGCACATGGTTTCATTATCAGACACCACATTATGGTACAATTAATTAATATCATCCCAGTGACGGTGCATGACAGGATTTTATCACAAATTTTATATCCTCAACCTCCATCGATCAGCAGATATTTATTATAAATTCCTTTTGTGTTTGGTGGGTGGATAGTCCACATGCTTGAGTGGCCTCAATTGCCCTTTTGAAATAAGAGAAATTTAAATACTTTCTACGGCATGAGCCGGGATGTGATCATGCACAAATCATTTCGTCCTCATTCCGGGATTCAAGACCTCTTGTGAACTAAGTACTTGGGTTAGAATATCTGATCTGAGGATTTCATCCTCATTCAGTCAATAGTTAGAACTTAATGTGTCATGATGCGTATGCAAATTAACTAGAAAATACGGTATCCTAATTATCTATCTAGAGGCGGGCGTCTTAAGTTCTTTGGAGTTGATATTAAAGTTTTTTTTTCAAAGAAAGAGTTGATGTTGAAGTAAAAAAGAAGTTCATGTTCCGTTCAGACTGTATTTTGAATTTAACTAATTCACTCAGCCTTCTCACTTGCTGGTTTTCAGAACTAGCGACTTATTAAAGAAATCTTGATGTTTTAGAAGGGCATGATCAGATTTGAGAGTGGATTTTTCTTTGCGTGATATCTTGATTTGAGAGTGACTTACTACAGAAGACGGGTTTGAGTGAGTGAATCCATTAGATGATTCTAATTTATTGCATCCTAATCAATAATGCGGACAAATGCTTTGATCTCGATAATGCAAACCAACGTTGCAATAGACGGTGCACGGCATGTGATGTGATCTCAATAAGGCTTCCATGTGTAAAGAGTGAGAAAAATGACACGGCGGAGCTGGTTCTGTTATGGAATGGCACGGCACGCGTGTCGGTTACGTGCTGTGACTTGCATGTTTTGTGCTGTGAGAATTCGTGTATCATGATCATTATTTCAAAATTTGACATGGCACCACTACTAAAATTTCCGTTTTTAGTAAGGGGAGAAAAATGACTTGTTTTATAGGCTTTCCCTTGAAATAAGTCCTTAAATCGTCATTTTCATGCGTTGTTCTTGGAAATATTACCGTCGCAACAAACCTCGATGGAAATACTCCATAAAATCGTCATTTTCATGCGCTACCTTTGAAAATAGTCTTTTCTGGCTTTTTTCACGAGTCTCTCCTTGGAAAAAGGGCGCATGGAAATAGTTCACACTTAATCTCTGTCTGGATTATTTCCAAGGGCAACGTATGTGGGCCCCACTTGGTTATTTCCAAGGGTAGCAAACCTGAGACCCACTGAGTATTTCCAAAAGTATTTCCAAAGCTAGCGAACGTGGAGCCTACCTGGTTATTTCCACATTGAAACTTCACTACTAAATTAAATTAAACAAAATAAACTAAATTAAGAATTTGACCTGAATGAAATAATGTGTTGAATTATTATTGAACGAATAACTTCTAACCATACACAGAGATTCAAATCACAAGCACTCACGTCTTAGAGGCCGGTTACATCCGAGCACCACAACACTAATTAATTTCAGAAAAAATCAAAGATGGTGCATCAATCGACAATCAGCCTAAGAATTTTATATTTCCCAATTTTCATCAATCAAGAGGTTCACATGAGCACAACAAAAATCGTAACCGAGCATGATAAAAAATCAGCAAGCAATTATGTGGTTTAAATACGAAGGTTCAACTATCGTGTCACCACGAGCATCACAGAGACAAGGAAAAACAAAAGGGTTTAGGTAGATTTACTGCAAGTGCAATTAACCAATCAATTAGGACCCCTATCATATCAAATGTTACGTCCGTTTGAAAAGTGAGAAAAGGCTGCATCCACATCATAACACTTTCATACAATGAGATGCCAGTGCTCGAGTCTATGAGAAAAAGGAACCTACCCAAAAAAAAAGGTGAATAGCATGACTAAGCAACAAGACTTATCAGAAAAAGCACAAAAAAAATGTTTTGGTACCAGTACCACATCGATCACATTTTTTACCCTTTGTTTCTATTATTTTTTTCTTGATAGCTGTTTTGGAGTCATTTTCTCTGTCGAGAGTGCTCTCGCAAAAGACTAAAGGTATTATTTGATCTAGATTTGTACAAACATACAAGAGATGTTAGGTATTGAGTACCAAACTACAATTATCAAATAATTTTTATTTCCTGCCTTGACTTGACTCTCATGCGAGTCACGGGTAATTAAGATTGTTAAATCTTTATCAAATATTGAATCTTGAATAGACTAATCTAAGTTGAAAAAATAGTTAAATATGACCAGTCATGTCTGAATACAGCACGTTTAGGCACAACGTGATTTATATGACGTGATCATTCACGTGTCATAACCAACCTTCAACATTTTGATCATAGCACGTGAAACATTGACTTGATCATGGTACAGAATTAAAATCACGGCATGCTAACCACAGTACAACACGGTACGTTGTTGTTTCCGCTATGTGTAACGGAAGGGACCTACACTTTTCTTATTATTTTATTAAATACTTTTAGTTAGTGCGCATGACGGGAATTCCCAAATTTGTATGGGATGTAGGGCTTGACAGTCTTGAACGTTGAATATTCAAAGGCTGATGTACTTTCTAATTACCAGTCGGTGGGAAAGGGACGAATGAAGTAAAGAAAAATATGTTCATATTTTTATTTTGAGGTATGGAAAGAGGAGTAATTAAGATAAGCTATACCTGTCATGTCTTTAGTGTTATATAATTATTAATTAATAAATTGCTCACAAGTGAAACAGAGTGACTTGCCCATCTTCTCTTCTCTATTTGGAGATGCTATCTAGGCCCATCTTAAATTTATGTTTGGGCCGCTAAGCCTTGTCCATTATTCTTTGTTACTTCTCTTAGGCCACAATAACACACTTTGTTTTTTAATGGCAGATGTTAAATTCAGATATTTGTTGCCACATTGATTCATAATCAAATTTGAGGCTATTGTGGATATTGTTAATAATAATAATAAAACATTATCAAAACCGAATGCGTAAGAGAGACCAAAAATGAAACATTTTCTATACAGTGTAATTACAATTTTGATAAAATCTTACAAGCATCAAAGTGCCTAGAATTACAAACAATGCCAAGATGAATAAAAAATATTGGGGAAAAAAATGCCCCATAGAATACAGAGAGAAGAGATGGCTGATTTACGCCATGTATCCTCGGCAGTTCGGCGCATTGCATAAGCACGACACTCTATTTTCCTCACTCGGGGCCACGTCAAACATATAGTCAAGTCTACATGCATGAAAAAGTATTGAAATTAGCAATAATAATAAAAACATCTATTGTCCTTAATTATAACTGACAAAATTCATGGAGAAAATTTAAGTGCTACTTGCGTTAGCTCTTGACCAGCACACATGTTTTCTCTTGCTACAAACACAAGTCGGGTTGTCTCTTCCATGTACAATTTCCTCACAAAGCAGTTGGGTTGGCACTAGGGCTGTAAACAAGTTGGCTCGGGCCGAGCTGGGTCCTAGCTCAGCTCGTTAATTCTGGACTGATCTTTTACCGAGCGAGCTGGACCTAGGGCATCCGAGCTAAAACCTCAGCTCGAACTCGTGACGAGCCAAACCGAGCTGGCTCGCTAGGTCTAGCTGGCTCTTGTTTTAACCTAGCTGAACCGAGCCAGACCGAGCTGGACAGTATAAAATGCACACAAATTTACAAATTGATGCATAGCCGAGCTAGCTCGTTCTGGACCGAGCTAGTGGTGAGCTGGCTCGTTAACAGCTCGGTCTAGTAACGAGCGAGCTATTAGCGAGCGAGTCAGGTGCGAGTCACGATCGAGCCACGAGCTACGAGCTTTTTTGCCACCCCTAGTTGGCACTGCATGTCTGCACCAATAAAAAAAAGGGAAAATATCTAGTGTACCCATCAAAACTTTCAAAATAGCCAATATCCAATCAAAACATTCAAATTTCTTATTTTCCCATTATAAATTGAACTTTTGCTTATTTATCCTTACGTTGATTAAATATGAAATTTTGACTTTAATTAATTATTTTATTTTATTTATTTTAAAGATAAAATATCTATTTTACCCCTATCCTCAATACTGACACGGGATGAAGAAAATAAATGCAAAGAATTGCTCTAACCCCTAAAGCATTGGTTCAGTCTCTTCCATCAAAAGTTGTGTCTTAAGAGGAGGTGTTCGGATTTAATACTGAAAGTTCCCTTTTGTAAATGCATTCAGATTCAATGCACGACGTTCTTCTAATCTAGAGCTGTTGTAATCATTTTATTAAATTTGCTTTACCTGATAATATATTGGCAGAGCAAATGCAATTAATATGATTATAAAATAAAAGCTTTTTCGTCAGGGCAGAAGCGCGCGACAAGTGATTTGCGTACCTCTATTGTCTAATTGTTAACTATTTTTTGGTTTTATAAATCAATAATCTAATCAACGTTACACTGAGAGGGACGAACGAAGAAAATAATGAGCGACTCTGTATAGATGATGGAGGTCCTAATAATAATTTATTACCTTTACATCTGATACGAGAGCATAGCTAACAAATCCTTGTAACGGAAGTCCACTTGGAGAATTACTTGACGAAATTGGAAACCTGGAAGGGGAGATACGAAAAAATTCCACCTGAATATATGTCAGAAGGAACGAATGGCCATTTTTCAATTTAGTGTGGATGTTAGGGATTGGTACCGTTCCTATAATATGAGCAAGTAAAGATTGAAGGTCAAGTCATCTAACTATTTAATATTTATAAAAAAATATTTTTTAGTTTCGAACTTGTGATTTTTTATACGGAAAATATTGCCTTTGCCACTAAATCAAAAGTTGGTTCTACAATCCTCAGCATAATTAGAAGAAATTGGTGGATGCTATTAAAAAGGGAGAATTCCACGTATGCCCTCAAAAACTTCAAAATTACGTATTTCTCCCTCTAAAGTTTGAGATTACAAACTTCCCCCTCTAAACTTCAAATACTTACAAATTTACCCATTTTATTGTCTTTTATATTAAAACTCAATCTAAATTTATAAAATACCAATTTTACTCTTTATTAAAAACATATTAAAACATATAAAGCCCATCAAACTCAAATTTGAATCTGAACGGTTCATCTACTATCCAAACTGCTTTTACATCTGTCCGCACAAGATTGGCACAAATCTTGATGCGAACACACGCATATTGAAACGACATGCACAGATCATAATGCAATGCACACGGATCGGGATTGCTTTAAGATCCGTGCATTCTAGGTCAGCACGAATCTCAAAGCGATTCGCACGGATCGGATCGTAGAGGAACCTTTCAGATTCAAATTTAAGTCTGATGAGCTTTTACATGCTTTTATAAAGGATAAAATGGATATTTTAAAATTTTAGAATGAGTTTTAATATAAAAGACAATAAATGGATAAATTTGTGAGTTTTTGAAGTTTAGAAGGGGAAATACATAATTTCAAACTTTAGAGGGGAAAATACGTAATTTTGAAGTTTTTGAGGGGTAAATGTGAAATTCCCCTATTAAAAATAGAGGGAGAAAATAGGTATTCAACTTTAAAATAAAATCAAATATCAAATCAAAGTTAAAATTTTAGATTTAAGCAACACAAGAAGAAATAAAAAAGGATTTCAATTTTGAATGGAGTTTTGATGAGTACACTATAAATTTTTCCCAAATTTAAATTACATTTGGAATCCAGACCCCTCTATATATAGTGGTTTGATTTTACCCGCCCGGGTCAGACCCGGCCCGGTCCGCCCGGGACCCCTGCCCGCCTTGCCCGTGCCCGTGCACGGGTTTTGCACGAGTTCACAGGTTAAACGGGTACGGGTTGAGAAGGGCCGGGCATAGTTTTTTTAAATTTTACCCGTGATACCCGTACCCGTTTCAAACCCGTACCCGCCCGCACCGTCCCGTGGACCCGGGTTGCCCGTGCCCGTGATGCCCGTACCCGTAAAAATTCAAAATTTCCCCCCAAAAACAGAAAAAAAAAACAGCAAAAAAATAACAGAAAAAAAAAACCCGGACCCGTGTTGCCCGTGACCCGTGTTGCCGGGGGGGTTTGAGAGGGATCGGGTACGGTTTTTGAAAAAAAAATCCATGCTAACCCGTCCCGTGTCGCCCGTGACCCGCGTTGCCCATAACCCGTGTTGCCCATTGCCTGCCCCGGGTTTTGCCCGTGCCCGCCCGCCCGTGCCCATTTGCAAAACACTATCTATATATACATCTCTCCAGAATATTGATGTGTTGGAATATAATATTTATTATATTGTAGGTTAAATTCGGTAGATTCTTTCTATATGGAACGGTTTGTAAAGCTTGCAAAATTCGGACCGCCCAAAAAAGTGTTGAGGCACAAAATTCATGAGCTGAGTTTCAGGAAAAATATACACGTGTCAAAGAAAAACGATGAAAATAATGTGCCAATACAAACAAATTGCATTCCATGCATACACTATCTTATGTAACCGGTTCATGCAAAATAAACAGTCAAATATAATGCCAACAAGAGTAACTCATTTATTAGTTGTGCGTATAATTTGTTTCAATCACACAAATTTGATGATATGGTGATATATAATAGAGGAGGGTTCAAATGCCTCCATTTTTCATGCCTCCACCATGCCTCCATTTTTAAAAACTTTAATAACTCAAAATTTAAAACTTAAAAGTCAAAGAAAATTGTTGGATATGATCTACATCATTTTATCTATATGCTCATAAAAAATTATCACATTTTGATTTTGTTTTTATATGAATCAACAAGTTGAAAAATCAACGTCTAGAAATTGTCCACAATAGTACGTTTTTTTACAAGCTCTTGATGACAACCAAAACAAAATTGAAATGTCATAATTTTTTACACGTGCATAGATAAAATAATGTAGATCATATCCAACGGTTTTCTTTTGACTTTAAGTTTTAAATTTTGAGTTATTAAAGTTTTTAAAAATGCAGGCATGGTGGAGGCATGAAAAATAGAGGCATTTGAACCCTCCTCTATATAATATATGTTAGCTTGAATGATAGATATAGGTTTCACAAAAATTGAGTTGAATATAGATATGTTAATTACAAAAATGAGAAGTAGTAGAGAAAAACTAAGTCTGTACCATATAATGATATTTTGTAAAATTTTAATAACTATAATAAAATAAGATATTTGAGAAAAATCAATAAAAATATACAAAAAGAATTGGGTGTGAATGCCGAAAAAACTTGAGATTTTGAGTCTTATCCTAATTTAATTAGTCAACCAGTTACCTTGTTGCGGCTCCACCGCAATTACTTCTATGTTTATATGGGTGAACATTTTTGTTTTTTTTTTTGGACATTTTTGTTTCTTCTTTGCACATATTTTTTTCGGTAAGTGCATTGATTAGGTAAACAGGGAGAATGGGACTTTTATATATGTGGATAGATCTTATTGCATTTTTTTTTTTTTGTTGAGGACAATCAAATTAAGAAACAATAAATATACTTCGTAGGATATATGAGATACGTACCTTGATACGTTGATTAAGATACCTTGGTACGTTGATTAAAAACAAAAAAGAAGGGGTGTATGGAAATATAAAAAGGAGAAATTGTAATCGTCACTCCATATTGTACAAACAGAAGTAATGACAAAAAAAATTAGTTAATCCAACTTTTGTAGATGAACAAATATTTTGTGTATTACAAATATCAGAGAGAGAAAATTATATGATTCAATACTGCCGGTAAGCATAAGAATTCTTATAAAGGTGATGATTACCTTTCTCTAATATCGTACTGGTTTCTTTTTCACGTAGCCCTGCAATTTGTAGACTTCTATCAATGCACACCGTAGAAAAGTGCATATTGGGGAAAACAGATATTTACATAATTCAATGGGTATACACTGACAAACATACCCAATTTGCGATCCGTCAGAAGAATTTCAATGCTACTCGGAAGATCTTAGGTAATGCAACCGGCCTTTGGTTTTAATGCAGCCCTGCTGTATATAATTTCGAAGGTCATAATAATTTTTTCCTTTGCTAAATTATGTGTGTTATGTCACAATAATAACAACAATAATAATAGAGAAGGGTTCAAATGCCTTCATTTTTTTATGCCTCTATCATGCCTCTATTTTTAAAAACTTTAATAACTCAAAATTTAAAACTTAAAAGTCAAAATAAAACCGTTGGATATGATCTACATCATTTTATCTATGCACGTATAAATAATTATGACATTTCAATTTTGTTTTTGGTTGTCATCAAAAACTTGTAAAAAACGTATTAATGTGGATAATTTCTAGACGTTGATTTTTCAACTTATTGTCACATAAAAACAAAATTGAAATATGATAATTTTTTATGAGCACGCAGATAAAATGATGTAGATCATATCCTACGGTTTTATTTTGACTTTTAAGTTTTAAATTTTGAGTTATTAAAGTATTTAAAAATGGAGGTATGATAGAGACATAAAAAATGGAGACATTTGAATCCTTCTCTATTATTATTGTTGTTATTGTTGTGACATAACACACATAATTTAGCAAAGAAAAAAATTATTATGACCTTCGAAATTATATACAGCAGGGCTGCATTAAAACCAAAAGTCGCTGGGACCTAGTTGGTTAGATTTAATGTTAGTACACTAAGTCACGAATACAATACCAATGATACACGAGCCGATTAATGAGCCATTGAAATAACTCATAATAATGAATTAAAACTAAGCGTGCACTATGCTCTTCAAGACTTTTTGGTGATTATTGCTTTAAAATTTATCGGATTGACTTCAAACGACAAATCCAAACTGTGAAAAACCAATCTACAATTCACGAGTGATGTATGTACATGCAAAATTTTCAAATTCATTTAGTACAAAATCAAGCGGTAAAAAAATAATGAAAAATGAATGCATTAAAATAACTCATAAACTTTTATTTTTTTATTACCGTTTGACTTTGTACTAAATAAATTTGAAAGTTTTGCATGTACACGTATCACTCGTGAAGTAAATCGGTTTTGACAGTTTGAATTTGTTGTTTGAAACAAATCTAATAGATTTTAAAGTTACGCTAACTAAATCTTGTTAAGTATAGTGCACGCTTGCTTTATTCTTAAATCAACCTAGATAGTACTACAGAGGATGATGGTTTACCCATTTTCTAATCGTACTCGGCCTAGAAAGGGGAAATTTTACAAAATAACCTACTTCCAAAAAAATTAGGACAAAATACCCTCTCTTCAAATTTCTTGACAAAATACCCCTGTGGGCCCCATATTCTCTTTCCCTTCCTCTCCCTCTCTATTTCTAGATTATCCACCCTCCATTTATAATAGTCATTAAGCACAGTCATTTACTTTTTATTTTTTTAATGCTATCCTCACGTTATTTGCTGTTAGGTTTTCCATTTATATTTTTACGCTATTATTTCTTTGAAAATTCTATAATTTTGACTTTATTTGACTATATTTAAAATACCAATTTAATAACTTCTAACATGCTAAATAAAACATATCATATACCAGCTGCTGGTTCTTAATTATTTTATACACTGGAGTAACATAAACAACATAATTAACATATACCTTTGTAATGAGATTGGTCTGGCTACTTTTTCTAAAACAAACAAACATGTTGTAGAAAATAATAATTAGTCACATTAACCCAAATTTCAAAGCCGT
The DNA here is from genome assembly GCA_025461125.1 of Carex kokanica. Taxonomy (NCBI): domain Eukaryota; kingdom Viridiplantae; phylum Streptophyta; class Magnoliopsida; order Poales; family Cyperaceae; genus Carex; species Carex kokanica. Next base: position 355,372 of record JAJGRX010001031.1, read on the forward strand.
GTATAATTTAAGACCTTCTTAACCCAAAGAAAGAACCGAAAAATAAATTAGAAAGGATAAGTGCGAAAGATCGTTGTGTAACTTATGATTTAGATAAAAAAAAATCAGAATGTACTCAATTGATCTATATTTCATTTTCTGGCACTTGGTATCAGCAAGGTGACATGCGGAGGAGAGGAATCGAACTAGAGAGGCGGATAGTGTAGAGACGCGAAGTCGAACCAGAGAGGCGGAGAGCGACGTGGGCAGTAGAGCGAGGAGGCAGAGAAGATGCTTCAACGTATAAACTCATAAAATAAAAATAAAGGGAACAAAATCTTGGAGGAGGCAAAGAGATCAGAAAAAAAACTTAGAGTAAATTGAGGGGAGGAAATAATTTTATTCTGGGTGGGTCCCAGAGGGGCATTTTGACAAAAAAATTAGAGAGAAGGTATTTTGTCCGAACTTTTTTGAAAGAGGGTCATTTTATAAAATTTCCCCCTAGAAAGGTCCATAAGAGGCCCAACGAAAGATATGTAGACAATTGGTTTGGGTTGATATTTTCTTCATAAATATAACGACCCTTTACATTTCTGTTAGTGATATATTATATTTTTGCAAAGGTGTCTCATAAAACGTCCTAGAGACGTTTTGGTTAGTTTATCAGGTTCTTTACAAAGTACAGACAAGACCTTGTCCTGGCACGGGGCTCTGAGCTGGCCTGTGTCATAAAATCTAGGTATAATTTGTTTTCCTGTCTTTCTTTGTTAATTATTGCTTATTTGGGGCTTTATGGTTTGTCCGTCAAACTTCACCATAGGGTAGTGCGTTTTGGCACCACAACAGTGTTAGATTATATTTTGACACCAATATGTTCTGCTCTGATTCTGGCACCTTACCATTGCATACTACAGCATTGCTGGAACCATGATTCTAAATGAGAGGTCAAACTAACTCTTTTTTATGTTTGCATTTGCATAATCCAAGCTTCCACTAATAGCATAAAGGCTGTACTTAAACAATATTTTTGGAGAAGTACAAGGAGGCAGTAGCATGTTGGTACTAATTACAGTGTTGTGATTGAACAAAGTCTATAATTTGCGCACACCAGATGTCTGATGAAATGTCCAAGTGAAATTTTGGTTAGTTTACCAGGTTTTTAATATACTGCAGAAAACACCTGGTCCTGATGCGAGGCTCCAGCTCTCCCTGTCCCAGCAAATCTTGGTATAACCCTTTTTTTTTAATCTTTTTTTCATTAATTTTGCTTGTTTGGGACTTCATAACTGGATAATTCCAGTGAAAATGTCACCATAAAGCGGTTCATTTCATGACCACAATATACCAATTAAATATTACCATGCTTGATTTAATTTTGACACCAGAATGTTCAGGTCTTGTATTGGAACCTCACCGTCGCATACTACCAGCATTGGTGGAACCATGATTATAAATGATGGGCCAAAACAACTCTTTCTTTTTCTTTTCTTATTTACATTTGTATAGTCCAAACTTTCTGTAATAGAGTAAAAAACTGTTAAATATTTTTCTAAAAGAGTGGGGGACTCTGCCAAATTGCAACACTGACATTGGCACCAACATGCTTACATGCTGCTGGCTGATAATGCCTCGTTGTATTGCTCCAAAATGAGAACCCCCACCCCTGTCAAAATAAATGATGGTAGTACACTGAACGTATTACACCTAAAATAGTAAATCAGTTGACCATATAAAAATAATTTACATAAAAGTACTCATATGAAACTTGGATCTTCTCTAAGGCTTGAGAGGCTTCAATAGAAAATACTCCACGGTAGTGTATTGAAATATCCCGGCCGGTCCAGGACCGGACCGGACAACCCATGGTTCAGACCCGAACCGCCCCGGACCGTGCCCAAACCTGGACCGGACCGGACCTTGGCTAGAAACGGGTCTAGCAAGGGTTTGGGTCACTAATTTTCACTATAACCGTGTAGGACCAGACCGGACCAAACCCAGACCGCACTGTGTAGAACCGGACCCCTCAAAGAATATGTAACCTTCCAAGCTTCTTAAAATTGCCTATTTTGACATTTTAGTATTGAAAGTTTGTACTACTAGGTCAATAGAGCCATTAGCTTTCCCTACTACATAGTGTTTTGCACGTGGTGGTCAGTGGGATACTTTTTTGAATCTCTTGATAAGCAGGATACATTTTCCAAAATTCTCTTATTTTAGACCTTTATTTTTTTTGCGTTTCCTGTTGCTGTGAGAAGCCCACTGCAAGATTGTGGAGAGATGGTCAGAAAAAGAGAGTCTATATCTACCGGCACAGGAACTATTGAGGAGAAGGTATTATGCTTTAGTAATCAATCATTTCTTCAAACTTGGTAATTTAGTATATAACTTGATATCAGGTGGGTCCATTTTCTTAATGATAAAAATTACTAGGTGTGTCAGTGTCAGATGTCAAAAGAAGGGCTCGAGAAAGTAATTCAGCAGGGGAAATGTTGACAGCAAAGAGAAAGCACGTACTTCATGGGCATTTATGTAATTTGTTTCTTTTCCTTCTTAGCACTCCTTAATTTCTCTCTGCAATAAACTTTCTTCTTTTTCACAGGGAAATTCCCTTTCCAGAGAGGACCTAGGAGATCTTTTCACATTCCGTGATGATGTCAGGTACTTTCACTTATACTCTCTTTTTTTATAATCATTACCTTAATTAAGTTTGAATTGAACTATAATAGACAAGCTAGATCGATGAACGTATGATACTTTTTTTTGCATGTCACATGTTTGAGTCTAGCATCCAACATTCTTTGCGATTTTTGGGAACCACTAGGATATTATATTGTAGAAAATTATATCAAATATCAAATATCAAATCTAGCACCTAACTCCTGAAATGTAACCTTTTTAAGCCCAAATTGAATTATAAGCAAGCCAAGCAGATTAAAGTGTTGGCTTTAAAGCTTAAAAGTAGTTATACATGAAATAATCTTGTAAGTCTATATTTAAAAATTATGGGCAATTTGATCTTTTTTTTATAACTTGGTGTTATCTGCAAATAATGCTATAGGTGTATTATTGCAAATTGGACAGATTTATATGGAACTACACTGACATTGTCGTTGTTCTTACTTTTTCCCCTTTTGTTTTTTGGTATTTTGATATAATGTATGATGACTATACTATTTTGATTAATGCTTATTATACGTTTTATCTCTATATTTCAATGTGTTTATTTAAATCCGGTTCAATGGAAAATGATAACTGTAATAGATTATTGGGTTGGTACCGGGTTGGTACCAGGTTGTACAGGGAGGAGGGAGTATTGGATTTCAAACTTAGCTTTATTGATTAATGACTTGGGCTTATATAGAGCCTTACAACACACTCTTACAAATAACACTCTAGACTATTCCATAATGGCCTATTTACCCGTAGGCCCCTAGAAAACCCGAAAAACCCGAAACATACAAATATCTCAACAGAGAGGTTACTATACTAAAAAAACTGCATAAACACAACTGCAAATTACACCATTTACACAGTCACCAACAAACTTAGCTAGGTGCAACAGTCATCTAAGCAGAGACAACATCAGGGGCCACAGAATCATGTTCCACAGTTGAATCACCAAGGTGATCTGCTTGCTTCTTAACCATACTTTTATGCTTCTTCCCCTTGCAATGGTCCTCGAAAACCTTTGGGCCGTTAACAACTATGTTACACAAGTCACATACCTTGATTGCATCACCATTGGCCCCACTTTCTAACACCTTCCTCTTCTTTGTCTCAAGATCCTCTTTCGACACACTCTTGCTCTTCGTTTTTGGTTTTGGTTCCATTTGTGAACTAGCGGGCACATGCTCTTGGCCATTATCATTTGTAGCCAGTGTTTGGGTCCCAGGCGAGGTGCTTGTTGCTGGGACAAATTGGATGGGTCTATCACCCGTGGTGAGGTTGTTAATCTTTTTGTTGTGCTTCTTGCCTGACACATGATTGTTATATATCTCCTGGGTGTTGCAAGTGACTTTGCATATGTCGCAATAGACAAACTGTTTGTCATTATCATTTGTACCTGGTGTTTGGGTCCCAGGCGAGGTGCTCGCTGGGACGAATTGAATTGGTATATCGCCTGCGGTGAGGTTTTTAATATTTTTGTTGTGCTTCTTGCCAGATACATGGTTGTTATACATTTCCTGTGTGTAGCATGTTATCTTGCAAACGTCGCAATAGATGGATTGGGCCACTGTTGGGGCCTTCAACCCTTTGGACGGTATTCTATTGACCCTGGAGATGTGCTTCTTGCTTGCAATATGGGATGCGAACATTTTGTCACTGTTACAGACGACATTGCAGATGGTGCAAGTATGAACTGAATTGGCATCAGCACCGGTATCAATCAGTTTCTGCTTCTTCAACTCCAGATCCTGTGCAGTTACTATATGGTTCGCCTTCTTTTTCTTCACTGGATGAATTGGGTGGTGAACAGAATCGTTCTTAGCCACAGAGTTAAGCTTCCCAATTTTACCCAAGCAGCTATAGATTGCCTTGGAAAGAACTTTATCTTTATTAGCCCTAAAGAAGCAGTGACGAGCCTTTGCATCTTTAACCAACTCTCCCCAAATGGAACCACTTTTAGACAATGTTACGGCATCTCCAACCATCCAAAGACAATATCTGGAATTCAAAGTTCAACAACAAACTTTCATAAAGGCTAAAACATCACGTAAAATTAATTTTAGGATCAGTACTAAGTTGTTACAACATAAGTGGATACAGCACGGAGGCTATAATGGACCCAGATTGATGAATAACTATGATTTAGCCCTAGTTTTCAAATGTGTTTTGGTTGTTCTCATATTGTACCAAGTATATTGTTGAGAACTTGTGGGGACAACTTGGGTAGACGGATCATTTGCTTAACGATACCTGGTAGGGTACCAGGATCAAGGATTAATTTGATAAGAATATCCAGGACTAGGAGGATTAGGATCAAGTCATCAAGTAGCTTATTAGTTTTCTTTTGTTGTACTCAGATCTTGTTCTGGTTTCTATGATAATATAAATCGGAGGCTTTTGCCACTTCATTAATTTTTTTTTTTTTTTGACAAATTAGCAATAAACCAATATAATTGTAGAAATGAATTGAAATCCGTATCACCTTGCACGGGTCAAAGCAACATTGGTTCTCTGATAATCAGCAAGAAAACCAACCGATCCACTGCGGTTTGAGCGTACAGTGGATAGAATGATAATATCTTCCTCACTCCCTTGAAACCCATCAACAGAGCTAATTCTGACAGCAACTGGGCCCATATCAAATATTCTCAACACCTTGTCTTGAATTGCCACAACTTGTGCGCTATATAGGCAAATGACGCCAACACTTACTTCTTTCTTCTGTGTTAGACATTCTATATGGTAAAAAGTATATTTTATTAGCACAATAATCTGCAAAAGTCATTCCTAGCACCGCCAAAATAAAAGAAATGTAGTCATTTTTAAAGAAGAATGACTATGTTTTAGGTTCCAAGAGCAGAAAATTTAATATTAAAAATTTGTGGGTCCTAAGACAAAATCAAATTTAGTAATCACCTTTTTTAAGGGACTCTAATATCTGAACAACAACAGCCACTTCAACCATATTTTTTCTACTATGGCTGGCGTCGTCAAAATCCTCAATTCCGGCTCTGATATCAATAAATGAATAAGGACCAAACAGCTTGCCGGGAAGGTATTCTCTTTCATGCTCCTTTTGGATGACATTCGGACCATCTAGAAGTTTATTCTCATAGAAACTAATATTTGGAAACATGCTAATGCATGGATGCATCCTATACTGCACATTTAGCAGGTTCTTCTCATGTCCCAGTGAACTCAGCCTCTCAAACAGGCTCCTCCCAAATAACGCATCAGCTGATACCTAAAAGAAAACAAAGGAAATGGAAATCAAGGGTTTCAAGCTGGAAAAAAAAAACCAGAAGATACAGTACAGATAAAGTCAAAATATTTTTTTTTTCTAATTTCTGTAATATTATTCTTTCTCTTAGCAAAAGAATCAAGGAAAGCTCGAAATCCTAGACTGTCAGTACAGAAATTGAGGAAAAAGATTTTGAAGTCCAAACTATCTCAAGGTATATGAGCTCAGTGCTAGACTGCTAGGGAATCTCAATGTACAAACTATAAAGGCCATGAGAAGGATTGAGTTTATGGCTTTATGCTTGACCATTTCTACTTAGGTTTACAATTTATTTATTTTATAGTTATTGCAGTTCTTTTTAATTTCTTTTGTTTTTCTCTCTTCCCTCTTACTTGAATCTTGTAGCTTTTTCTTAACATAACGTACTATAGTGGAACTTTGGTCTACTATATATACTTCAAGATTAAAGAAAGAAAAAACAAACGAAAATCAGAAAATTGGAGGAAAAAAGCAATCTCATTGGACACCACTGTTTACTCATTAAAGGCCAAGACAAAGAAAATTAACCTTGCTTTTCACCAATGCTGGCAGTTGACACTCGTCACCAACAAGGACAGCATGCTTCAAGCCTCGAAGTTGCAAGGGTATCAGTGATTCGCACTCTTTAAGCTGTGCTGCCTCATCAATCACTAACAACTTAAATGGCTTACCTTTTTTCACATTATACATTCTAAATGAACTGGAAGCGGTACAAAATATGAGGCAAGAGTTCTTCAAGCAGAAATATTTAACTCTTACCATCTCGGACGTTATAGGAAGCGTCAGCGACTGTTTTAGAGAATTTATTATAGCAATGCTGTCATATTTACATCTAAATGCCTCTCTTTTGTAATTTGTACCATTTTTAGTAGTACTGGATCCAAAATCGATCTGGTCAGGTAAAAAAATATCCCTTATTCTTCCATCGACTTCTTTCCTCTGAATAATATTTTTAAATTCATTGAGCAGAGCAAGGAGACGGTTGATGCTTGAAGAATCAGCCTCTGAAATGCAAGATCTTGAAACATGGCGAAGAAATATCCCAAAGCATGTAGCAAATTCTTTGTGAAGAATATCAAATCTTGTTCTTAGGAAATCAGTGAATGACATTTTTCTACATTGCCTTGCAGTTTCCAAATTTGTAGCATAGAGTGAGTGGCACGATTGTAGAAATTCGGCCATTGACGAGAGGTGGTGCTTCCACCCAGATCTAGGAGAGAAACATTTGAGGAGTTCTTCGACACGGTAGTCAAGAAATATCTCCTCCGTATCATGATCCAAACACAGCCGATTTTTGTTTCCAAAAATTAGAATGTCACCCAATGCTAAATTTCCATCAGAAGAATTCTGTTTAACCAATTTGAGTAGCCGTGAGGCAACTTGCTTGACAGCTGTGTTTGTGGGCGCACATGTGAGAGTTCGATGCCCGGATTCCAGCATTAACCACAAAAGCGATGTTGTTGTTGTAGTCTTGCCGGTGCCAGGTGGGCCCCAGATAAGGCTTACTGGATTCCTGTTCTGGTGTTGCATATCTGATACGCAATTCAAAACAGCAGTGGTTTGAGACTGATTGAGATTTGATGAAGCTAGGTAACTCATGGTATCTATTCTAGTAATCCCACGTACATCACTTGAAGGAGCATCATTTGTTCTAGCAACCTGTTAAAAGAATGTCCAAGTCAGTCATACACAAACCGTAACCAACTTTTGTAACACATATTGTTACAGGGGCGGATTCATTGTTAGTGAATAGGGTCAATTGGTTCCCATTCATTATTAAAAATTTTGTTCTTATACATAATTTTTATATAGTTTAGAGTAAAATGTTATGAATACTGGAAATTTTACATGATTGACCTCCAATGTGTTTTTTATCCCTATAACTTGAAAGTTTGACTCCGCCCCTTTATTGTTAGTTGGCTTACTGAATCATAAAAAAAAAGTAAATATATTAACTATGATTAAAAAAATTAAATTTTCCACTGCTATGTTCTCAAAATGTTTTGATAAAGAGAGAAAAGCTTAAAGCAGAACTAGACTGAACATTTCTTGTTCGACATACCAGGGATCCATGCATTACTTTCTTTATGAGATTCTGATCAGTTTTCTTCGACTTGTAATCAAGGCAAGACCAAATTCTGCTGTAGGTCGTCATATTCGACAGGTAAAGCCCATAAAACGGCTTTGTGTTCGTGGTTCCCCTGTTATATCCGGCAAATTCCACTTGTTTTGAAGAATATATATAACAACATTGCCATGGAGTTCCACCATGCATAACCGTTGTAACAAGTGCAATGTTAAATGATCTCCTGTTGTTTGTCAAATCTGAAATGCGCTTTGCTCTGATATCAGATATGATGATTACGTCACCAAATTTTGGGATGTAGTCTTTGGTCCCGCTGACAGGCGTCTCAATTTTGTATGTGTACTCCACTGGTTTTTTTAAATGTTTAATTGAGTGCATTGTTATAGATGGCTGAGAAGAGAGAGAGTTCAAGCCTTCTGACATATCTGCTCTCACTTCCTCCATTAATGGGACCTCAAAGGATTTTAAATAGCTCTCAGCACAACTGAATGAGCTGCTAATCTTCCCAACCTGTAATGCAATTAATGAAGGGTATTAGATTTCATAGGTATAGGCAATTAACAAACTATATATATATGTCAATTTGCTCTACATTGTGCTCTTTCGTTTCCATGCTCAAACAAATAAAAATAGCATGATGTAGAATGATATAATTTATAGCCAGAGCAAAAGTCTAATGAATTGTAAGGATGCTTAAGTACATATATATGTATAACCTTAAAAAAAAAATACATATATATATATATAATGATGTCAGGTGGGTCTTGCGACAGGAGTAATGTTAGAATGCATTTTGATTTGCTGGTGATTCTCCTTGAAGTCATGAAAAACACTGTACTACAATCAAGCGCTAAATTACTTTATTTATTTAGCTTCTTAAATTTCCCTCTCAGTCCTTTTTCCCAACTAACACCAACAACTCCTCATAATTGTGCAAACCTGCTTTTTTTTAACTATTTTTATATTAATTGAAGTTGATGAAGAGAGGTCCAATATTTCTTTTACTCAACTCAATAATTGTATAATTAGGTATATATTGTGGATAAAAGTATACTTCAAAATATGTTTTATAAGTATAGTTTTATAAATATGTTTTATAAGTCTAACTCCGCCACTAAAATAACACTCATATAAAATGAATCATACCTTTTTTCCATTATATTATTTAGTTCATTGATACAGATTATTTTCCTACATTACATATAAAACTTCCACAATTTTTTTTTTTTTTTTGTGAAATATATTTGAGCTACATAAAACTTAAAATTCAAAAATGAATAATCTGGCTTTACTACATATTTAATAGTTAAACCAGAGAGCTCAAAGAGATTATAAACAAACAAAAAAGAAAATACTTTCACAAAAATGAACCTTGTCTATGAACAAATTCTCATTCAAGATGTCTTCGAGAGACCATGAGATGACGAGCTTCCCTAGATCAATTGGCTTCTCACCTTCGGTAGCTCCTTTACTCTTCTTGTTTCCTTTCATATTCGCTTAGCTTACTTTGTGTACGTTATCCTCGGTCCTCAAAGGAGGAAGATGCTATGCAAAAGGAAAAATTAAAAAAGGCACTCGTAAAAGGTAGTGCTTTGAACACTCCGCCAGGTCATAAAGAAAAGAATCAAAGATATTAGTTTCTTTTTTCTTTTTTCTTCTTTTTTTTTATTTTTTTTTGAGTTGTTAACTCAAATTTTGAGTTAAAATCTTAGACCGTCATATTTAAATCCGCACTAATATTAAGAGTCACGTACATGCTGTATTCGGGGAGGAGCCGACATGTTTATTAATATCCAAAGTTAAATAGAAATTAATTATAATAATTATTTCAGTACCCACGCTACAGTATTCTCACTGTACGTGCTACAGTACCCGCATTGTACGTGTATGTACACGCTACAATACCCGCACTGTTATTTTAAAAAAATTCATATATCATATGTAGTTCATTGTATAGGTATAAATACTTGCCCTGTTTGAGCTATATACTTCACAGTGTTACTATTAAAATTTGTAAAACAAAATTACAGTTTTGGAACAGTTGCAGTCCCCACATGCCGTTTGAGTGGTCCCCTAATACGGGTACGACACGATAATTTTTCAAGAAAAGGTGTGGGTACAGTTATTTTAGGAAATTCATATATCATATGTAGTTCATTGTATATGTATAAATACTTGCCCTGTTTGAGCTATATATTTCACAGTGTTACTATTAAAATTTGTAAAACAAAATTACAGTTTTGGAACAGTTGCGGTCTCACATGCCGTTTGAGTGGTCCCCTAATGCGGGTACAACACGATAATTTTTCAAGAAAATGTGCGAGTACAGTTATTTTAGAAAAATTCATATATCATATGTAGTTCATTGTATAGGTATAAATACTTGCCCTGTTTGAGCTATATACTTCACAGTGTTACTATTAAAATTTGTAAAACAAAATTACAGTTTTGGAATAGTTGCGGTCCCCACAAGCAGTTATGGCAGTTTAGGTGTGGGTACAGTGCAGGTACTGTAGCGCGGGTACTCATATCAGCTTCCATATACCCAGATTCTGTGGGAAATTATAAAAATGTCCCTACTGGCAAAAAAATGGCCGGTTGTCACACCCCGAGACAACCTGTCATGTATTTACACGTAAGGCGTGTACACATCACATACATTATCAATAATAAATACTCATGCATCATTTTAAAGTCAAACAATGTCTTCTAACACCACAAATATTTCAAGTACATAACACACATTCAACATGAGATTAAGACAAACATGGCAAACAAATCGGTAATTGCCATGTCAGTCAATGTATCCACTTTCAAAGAGAATTAAATTTAACTAAAAGAAAATAAAAAGATACTTGAGATGTCTGCTCGTTGACCTCCTGATCCGCATCCCTCCTATTCGTGCTCCCGTCGGCTTCATCATTTTTTGGAACCCACATAAAAGTAGAACGGGTGAGAGATCGAACAGTCTTTCAGTACGGAATTTAGTTCCACTCCCGGAGTTTGTCAAATTGACTTATTAACACAAACATGATATTACAATTATATCCTCACAGGAAATCTTACTAATGCATATTTAAATCACACACACGCTTCTTTAGTTATCTTTCAAGTTTTCTGTTAATCCATTTATTTGCCAATCCAATGCGAAATTCATCCAACATTGAAAGACCGCCGACCCGCTAGGAAATCCAACCAACAACGAGAGACTTTCTTACTAGACAGGGAATCCACCTTACGCTAGATATTGGCTGTCGCACTAGACGGGGAATCCACCTTACGCTATATATTGGTTGTCGCACTAGACGGAAAATCCACCCTACGCTAGATCTTGACCCGTGACAGGAAATCCAACCAACGCCATGTTAACAAGGGGTCTAGTCGAACCCAGACCCAATGTATACATTCCAACGTACATTCAACACACGTTGGTCCCTTTTCCTTAACTTATCTGTTACCTTCCATGTTCATTCCATTTAACACGACACAATGTTATACTCAACACATCCTACTTACAAGTCTCATGATCGATATGAATAATCCTATTGTATTTCTAAACAAGCCAAAGGGTTCGTTCGATTCAACATGCATAATTTCATAAATATATAAATAAATGCATATAAAACGGTAAGTAACAATTTGACAATGTCCAGAAAATCCGTACCTATTGTTGTGGGGCATGGTTTCTCTACGTTTCCCTTTACTTCAGCACTCGAACCTAAACAACGAAATATGGTTTCTAAATTAATATTTATGCATGTTTATAATTAAATAAGTTAGTTGGTGAAACAACATCATTAAGTTTATGATATGAAAATCATCCGTAATATTCCGAAACATAATCATTACTTTGAAATAAGGCAATTATATTTACAATTCGTTTTTATGAAAAATATAATTATATCTTGGTAAGTGTTTAAAATTAAACTTCTTTTCAAAAAAAAAAAATTAGAATTATTGATGAATAAACTCTCAGAATCTTCGGTCAAACTTTACTATTTAAATATCTAATAAATGAAATTAAAAGGACCTTTGACAATAGAAAATTAGAAATCATTATTTCCACCAATTGCATACTAACACAACACCACCATAACATATATGTATGACATAGATTCATATGATAAAAAAATATCATTACTAATTGTACTCACATCATTACAGATAATTAACAAAAAACTTTACTTGTATGATTTAGGAAGGTTGCTTTAAACATTTATACGATCAAGAAAAAAATGATGAATAGACGGAATTTATAGAACCTACTCAATTTATACTGCCGATCAGAATTTATCAAGCATCTAAAAGTTTACTAAAATTAAATTAATATAAATAGAAGAATTGAACTTCATGAAATAAATTAAGTTTCTTGAAATTCATTAGTGAATCCATTGATTTCTACAAACGTAAATTCATATTATAATATTTCCAAAGAAATATTTGAAAATCAATTAAATTTTTATTCAATAATTACTTTAACTAATTGAACAAGCATATAAAATTTCAGAAATCTAACGATAAGTCAAACATATATAATTTTCAGAAATCTCATTAACTAAATCAATATAAAAGTTTATTTAATCTACTTACTAACCACAAATTAAATATAAATTTGAGATACCTTCATTATTTTCAGAACTTGATATTGGCAATGGTGCGGCTTGGGTCCTCCTATTGTGGTTATGAATGAAAGAGGGAATAAAATATTGGTTTCCTTTCTAATTGATGTGAAGAAGCAAGAGGGAGAGTACGGACAAATGGGGTAGTTTTAATTATAGGAGTTGTTTTTTAAATGAAGACAAAGAGATTGAAGCGTATAAAAAGAGTTACAACAATGGTGGGGTTTCATGCATAACCACCTTACAAAGGTGTCTTTCTCTTTTTATTTACAGTTTTTATTTTCTTTAAGTTTTTAAAATATAAATCAATATAACGGAATGAGCAAGTAATTGGAAATAAATTTGGTCAAATTAATGATTTAGAAAATCAAACTAAAAATGGCAAGTTTAGTAAAAAAAAATTTTATTTCTGTTATTATAATTGGTTTAGAAACTCTTTTTTTTCTGCTACTATATATATAGTGATTCAAAATTATGTAAAAAAATATTTAAGTACAAATAATAATAATTCAATTATTTCTCAATGTTACATTCTTTCCTTCTTCAAAATGAATTTTGTTCTCAAAATTCAAACATAAATTATTTACGTTGTATCTTAATTTAGTATTTAAAATACGTAGTGTTACATCGGTACCATACTTAATCAACAACTAGCCATTTTCTGGCCAGTACCCTATTTAATAAACTACCGGCCATTTTTTGGCCGGTACCCTTGCTATATATGTGTGGAGGGTTGTCCGAATTTTTCACAATTCATTTCATCGGATTTTACACTATCTCTCCTCAGTTGAGCTTTTTCTCCCAAATTTCTCCATCTCTTTCCAAATTTGCAAGTAAGTCCCTCTAATTTTTTTAAAAATTCATTTTTAGTGCAAAATAGTTGTAAAATATTAGGATTTATTAGTAATGTACCAAAATTAGAATAATTTAGTTGTAATTATTGTTAAATCCGTTGTAATCAGAGTAATTAGTCAAATTTAGGGTTTAGGGTCTAGGGATTAGAGTAATTTATTGTAATTTAGTATAATTAGCATAGGTGACCATATTTTAGCGAATTTTAGCATATTTTACCATAATTAGGATTATTAAGCGTAATTTAGTGCAATTCAGCATAATTAGGATAATTAGACCATTAGACCATTTAAACATATTTTACTGAAATTAGCCTATTTTAGCATATTTTAGGTTATTTTAACCGCAATTTGGCCTATTTTAGCATGTTTTAGCATAATTAAGCCTATTTTGGCCTATTTTAGCATATCTTAACAAAATTCCAGTGGCCTTTAAATGGCCGTACACCCCTCTTCAGGTACTTTCATCTAGTATTTTTGCAAGTGTTTATTTCTTGGTATTTCCATTGCAAACTCGGGTTGCTAATTCTAAGTTGCACATTTCTGGGTTAAAACTGGTGCATGTGTAAATCATGAATTTCAAGTCCCAAAGTGAGATATCATCGGGAATCATAAATGAATTAATTGGGTCTTTGTTGTAATAAGCCTCGTATGCATTACTAAGAATATTTCCACCACAGTGTAATGAAATCAAGGCTATGATAAACAAACTACATTTTGAAAAATGGTAAACAATTGTCAGGTTACTAATATACACATATAGGTTACTGAAAAATAATTAAAAAATAAAATAAAAAATAATAATAAATCAATTTAAATTAAATAAAAAATTAATTAAATAAGAATACCTAAATAGAGAGTTCGGCAGGAAGAGAATTGTGAGGGGGGAGAGAGAGAAAGATGAATATTTATAGGATCTAAAAAAGAAAAAGAAAAATATGTACCGGTCAGAAAATGACCGGTAGTTTATTAAATAGGGTACCGGTCATTTTCTGGCCATTATAGACTTTTTTTATAAATTTCCAGAGAATATGGATATATTTATTAATTTATAATTAACTTTGGATATTAATTAAAATCACGGGGGAGGTGGGTTTTGCATGAACGCTCTTATTCAAAATCTTATTATATTACATGGAAAAAATTTATATATACCACTCAAAAATGATAAAATAATGTATTTATTTTTTCAAATACTATAATTACGTATTTATTATTTTAAATTTTGATAATTCACATATTTATCTAATATAATTTAAATATATATTAAATATACTCATAATTCAAATTAATCATGTATAAGATTATGAAAACTACAATTAATCAAGGATTAATAAAAACTGGACTCATTCACTCTTTTTAAATTTATGAAGTGCCCATTTTACTTTTCATTAAAAAAAAAATATGTAGCATGTTTTACATAAATATCAATCTTCTAATTGAACGGTTTCCGATGACAAATAAATCATTTCTTTGTTCTGAGGCTTACACAATGACACATTTGAGTATATGCTTGTTTAATGTTTCCAATGTTGATTAACACACACTTCAAGTGTTTAATGTTTCCGTGCTCATTATTCACACTAATGTAAATATATATTTATTTATTACATGATTCACACTTCATCACAATTAGCTAATGCACAATTCACAAACTAAGCTATTTACTTTTATTTAAGTTTTGACGACAAATTAGCTGGTGATCACAACTATAATATATCTTTGATAAAATTTTACTACAAGTTAACAACTTCAAATATAATTTTTATGGACTTTTAAATTTTCTAATGTGTCAAATAAATATGAACTCGCTTCTAAATATTCCACAAACTTTTTTATGTCTTAGAATGCTCATTTGACTATTTAAAATCTTTTTCATTCTAAACTCTTTTTCAAGCCACACAAAATCATGTTTTTAAATGCAGTTTTGTTCATACATGCAAAAGACCACTGCATACTGCATCTGCGATATGTGATCATATATGCAGATTTTAATACAGAAGTACATATGCAGTTTTACTATGATTTTTAAAAAAAAAATATACATATAATAAAACTAATTTATAACACAAGGGTAGTCATGGGTTCGATTCTCTCCCAACACAATTCTTTTCAAGACCTTTTTCGAATTTGTGAGCAACTAGCGAAAATCTGCATGGACGGCCACATGGACTGCATATGCATTCACATGATCGCATATGCGGCCATATTCAAATCCGCATAAGAAGGACTGCATGATATTTTGAGCGCGGCAACCGACTGAATACGCATATGCCGCTGCATTTAAAAACACTGCTCAAAATACACATTTGGCACTTGCACTTTTGAATTTTCACACTCATTATTTGAATAATTACTAAAACACAAATCCAATAATTGCATAATGTGTCACACCTCAAATCAAGAATTCGAATTAGAGCATGATTAATCCCGCCTCGTGTGAATTAAATTACTTAAACACACAAAGCTAAACAAATACAAACAATTTGCGAAAGCATAAATAATATCATAAAAGATCCAAGTCATCCAATACATACCGAAAACATAAGGTATCCATACAAACCATATCACAAATATAAAATAAAACAATAACTAAGAAGGGAATACATGCTCTAACGAATATGACACAC
Source organism: Carex kokanica (assembly GCA_025461125.1). Classification (NCBI taxonomy): domain Eukaryota; kingdom Viridiplantae; phylum Streptophyta; class Magnoliopsida; order Poales; family Cyperaceae; genus Carex; species Carex kokanica. The sequence goes on from JAJGRX010001031.1 coordinate 371,484, forward strand.
AACACAAAAGTACCAGTACTCGTTAGTATTCATTAAAACCAAATAGAAGTCTAAAAAACAATAAAAGATAAGTGTGACATTATCAAAGATAGCTCCTGGCGAATCGTCACATCTAATCCCTAATCTCTGTACCTAAAACCCACAAACCACCATGGGTGAGCGACAAATCACTCAGTATATGGGACCCAAGCCCTTCCTTTTAGGAATCTTCTCATATCAGAATACCTTAACTATAAATCTACGGGCAATTTTAGAAGTTTTATGGTCCGTATGTAATTTTATAAATAATAAAAATTATTTTTCTAATTTATTTGTTATAAAAATGAAAATAGGTACAATAGATACGACTATATATCCTATCATGATGCAATTAACCTATGATGACAACATGTCAACATGCAAAGATTTCCCAAATTAAAATATATTGTGTATTTAGGGTATAGACTTTGGATATATTTTTTTCTCTTTTAAATTTATAATGTCTCTAGTATTCAACTGAAAGGTTAGTTGCAAGCACACAACCAATCGGTATAGTATTTGAGATTTCGAACCACAAAGACAACACAAGTATTGACTTATAATAAAATAAAATAAGTAAAGACTAATCCGGGGTTTTATAAGGGTTGTTGTTTATTTGGAAAGTAAATAAACAAAGCAATAAAAATACTAAATGTAACAGATAGTAGAAATCTAAGGGCTTCCGGCTTTTTTTCTATTTTTTTGGTCTAGTTTGCTACTCAGTCGTTCTTCTACAATTTAACTAATACAATAGAGATACAATTCAAAGTTAGTGTTAGATTCCACTTCTAGGCGTCACTGTTATGTGCTCATCATATCTAAACCTACCGGGCGTCACGATTAAGTACTTATTAGGACTTGAATGAAGTTAGGTCATTAAATTTCAAAGGTCTAGGTCTAATTTGATTTTTGCCACGTGACGGTTAGGTACATGGAAGGCAGGAACGAACCTCAATTGTTGATTTTTTAATTGAAAGAAATGGTTTTACATTGACTGATGAATTCACGCAAGATGCACCCATTGGCCATTGTTAAGAAAGGACGCAATTAAGTATGACGCTACGGTACTATGCATAGTACAAATTGGTCTCTGCTAGCGGAATCAGGATTTTCGTCGGGAGGGACAAAAAAAATATCGAATTCGATTTAATTATCTAATTGAGTTTAAATTTATTAACTAATTGGGTACTTGATAAAAAACAATACTTTAATTTATATTTTCTAATGCTTTGACTTATAATTTCTGATTCTCTAACTTATAATTCTAATTGTCAATCAAAATTCAACAAATTTATTTCAATTTTAACCCTAAATTTAACCCGAATTACAAATCAAACGTCCAGAGGGGGGCAAAAAAAATTCCAGGGGGGGCAAAGTCGGTCGGAACCAATAAATCTCCACTAAAACTCAAAATCCAGGGGGGGCAGCTGCCCCCCCCCCCCTCTGGAGTACACTGGGTCTGCCCTTGCGTGCTACGGCTTAATATTTGAGTTTTCAAAATTCTAACGGTCGATCCGAACCGTTCAACATGATTATAAAATAAATATGTATTTGCAAACCAAATTTTATATTTTTTTCAAATTTTTTTACTATTTTTTTAGATAAGTAGAAAATCACTTGATCTGAACCAAAAACAGTGATTTTCTAACTATTTAAAAAAATAGTAAAAAAATTTGAAAAAATATAAAATTTGATTTGCAAGTACATATTAATTTTATAATCATGTTGAACGGTTCGGATCGATCATTAAGATTTTAAAAACTCAAATATTAAGTCATAGCACGGACCAATCTGTGCTATGCATAGTACCGTAGCCTCACTCATTAAGTATATAAAGTCCAAAAGTAAGTCTATAGACGTCCCATTCCCTTAGATGCCTCCATTGTCAAGAATGGACGTAATTAAGTATATAAAGTCTAAAAGTAAGTCTTCCCATTACATTTTCTAAGGAATGACGATATTCTGTTGACAAGTAGATCACTTCTGACTGGGAATTCTATATCAGAAGACTTGATCGATGTCCCAATATCAGATTAGTAAGTTCCCGCGGTTCAATTTTTCTTAATTTTCCTGTTTGAGTTGAGAGTATTAATTTCGAGCAAATATTTCAATGTTTTCCAAATTGCAGAGATCCGTATCCTCTGCATTAACTCAGAAGAGAATCTTTTGAGTTAATGAATTTTAAACAGAGCTAATTCGGCTCGTGCCTATAACATAGGGAATCTTTTAATATTAGTGCAGATCTAATTCGCACAAATTTTGAAATAGATCGGATGGTCAAGATACATTAACTCAAAAAATTCCCTTTTAAGTTAATGCAGAGGATACGAATTCAAATTGCAGTGGACCAGTTGTTATCTTAGCTTTGTTTGTGAATTTCAAAGTTGAAAAGTTTGGGGTTCAGACAATATTGCCAACACTCAACAAATCGTAATTCATGTAGTTTTGATTTCTAGATTTTTTCAAAAAGAAGTTTTGATTTCTAGTTAATAGAAAGATTCCAATTTCACGACTTTCTGTCACGTTTTGAAATAAGAAAGGCATAAACTATCTTTAGCAAGGTACCAAAATGTGGGACCCAATCCCCCAAGGGGTCCGGATCCCCTAAAGTAACCCAATCTTTGGGTTTTGGATTGAGACCGTCCGATTCGAATTTGTCGTTCGAGATTGTCTCGGAATTCGAGTTCGTCATCGGGATAGGTGCGCCACTTCGCCGATGGATTTTCACAGATTCGAATCGGACGGTCCCGATCCAAAACCCAAAGATTGGGTTACTTCACTGGATCCGAACTCATCCCCCAAGGGTTGATCGGTACATCGGAATTCATATCCTCTGCATTAACTCATAAGAGAATTTTTGAGTTAATGAATCTCGACTGTCTGATCTGTTTTAAGATTCGTACGAATTAGATCTACACTAATATTAAAAGCCCCCTATGTTATAGATACGAGTCAGATTGGCTCTGTTTAAAATTAGACGATTAAAATTCATTAACTCAAAAGATTCCCATTTGAGTTAATGTAGAGAATACGGATCCAGTACATCGACCTTCTACTTGAAATTTCTTGTACAATAACAAACCCAAAATGTTGGATTGCTTGTGCTGGTGTTAAATATAACAAAGAAGAGAGTGAAAGTTTGAAATAAATGATATGTCTGTGAATTTAATTTTTAAAATAATTAAATAAAAGGTTAAATAAATAAAATGTGGTATTGGATATAATGTTAAGTTTTAGTGGAGATATGGGATAATATGGTGTTTTTATGAGAAAATTAGTTGTTTAGAAAGTTTGCATCGGCGTTGTAAATAACGATATGCGTTTGTCAGATGAATATGATACTGTCAAACGATTAATTGAAAACAATTGGTTATAATTTAAAATAATTAGCTGATTAGTCGGAAAAATCCGTAACAGTTTGATCACCACTAACAACTAATCGGTCGATTAATCGATCTAAACAGTTGTTTTTTACGACGCTGATTTGCATAGGCATACCAAAAATTATCCCTTAATTGATAAAAGTAGTCACTTAATTTTTAATTAATAGCATACTTCACTTTACATCTGATGTGAACCTCGGAGTTCAATCCGGTTTTGGGTTTGTGAACGCCTTTCCTTCTCCAGGAAGGAGCAACGGGAAAGAGGGGATTTGTTTTAGGGGTGGGGTCCGTTGCTAAGAGAGGGAGCAGGAGAGAGAAGAAAGAAAAGTAAAGAAAGAGGAGGAGGCTTCGGGAGGAAGTAAAGTAAAACAGAGAAAGTTAATTGCTCAGGAGAGAGAAATAAGAAAAGGGTAAGAGATTTCGGTAGAAAAAGGAAGAAGGAAAAGGAATGTTGGCGTGATCTTTGGTGTAACATGGAGCTAAATTTAGAATTTAATTGTTACCGAATTTTTATTCACAAGAAAATAGAAAAAATATATTAAAAAAAAAAAATGCTTTGTGGAAAATTAAAAAATGGAAGGCAGTAGCGAGCCTATGAGATGCCATGGCACATCTCAACACCATAAAAAAAATAAAAAATTACTACAAAGTGGGACGCCTTCAGCCATCCCAACTAGAAAAAAGGAAAAAAAAAAAGAAAAAAAAAGTGAGCTGCCATGGCTCGTGACCTTTCGCTACTTGTCGCTGTTTTAGGGGTAAATTATTTTTATTTTTTGTCGCTGCTATGGAGTAAAGGGGAGAGAGCGACAAAGATATGAGGGGGCAAGTGAATCTGTGGGAGCCATGGCGTCCCAGTTTCATTTTTTTTTTCGTTTCTTTGGGTTGGGCTGGGTAATGGCGGCCCACTTTTCTTTTCTTTTGTTTTTTTCTTTTTCCGATGTTGAGATGTGCCATGGTGTCCTACTTCGGTATTTATTTATTTTTCTGTTTTTCACGGTATTGAGTGTGTCATGGCGCCCCACAGGCTTGTGACCGCCTTTCCATTTTTAATTTTCCGACTTGGGTTTCTTATTTTTAATATATTTTCTTATTTTCTTATGAATAAAAATTTCGGTTAATTGTTATATTAACAATATTTGTTGTTTAATGTGTTTTATATTTTGAGATAGACTATGGTGAGTTGTGAAGTAAAACAACAACTCATATTTCATTTTGAAAATTTTGATATCTCTCAATTATGTCTATATTCCGACCCCAATTCGTATATAAACCTGTGCCTAAAAGCCTAAAAGTGTGAACATTTCAATTAAATATCAATAGAATGTGGTACTGCTATGCTTTGTTTGTTGATTTGTAGAAAACGGGCGAAAAACAAGGAAGATTCTGCCTTTTACACATTTTCACACGGTCCGTGCACATTCTTGTGCGGACCGTGCACTAACCGCCCGAGCAGACAGAGAGTTTTCACGAAGAGGCTAAATTTCTGTAACTTAAACGCACAGGCACACGGTCCGTGCAGAATCCTGTGCGGACCGTGCACAGAAAATCCGGAAGTCCAGTCTGGCGATGGAAAGAAATGCCAGCTGGGAAGGTCGAATAGGAAGGCTTTGAATGCGCGATTTTGAGGCATTAAAAGGAGGAGATTTCCAGACCTAGAGGGACGGCTGGCTCTTAGAAGAACTCTTGGCTTGGAGAAGAAGTTTGGGACACGAATCTTCATCTCTTTCTTCGAGTTTTGTCATGAACTTTATATTATTATTATTTGTTTTTGCTTTTTAATCATGCTTGAGTAGACTTTTATGTTTCTAGGGTTATGATGTAGTCGAATGCTTTGTTTTATTTGCTAGTTACTTGGAATTTGTGTTGAATCTTGTGCTTGCTTGCTTGTGTAGTATTTTATTGCTTAGTAGAATTTGTTTGAATTGAATTGTTAATCCGCTAGATGAAAGGCCTCATCTAAATGGAATATAAATAATCTTGATATTCACTCGACCAAACTAAGTATTTGAGATAGGTTTACGATCCGAGAGGTGAAACCAAGTAGTAGCCGAGAGGTGAACTTTTCCTTGTATCGAGAGATCAAGGATATCTTTAGTAAACCAACAAGTGACTTAGGATTATTAAACCAACAAGCGAAAGTTGAGGTTTGAGAACCCTAGGAGGGCAGAAATTGAATCCCGCACCGAGTAATTAAGCCAACATGCGAGAGTTGAGGTCTAGGTACTCTGGGTTCGGTCAATAGAACCCTGCACAGGAAAATCAACACAGAAACCAGTAGCTGCTGTATTAACTCGAGGGCCACACGGACCGTGTACGAGAGTACACGACCTGTGCACATTACACACGGCCCGTGCATGAAAGTGCACGGACCGGGCACCTTGAGACTTGGCTGAGATGAAATCAGAAACCCTAGGAACTCCTTTTTAATTAATTAAACCCAAATCAAACTTTACTTTATTGTCTTTAATTACTGTTATTTGAACTGTTAGGATAAGTAATACCCCAAATCAACCTTTGCAGACTTCTAGAATCTCTATAGCTTAAGCTAAGTCCGGTAATTATCAAACCGTCCCTGTGATCGATACTCGACAATATACTATTCGATAGGACTGTGCACTTGCAGTCTGAGCCGAAGGTGTATCTAAGGTTTAAAAGGTACAGTTTACTGTACTGAAACTTTGTGCATTACCTTTTGGTGCAACAAATTCAAACCATCGATCCGAACGCTCAACATGATCTCCATATTGAAATGTGTTTGGAGACCAAATTTTATATTTTTTGAATTTTTTTTACTATTTATTAAGCCACTTTGAAAATCACAAATCCGGGTGAACAGTAAAAAATAGTAAAAAAATTATAGACCATTCGATCAACTATTTCTTTAAGGAAAGGAACAACAATATGGCAGCTTTAGTAATTACCGTCAACATGAATGATCAAATATTTGGAAGTTTGTAATACCACCTATTGGGGCAATTCAATTCGAAAATCCTTTTGTTAATTTTTTTATATCCTTTAATAATTATAAATGGTTAGGTTCTGCTTTATTATTTATTGATTATAGGGACAATTCAATTCAATTTCTCGTGAAGCAACTGCGATAAGTAATAGCATTACAAATCTAAAAGGGAAGAATGAATTTACTTTTATTTAGAATCCGGAATAAAATGATATTTCTTGGTGCAGTTTTCAATTGTGAGATTACCATTTGTGCCTTTCCTGCAGGAACACTCGTAGATGCTATCTGAATGTGAGATTGCATGTTTAAAATCTTATTCGAGGATAACAATAAATATGTAAAATTAATAGATTTTAACCCAATTTTTATCCAAAAAAACAACAACATATCAATACCAATTATTTATATAACTAGCAATACTAACTAAAAGAAGGGTTGGGTTTTTGTTTGAAGGGTTTTGCACAAAGCCCCATTCAATGTTAGTCTTATACCGTTCGATCCGTGCTAAAATTTGTATGGATGGTTTAGATTTACATGTTTATTTAAGTTTATTAAGTTTTAAATATGTTTGCACGGATCTTAACATGGATCAGATGGTTAGGCCGGCCTTTGGATGAGAAATTGTCCAAAACCCTTGAGACAAAACCCAATTTCCTAAACGAATGGTGGAGTTTTTGTCGAAAGGGCTTTGAACAAAGTCTCATTCAATATTAGTCCTAAACTGTCTCATCCGTGCTAAAATTTGCATAGGTGGTTTAGATTTAAAAATGATTGAACTAAGTAAAACAATAAAATTTGTGTACCTTTTGCTATATTAATTAAAGAGCATAGAAAAATATTAATAAATTTTTTTATTGGGTTTCCAGTCAGTCAATACTCAATAGCATGTGCGTTTTCTTAAAAAGTTATAACAATTGTCTTTGTTAGCCCCTATTATAATTTATAGGGACTCTTCGTGAATTAAAGAAAACACAGGACATGTCTGTACATGACATACAAACAAGAAGACTTGAGAGTCAACACTCAACAGGAGAGGAAAGTAGTTCAATATTATTGCAATTTAGGTCCAGTAGTCATCTAGCCCAAATGGATTCAGCCCATGAGCCCATCTAATATTTCCCTTTCCCAAGAACTCCTTGTCGATATTTCGTACTAAAATTACTGAAATATCTTAGTATATCATACAATGAATTTACTGTGACGCTTAAATTTAAGAATTTGATTCATTCATCAAATTGTTCGAGTTGACAGTACTAAGAGATATGAGAACCCTTCCCTGTATAAAAATAGTAGTAATAATAATATTATGATAAAAAAAAATCGGATTTTGGAATTTCTTTATTGAGTGCATAAATAGGTATCTTTAATGGCCCAAGCCCAATTGAAGAAAATAATCACTACATCTCCCCCACTAAAACTGATTCACAGTATCCTTAATCAGCGCCTCTGACAGCGGACCCCACCTTCTCTTTAACCCTCTGACTGAATAGGCCCCACTCAAGAGCGCTTCGTTCTCTCTTGTTAAACCAGACAGGTGGGCGATCTCCTTCTGACGATAGGTCCTTCACGATCCGAGAACCCTTCTTCTCCAATTATAATTTTACCGAGTCAAAATTGTAGATTTCTCCCCCAAATCCGATTTGAGGTCGTAGCACTTCGTTTTTTTTGTGAAAAATCGCTTCACATCGTAAGAATCAACATCAAGAATCATTCCACGGTAGAAGAATTGACGAAGAATCGCTTGACTCGGCCAATTTGAACCAGTTTTTCACTGAAAAATCGCGCACCGAGGAACTCGGTTCAAAATCGGATTGCCAACGGCCGATTTAGGTCCGACTCGGTCAATTCCGTTCTGACTCTGCCAATTCCGTTCTACCCTTTCTTACTTTTGATTTTCCATTGCTCTCTTTTCGTTTTTCGCAAGTTGAGCAACTACTTACGGAGTAATCGCTTGAGTAAGATGAAGACTTCTTTCTAGGTTTCTTCTTTAATTTTTTCGATTTACGTGGCTTCTTCCTGCCACTCTCAGATGAATCAGAAGAGTAACTGCGCTTCCTTTTTGCGGATTTTGATTTCTTCAATCTGCTTTTATCCTGAAATATTGATCCACAATGCAATCAATACTTCAATATTTCTGGTAAAGAATTTAACAGAGCATTTTCAGCTTCATGCAGCGCATGGACCATTTGAAGTGCAGTTTTGAATCTATAGTTCATGCGCTGCATGAAGCCAAAACTGCTCTGTTAAAATCTTTACCCAATATTTCAATTAGGTTTTACTATTCAAGAAATTACTTAGAAAATTATAAATTCTGGTGAAGCTAAGGCACTTCAAGATATGAAATCAGACATAATTACATAAAGAAATTATAATAAAAAATTATTTTGTCTCTTCATAAAAAAAGTATAATTTCTTGGTTTCTGGGATTTTGGTACAATTAATGCTAGGTGAATTTCTGTTTGGATTAGTGCTAGACTGAATTTCTGTTTGGATTAGTACAGGTTGCAATTATTGTATAATTGTTGTAGGGCTGTAATTGTATGAGAAACTACATATTTCTTTTTTCTTTGTGTAGTTTGCTTTTTCTTTTTATTGATTGAGGAGAGGTCGTAAAATAAATAAATCCTAAAATTTTGGATTGCTTAAAGGATAGATTTATTGATTATTGGCATGGGAGTAAATTGAATAATATCACAAATTAGAACTTTGGAAGAAACACTCAGGAGGCCGAAAAAAATCAGTACCGGTCATTTTCTGGCCGGTACCGAAATAAATTAAAACCGGCCAAAAAATAGCCGGTATGGATATTTTTATAAATTCCCAACAACTTTGGGTATATTATTAATTTGTAATTAAATTTGGATATTAATAAAAAGGAAGCTGATATGAGTACCCACGCTACAGTACCCGCACTGTACCCACACCTAAACTGCCATAACTGCTTGTGGGGACCGCAACTATTCCAAAACTGTAATTTTGTTTCCCAAATTTAATAGTAATACTGTGAAGTATATATCTCAAAGAGGTCAAGTATTTATACCTATACAATCAACTACTTCTGATATATGAATTTTCCTAAAATAACTGTACTCGCACCTTTTTTGTAAAATTTTCATGTTGTACCCGCATTAGGGGACCACCTAAACTGCCATAACTGTTTGTGAGGACCGCAACTATTCCAAAACTGTAATTTTGTTTCCCAAATTTAATAGTAATACTGTGAAGTGTATATCTCAAACAGGTCAAGTATTTATACCTATACAATCAACTACTTCTGATATATGAATTTTCCTAAAATAACTGTATCCGCACCTTTTTTGTAAAATTTTCATGTTGTACCCGAATTAGGGGACCACTCAAATGGCATGTGGGGACCGCAACTATTCCAAAACTATAATTTTGTTTTCCAAATTTAATAGTAATACTATGAAGTATATAGCTCAAATAGGGCAAGTATTTATACCTATACCATGAACTATATATGATATATGAATTTTCCTAAAATAACAGTGCGGGTACTGTAGCGTGTAGCCGCGTACAATTTGGGTACTGTAGCACGTACAGTGCGGGTACTGTAGCGGGGGTACTGAAATAATTATTCTAATAAAAATGTCGGCTCAGGAGGAGGAAGTATATACCGTCATAAGAAAAGTTCAAAATTACTAAAGAAAGTTTTATACATACTTAATTAATAGTTGAATAGTTAGTTTGTTAGGTGAATTAATAGTTTAATACTGTAAGACCAGAGAAGATAAATATCACACATGGTCCCACATAAAAATGAGAAATGAATTACATTGAAAATAAGGTACAACATACATGATAGCACAACACATATAGTGAATTGAATAAAGATAAACCACCGGAACAAACACAATTTAAATTGCTTACATGATATAATTAAAGAAAAGAAAATCAAATAAGGATACAAGATGATGTACAAATATAGGTGTATACTTAGCTTAGCGCAATCATTGGTTTTTGTTGCTAAGCACACTATATTTGGTTTGAATAAAAGAAAGTACGGTTTGAATAAAAGTAAGGACAAACAATAAGATGCCGCCCACGACGGAGATGGTTATCCATGGATTCGACCAGTAGCGTCTCTTGAAATCTGCATAGAATTTTTTTATACTGGATCTTTTGTCATTACGGGAGCTCATTTTTATCGCCAACCACATAAAATCATCCGACATAGGGATATCATTGGAAAGTAGTATAGTTTTGTACCCTTGTATAGAGCTCAAAACATCCTTTTGGTCCCCTACTCTAGAGATGATACCTTTGGTTCGCAATAGTGTAACATCTTCTTCTGTTTGTACCAAGTGCATAATGCATGCAACATAGGCTGTGACGGAGAACCCACAAACTATGCCGTACCCCCGTTCAAATGCTAAAAGATTTTTATAAATTTCATGTTCGTATAGAAAATGGGACCAGGGTGGTAACTGCATCACTCCAGATAATATCCCTTCATAGAAAGTCATGTCAAAGCCATTGTCGGCATCCCGGTTGAAAACAGTTGCAGATAATTGCATGTATGTTGCACTAGGAATAATATAGATGAGTTTCATATTCAAACCTGAATATGTTTCATGAAACTTCTCTTTGGGGGTTCGAGACCAATGGAAGATGTGTAGTAGATGTTGGAAGCCATCTTGGGGAACGGTAATGGTATTATTATGCAGTTTGGACTTGTGCACTCCTGGGTTGATGTAGTCAAAGGCAGAGATCACAAGTTCGTGGATTGGGGCATTAAGCTTGCTGCTTAGGTTGGAATGGTCTGTATATACAGCCTCGACAACAAACCACGGTATCTGGTACTCCATGGTCAACATGTAACGCGTGATACCGAATTGTTCACCAACTATAAATTTTTGTAATTTTTTATACTCATTGAACGTTCGCATTTTTGTATCCTCATTTTCAGCAGTTCCAGAGAAAATTTGTTCTGGATTCAAATACTTTTGTGTTAAAAATGTAGCGAACGCAAATATTAAGAAGCAACTATTGACCAGTAGGTGTTCTATGAAACGTTTGCTATTTTCAGCACAAAATTGTTCATCGACCCCACAATAGTACCTCCAGACCTTATCTTCATTCTTATGTAATTCTTCAAGGCATTCACGTACCTTGAGATCAAACGCCCGCTTCATAAATGCAACAAATTGCCACCTATTGGTTTCAGGTAAGAAAGACATGACGTCCCCAAAATCATCCAAACGTTTCCAATTACCATAAATTGATGGTATTTCTTCAATTGGTGGTCTGGTTGGTGGTATTGCTTCAGTATCGTAGCATTCTACTAGAGTTTCTATGTTCACAATCCACTGATCATCCGGTTCTTTTGAAGAGGGTGATATTTCATGTATTGGTTGTACGGCATCATTATTGCTCATTTCTGACCCCCTTCCAGCTGATTAATCCACAAACAACCTCAAGCTAGCTCTTCTGAAATAATATAGAACGTGATTAAATATTATTAAATATTGATCATTTTAGCTGCTAATCGAATAAGCATGCAGGTTAATCAAAAGTTAAGCGTTCATTAGATAATTTGTTGCTTAGTTTGACGCGAAAACTGATCAATTTACAGAGGTAAAACAGCAATTAATTAAGCACCAAAAAGTGAACCTTTTTTTGAGATAGCGAAAAGAGAACTTCATAAATAATTCGCACTTAAATAACAACTGCCATGCAATAGCAATATGAGATGACAGATTAATTATATATATATTCATTAGACAATGAGATACCTTTCTTTTATTAGACTAACATAAACTTCAGTCACATTTTAGTATGTAAAATGCAAGTACTTTGTAAATAATAGTATTTTCAGTTTTGACCAAATTGTAATAATAAATATTTTATTCTAAATATTAATATGCCATTTGACTAACAGGAGAAGCATTAAGCCCTTAAATTTAAAACAGCTAAAGATTTGAAACGTAGCGTTTAAGCAATTAAGCCTAGAAAAAAATTGTTACAAACGAATCACTCTCTGACTAACACTGTATAAACTACAAGTCAGATCTTCATTTAATTTTAAAATTCAACGGAAATTAAATCTTAGTGATGGATAATGGCCTGAGTAACAGATACAAAGTAACCATTTACTATGAGCTGAAAACGTAGAGAAAAAACAAAGCAAACAAAAAATAAACACAGACACACACTTCTCCAAATGACGATGAGGCGAGTTAGAAAACATAGGAGATTATTTACAGATCCTCTACTTCTCACTCTTAGTCTCTCAGTGTAGCATGAAGATTCGACCATTAAATATAAAAATTATTATTTTTAAACCATTATATTAAAATGTAAATTATTAATTAAATAAAATGATATAAATTTTATATTAATTAATAAAATTATATAAAATGTTGTATAAAAAATAGTGTAAATTATGTAAATTATTTCGGACAAATTAATTTTATCATAATTTACTACAAAATTATATAAAATGTTGTAAAATCAATGTAATCATTCATAATAATAATACTTATATAGTTATTCGTACAAATTAAAAATTTGTCATATACAATTTAGTTTTATCAATTACCATCTAACGAGTACGAAATAGCTCTTATCCATATCCTTATCCGATAAACTAACAAAAAAGTTTCTTAACTATACCCATACTTGTTAAATTAATGAAAAAATTCTTACTTGATCATATCTGTTTTATCAAATACAATATGGATCGGATAAACGGATAAAAACGTTTCACTGATATCCTAGATAAAACAACAAACACCGAAAAGAAAACTTCGTAGATAATTCCTATTTTAATAACAAAGGTCAATATAAGATGACAGATAATATCTCCATTCCATTATTAAGCACGTTGGGTGTCCGATCCGCCAACAGCTAAGATTGAAAGATTAATTTTTGGATTTAATCTCAACTCTCCAATCACATAATCTATCTTCTTTTGATTAAATGTATCTGTTTTATGTGTAGAAATTTAAATTTAACTACAAATATACTCGCCACACGATGCGTTACAATTAAAATTAAGCAGACTCTAAAATTTAGCGATATAATTCTCTGTCTCCTTATTTTTTTTGTTTCCTTATTTCTCCCTCTCCAATTGAAATTTTCTATATGGCAGATCACAATGCAAATCAATTTTTTGTTCACTTCCTTATTTCTATACATATTACTGTGATAAATGTAGAACATATTTCTAATTTTGTTTTTTATGAAAATTTGTCATTTTATATTAGAATTTATTTTTGTTATCTTATCATATATTCCGTTGTAACGCACGGGCACGATACTAGTATACAATTAATCAGACAATGAGATATACACCTTTCCTTTTTTAGTCTAAATATTATTAATAGTCATGTGACTTGACACACGATTTAAGCCCTTGTGATTGTTAAAGATCGAAACGTAGCGTTAAGCCTAGATATATAAAAAGTGTTACAAACGAGGGACTCTGCCTATAATTCAAATAACAGCCTTAAACAATCTACGCACGCAAATCTACTGCAAACTAAATCTATTACTAACAAAACGGCTTGATCAGTAACAGATCTAAAGTAACCAAAACAAAAGACGAGCATTATCTGGGATATGAAAATAACAAATTATTTCCAACACAACAATATTCAGAAACAGATATAGGAAACATACACACACTGAACCTGTTGTGAAAATTAACTAGAGAGAAAATGTAGAGATCAGTACCAATCAAAGAGGACAGGACGCTTTGTTTTCGTCTCTATAGCTCTTTCTCCAAATGCTGAGAAGGCGAATTAGAAAACTTAGGAGATTTACAGTGGCAAATGGTCAAAGTGAACAAGTGAAGACTATACAGGTCCTCCGCTACGTATTCGAAGTCTCTCTGTGTATCGAGCTATGTAGATTTGACTATTTGTGCATGGACACCATGTTTTGACAGCGTAATATCAATTATATATAAACTGCTAATATCAAACTGATCAGCAGTTGATCACTTTTATATAAAAAATTTTGTATGTCGAATTATGCAGTATATGTCAAATGAGTAGTTACAGAAATCTATTAGGTAGAAAAAAAACATATCAGCTGCATCAATCCTGCTTGAAATTAATTATCCACAGAATATCTCCTATATATATGTTTTCTCAGATTAGCACGTTGTATCAAATTAAATAACATGATATCTCACATTGACACGAAATATCACATTGGTCGTCGAATTCTTTTATTTTTAAAATATTTTCAAATATAAAAATTAATTTCTATTTTTAATGAAACGATAATGATTCAATAATGAATAAAAATAACATAATAGTTACTTCATTATATATTATTTGCATATAGACTATAATAACTCATTCATTTCACATATAAAATCACACTTATGATACAATCAATTCCAACAAAATTAATTTTTTATTTAAGCAAAAAAATTCGAAAACATTAATATCTTTTTTTTTTCTTCAATTCTTTAACTAAATGACAAGACAGACACAAAAAAGTAAAATTGTTGTTTTATTTTTTATATGTATAATTTTTGTAATTACTTATATTTTTTACTTATTTTATATAAAATACAATTATACTATTCTAATTTGTTCAGAGTTTTAAATCACAATTTTTTAATTTCGTCTGTAAAGTCGGAAAAGATTCCATAATTTTTTTCTCGTCTTCTCACAAAAATCAAGAACCTTTAAGAAAAGACAAGTAGGGTAGATCATAACATTTGAAGGAGTTTAATATTATGACAGGGTAATACCAACTGCTAATAAAAGGTGCTGAGAATAATTAGAGTGGAAATGTAGAGAGAAGTACCAAAGAGGAGATCAGCAGTACGCCTATGTTTGTCTCTACGGCTCTCTCCAAATGACGATGAAGCGAATTAGAAAACTAAATTTGAGGCAGGAGAAGACTCAGATCCTCTGCTTCGCACTCTTAGTCTGTGTGTAGCAAGCTGTATTGTAGAATAATAAATTACACATTAGGTCAACGGATTCAAAGTATAATTAGAAGTGACTAAGCCATTTCTATAAATAAATTAGTACGTAATTTCATTTTTTTTTTAATTTTAGTCTATTTTATATCATAAAATCATGCTATCGTAATTTATTTAACGAGTCCAATCACAAATTTATTTGTTTCACCCTGTAAAGTGAGAAAAGATCCCATAATTTGTTTCATTCGTCTTCTTAAACAGAAAAGACAAGAAGTAGGATGAGTATCATTTGAGGGAGTCATATATTATGATTGATCTTCAGTAAACAAAACAGAAGGCACACATTGAAAATTTTCCAAGACATAAATTCACAAACAGATCAAGTAAGCATACATACACTGAAACAATTGTGCAAACATACCGAAAGAGGATCCACTAAGATCTGGATCACCCAATCAGAATTTGTATAAAAAAAATTATCGTTAGAGAGATAATGTAGAGAGAACTATATATGTACCCAAAATGAGAGCACGCCTATGTTCTCTCTAGCTCTTTCTCTGGCGAATTAGAATGCATAGGAGTTTCTTATAGGGAGGTAGCCAAGTGGACAAGAGAAGACTACAGATCTCAGATCTCAAATCTCCCTATATTTCTCACATTGGCACGTGGGGCGGTGAGGGTTCAGTCACTAAATTATGAACAAAAGCACGAGCTCCCAAGCAAAAAGGATCGATCCTTCATTTATGCTTAAAAACACGAGCTCCCAAGCAAACGGATTGGATATACAGATCGGATAGAGGTAAAACCATATTTGTATCCGCTTTTAATTTTTGGACACATCGGATATTAGACCGATACATACAGATACGGATCGGATATCGGATATCCATATATATACACATAAATATTTTCATAATATATAGTAAATTATATGGTATTTATCTACTATTCAGATATGGATAATTAAAATTCAAAATCATATCCGTATCCGTATCCGCACAAATATTCGGATATCAGATATCCGTATCGAATTTTCGGATACGGATGTGGATATGGTTAAATAATATCCGACCCGTTTGCACCCCTAACACGAGTAGACTTCACTCGTATGAAATTTAAAAAATAATAGAATTAATTGTTGACATTTCTTACAGATATTTTATATCTTTTATAATTTTATAATTTATTACTTAATTCTTAAAACTCTTTTATTTTAACTTATTAATTAATAACCATGGAGTTAAATGTCTAGTTTGAATAATATGGTGTCGAGGCACTATAAATAATAGGATCAATTGATCTCTATTTTTTTCACAAATTTTGATCTTGTGCCTTATTTTCTATATGGTTTATAGTAAAATGTTTTGAATATATAGTCTAAAATTTACCCCCATTCATATATAGAAAGAATATTTTATATGACTGTCCCTCATTTAGATTTGTCCACTGTAACTTGAAAGTCCAATCCCACTCCGGAATAATACAGAACACAAATAACCTTTTCTATTAAGAATATGATCGGTCTTCTTCTTTTTTCGTGCTATCTTATTCTTTTGCTCTCTCCCGTTATATATATTTCTCCTCCTGCGCCAACATGTTTTGGTGCCTTCTGATTAAAACACATTTAATTTAAAAAAGATAGCACCAAAAATAATACCAAAACATTTCATACTCAATAGTTAAGTTTTAAATATGCGGACGATTTGATCGACATATTTCTTTAATGGAACAGAAAGAAAAAAAAAACATTTATTATGGTTAGCTAACCGTTGCAATATCTAATTTAGGTAGCATCATGTTACGGATGATTGACATTTTCCATTAAATCATAAACAATTTTATGAGGAAGAGCAACAATATAATGGCAAAGATAAATTTCTTACAACACTTAATTGTGGATTATTTTTCTGTGGGATAGAAATAAATAAACTGAGTTAAGAAATATATTAAATATAATAAATAGTCTGAGGATAAATAGGAAATTGAAGAAGTTTTTGAGAATAGTTAGAAAATTAATCCAAAATAATATGTCGGTGTGTTAATATATACGACACATGCATATTGAATGAGTTTCTTGGTTTATTTAATTCATTCGTCTTCTTAATCAAAAAAGACAAAAAAAATAGGATGGAGTAATATACGTATATTATGATTTTTTTATAAGAAATTAATTATGAACAGCATGTGCCTAACCATGAGCTATGCTTGATCCATAGTTTTCGGGGAGCTTCACCAGGTAATTAAATTTGACAGCGTATTAACAACTGCTAACATCAAACAAATCAGATGGGTTGACTTTTTATTAACATATTTATGAACGTCGAATTTAATTTCCGTCAACAATATGGCTATAACCGGAATTTAATTTCCTGTTTTGGACTGTCTAAAACTGAGATTTTTTTTTTGCAGAAAGTTTGTATGAAACTGAGAATTTAATCTCTGATTTAGACAGATTTTGAAATCTAGCAAGGTGTAGATTTGTAAATTATTTATTAATTTTGGATATTAATAAAAATTTCGGGAGCTAGGTGCAATGAGGAAGTGGGAATTGCAATAACAAAGTACCTAAATCGAGAATCGGCCTTGAATCCAGTGACAATAACATAGGTTCAAAATCTGAATAAAAATCTCTTATTGTTTGACTCTAAAAAGTTGAGATTTAGAAATAAATAAATACAAAACGCTAAAAAATAGAAGAAATGGAGGTGACTATTGGAGATTAAAATGGGGAAGATTGAGTAAATCTCTTTAATCAAAAAAATTGAGAGGTAGGCTCACGGCCGACATTTTTATTAATACCCTAAAACAAAACAAAAATATCAAATATACCCTCACTTTGAAATTTTTTTTAAAAATGCCCTAACCGCCCAGGGGCTGGGCGGTCAGCTTTCCACCGAACCGCCCCCCCGTCGGGCGGTCCAAAAAAAAAAAAAAAAAAATCACCAAACCGCCCAATTGTGGGGCGGTCCACTATTTTTTTTTTTTATCAGATTCAAAATTCATTTTAGAGAAAATGGCTACATGGATTTTTGTGTTCTTTATATCAAAATAAAGGTATGAAAGTCTAGTTTCCAGATAATATAATTTCTCTATACAAAAATATTACAGATTGGTACAGTTTTAGCGATTAATTGACAGAAGTCAGAATTCAGAAAAGCTGAAATTCCAGTGAGCAGTCCTATAATTTTGATCAGATTCCAAATTCATTTTAGAGAAAATGGCTACATGGATTTTTCTGTTCTTTATATCAAAATAAAGGTATGAAAGTCTAGTTTCCAGATAATATAATTTCTCTATACAAAAATATTACAGATTGGTACAGTTTTAGCGATTAATTGACAGAAGTCAGAATTCAGAAAAGCTGAAATTCCAGTGAGCAGTCCTATAATTTTGATCAGATTCAAAATTCATTTTAGAGAAAATGGCTACATGGATTTTTGTGTTCTTTATATCAAAATAAAGGTATGAAAGTCTAGTTTCCAGATAATATAATTTCTCTATACAAAAATATTACAGATTGGTACAATTTTAGCGATTAATTGACAGAGGTCAGAATTCAGAAAAGCTGAAATTTCAGTGAGCAGTCCAATAATTATGACCTTTGTCAATTAATCGCTAAAACTGTACTAATCTGTAATATTTTTGATATTTAAGATCAATTGATGAATACTTTATTTATTAGATATTAATTAAGCACTTCAAAATTATTAGAAACATGGTTCAATTTAACATCACTTCGTAAACTCGACCTCAGTCCTAATAATATAAACAACAGCAACGGTAACAAAATTCAATTAATTAATGCTTTATTCAAGTGATTGAAATATCAAAATTACAAGGGTGTAAATGACCAAAAAGGAAACTAGATGAGTACATAAATAATATCTTATAGAAATGCCAACTTGATTATAGAGAATATCTTATATAACATTAATTTTTCAATTTATTGGCCCATATGAAAATAAATTCAAAAAATGATAATTTTTTATGTGCAAGTAGAAAAATAATATTGATCGGATCTAAGCAAAATTATTGATCGGAAAGCTTTTCGGAAAGCTTGTCAGAATTATTGGACTGCTCACTGAAATTTCAGCTTTTCCGAAAAGTGGTCAATAATTTTGATCAGATTCAAAATTCAATCTCGTGATATTCTAGAAAATGAATTTAAGAAGCAGAATATCTCTAGAGTTACGGATAGTAACAAACCTTTAAATATAATTTAGAAAACAATATAGTAATTAATTTAGACATATTAAAATTAATATGAAAATCCAGTACTTAGTATTTTCTTTTCCAATAAAAAGACTTTACCTAACAAAAGATAAACAAATTATTAGAATTCAATGGACCATGTACAATTTACAACCTCCTCTTTTATTTCAATGGACCATGTACAATTTACAACCTCCTCTTTTATTTCTCTAACATGAATTTTGAATCTGATCAAAATTATAGGACTACTCACTGGAATTTCAGTTTTTCTGAATTCTGACTTCTGTCAATTAATCGCTAAAACTGTACCAATTTGTAATATTTTTGTAGAGAGAAATTATATTATCTGAAAACTAGACTTTCATACCTTTATTTTGATATAAAGAACATAAAAATCCATGTAGCCATTTTCTCTAAAATGAATTTTGAATCTGATCAAAATTATAGGACTGCTCACTGGAATTTCAGCTTTTCTGAATTCTGACTTCTGTCAATTAATCGCTAAAGCTGTACCAATCTGTAATATTTTTGTATAGAGAAAATATATTATCTGGAAACTAGACTTTCATACCTTTATTTTGATATAAAGAACACAAAAATCCATGTAGCCATTTTCTCTAAAATGAATTTTGAATCTGATCAAAATTATAGGACTGCTCACTGGAATTTCAGCTTTTCTGAATTCTGACTTCTGTCAATTAATCGCTAAAACTGTACCAATCTGTAATATTTTTGTATAGAGAAATTATATTATCTGGAAACTAGACTTTCATACCTTTATTTTGATATAAAGAACACAAAAATCTATGTAGCCATTTTCTCTAAAATGAATTTTGAATCTGATCAAAAAAAAAAAATATATATATATATATATATATAGTGGACCGCCCCACAGTTGGGCGGTTTGGTGATTTTTTTTTTTTTTTTTTTTTTGGACCGCCCGATGGGGGGGCGGTTCGGCGGAAAGCTGACCGCCCAGCCCTTGGACGGTTAGGGCATTTTTAAAAAAAATTTCAAAGTAAGGGCATATTTGATATTTTTGTTTTGTTTTAGGGTATTAATAAAAATGTCGGGGCTCACGGCTTGATTTGAAATAAGGTAATCGGTCTCAATTTAAATGAATTGATTTGGGCTACCAATAATAAATGATGGAAGTACACATGTAGGCCTAACCAATAGAGTAAATAAATTAAAGTTATTGTACGGGCCAAACCAAATGGAAATATAAATATGTATTGGAGAATAAATCGGGGCCCAATAAGCAGCCCATAGAAAGAGTCGCTGCCTCCTTCATGTGAATTGCCGCTGGGTCCCACAAATCAGAGAAATGCCTCTACTCAAATCGCCAGTGCCTTGCGCGTTGAGAAACAGAAAACTGCTGCTCCATTTACCAGAAAAACTGAGATATGTTGTTGTTTTGAAATGTTGATAGAATCCTGTGTACTATGCTTTCGCCCCTCAATTTTTGATGGCTTAGAGAACAGACAACAAGGAACAACCTGGACAAATTTCAGTTTGAAATGATAAGCCGATGAAGAGAAATCCAAATCACAAGGTAGTACCCTGCACAGATTCTGAAATTACTGAAACAGCAAGGGTGTTGATACAAAATTGAGTAAAAACCCATGAAAGAAAATTTATAAAGGGCTGATAAAATTCAGTAGGAACCCTGACACATATTAGAAGGTTTCTGTAAAGTTTAATCATGCCCTTGAAGTTCAAATTTAAGAAGAAAATAAATCACAATTAAGGGACAAATCTGAAACACAGTTACTGCTCAGGTCACCACTTTGCACCTCTGTTTGACATAGCTAAACACTATGAAAAATCATGAAAATTGGCTGACTCGTAGTCTTGACACCATAGTACAAGGACGTAAAATTCCATCTAAAATCTCCAGGTAAATCAAAAGATATCAAATGTCAAAGACTGGCCAAACTGGTAAAAAGGGACATGTAAAGCAGCAGCTCCCAAGTTCACCTCTGCCTTTGCCCAACCTTTAAGTCTAGAAATAATGCTCTAGAAATCATGAAAGTTTACAGGGTTATAGATTGCATCCTCCTCTGTAAATCCATATGTTGTACAAAAATTTCTGTTTATCAGATTGCTCAGCACCAAGCTCCAAAGATTGCACCAAGATGAAAAGTGTTGTATATATGAAAACTCACGTTCTCCAAAGAAATGCCAAATAAATATATAGAAAGTACAAAGAATACACTTGTAATCTTCTTTAAGCTATGTCTCAACGGTGACTATTGTGGCTAAACACTCAAATTGACCAATTCCATTAGAAAAATACCAATTCAGAATTGATAGAACAGTTAACACTGTGCTATGCAAACCAGCATATACCTTGATCATCCCATGATGAAACTAAAGCCTTAAATGTGTTCTATGATGTGTGAAAATGAAATTAGAATATCTAAAATACTTAGATGCAACCCAATTCGAAGAAGACCAACAACCGAGCTTTGTCAGTATGCTCAAGCCAACAACCTTCAAGTCCAAATCCCACAATTCGACTTCAAACACTCAAATTGAGTTCATAGTCGTGTTCCTTGCTCAGAAACGAGTTTAACCATGAACCAATCGTCCAAAATGATGAAATAAACAACCCAATTTCAGTCAGTACCGAAACTTAACCGGTACTAAAAGTCGCCGTCTCCGGTGATCATCGGAGGAAATAACGAGGTGCAGTAAACTCCCCTTTGCAAGGCGATCGCTGTGATGTTGTCCCTTAGTCCTGCCTTGACGGGAAACGCACCGAAGAGGGCGGGCCCACATTATCGGGTCTAGGGTTTTGATTTCGTTAAGCAAACCATGCGAGCGACACGAATCTTGGTGCACTGTTTAAATCAAACCATTTGATCAATGCTCAACGGCTCCTGACTTCGGGTCCCACTTGTCGGCACCTGAACTTTATTTGGTTAGATCAAACCCAGTCGACCAAGTCAAGCTCAGGTCCCGACTGAGTCCAAAGTCAAGTTTTCACATTAAACCTTGATATTCGGGTAAAATTTCAGCACAGTCCCTAACATTTGCAAATCAGTCCCTGGCGCCTTAAAACCTCTTCAAATAAGTTCCTGGAAGCCCAATTTCTAACTTAAACCTTGTCAAAATCCCAAATCACAAATCCCGGCCCCTCAATATTTACAAATAGGCCCCTGAAAAGCATAAAACTTCGCAAATAAGCCCTTCCACGTCCTTTTTGGTCATAACTTTCTTGTTTCAAGTCCAAATTGACTCAAACCACCTCCAATGAACCCAAATCAAATCCCCTACACTTCTACACCAAAATTGTACATGTTCAAACCAGCCAAGCCCTGAAATGACCAAAATATTCCTTTCACCCGAATTTAAATGATTTTTTCATAAGTTGTAGATAGAACATATGTATATACCCCTCGAGTATTAAACATATTTCAAATAAATAAATAAACATAATCAATGTATTTTGCATAATATAAACTTCATGTTTTACACATGCATCATGTACATACACATGTACATCGTCCAAACAACGAGAACTAACTGACAAAATCCAAAGTCAGTACATGAGCCCCTTCTTTTAGCCCCATTATTCAATTTACAAAAAAGTCGGCACAAATTTTGGAATGAGCGAGGTATTCAGTTTGACTTGGAAGGATCTGCTGATGTAATTAATGGCGGGAGATTGCGCTCATCGAGAGTTAAACGTCCCCACAATCAATAAACTCTCTCGATGAACCGATTATGAATGGTAGGCCCATCGAGAGTGAACCAGAAGGAATAGAATAAAGAAATGAATGTCTCAAGTTCAATGCCCTCTCCATGTCTTGAAAACAGATAGCACTGAACCCTAAAACATTATCCACGTATGCACACACCTTCCCTCAGTGCAACTTTCTGCGCCCTATACTTATAAATTATAAATATAAATTATTGAATAACTTGACCTTCAACCTTTACTCAAAATCTAAAGTACCTGAACCATTGAATTAAATAAGATCTTTTTGGATTAAATTAAAATAAATATGTGGAAATGACATTATCGAGAATAAAATGTATATTGATCTTCTACATAGAGAATAGATCGATACGCTTGGAAAATGGATCAAATTGGATCTAAAACGGACAATATATGACTAAAATAAGAATCGCAGAAGCAATCATAGAAGAAGAAAAAAATTGGCATACCATCAAACAATCCAATTCCATTGTGGGAGCTACTTTTCTTTGTTTAAGAAATGCCATGTGCTCCTTTTATAGCAATTCTTGTGCTATGCGAATAAAAAAAAAAAAAAATCAAACGAAGAATTAGGCATGTACGTAATACAAATGAACACATATAATCATATGAAATTATCCAGGGGGAATTTTATGTACACCTCTCAAAAACCTTAAAATTACTTATTTTTTTCTTTCTTAAATTCGTAAATATCATATTTATCCTTCTAAATTAAAAAAAATCATAAATTTACTTAGTTTATTGCCTTTTTTATTAGAACTTATTTCAAATTTAAACAGTTCTCATTTTACTTTTCATTAAAAATATATATAGCATGTGTAAAAGAGGTAATCAACCAGCTTATGAGGACAAATTATTTATTTCTCTACTCATTTAAGTATATGTTTATGTGTGTCACAAGTAAAAAAAAATGAATATTGATATTCACAAATTGGCTAATTCGAGAACGAAAACGCATCTTACACATGCTACGTACTTTTGATTTTTTAATAAAAAAGGTAAAATGAGAATTTTTTTAAATTAAAACGAGTTTTAATAAAAAATACAATTAATTGGGTATTGTGAGTTTTTGAAATTTAAAAGAATAAAAAATTGTGAATTTTAGAAGATTTATTTTTAAGGAGTATACATAAAATTCAACCTTAGCAGTGATGTAAATACGGTTGCGCTCGTCGGATAGATGATGTACTGCTAAATAATTAATTGAAAATAACGGCTGATTAGTTGAGAAAATATGTAACGGTTTGATAGCCGCCAACGACTAATCGAATCGACCTAAACAACTGTTTTTTACGACACTGATCCAATGTAGCATGAGTTTGGTAATGCATCATTATCCATCAAGCTCAACGCATAATTAGTATCATTCCGCAACACCACATAATATCATTCGTAAACACCAACTTTTTGAAAGGGTCAAATTTAAAAAAACTAATCATGCAACACATCCATATATTTATTTTTTTTATGTTCACGGCCATATTAAAAGCAATATTCTTCAAAGCAGGTTTGAGTTGCGCTAAACACAATCAATAAGGGGTCCAACTAATTGTACCCAAACATTTGTACCCAGTTTTTACCCAAAAAAACTGTCATTTGACTTGCGCGAATACTGTAAAATACTATAATAAATACTGTAACTTCAACAACAAATCATGCATAATACCTAGTTAAAAATTCTAACCCAGTTTTTACCCAAGTTAGTTAAAAATTGTTAAGAACTAGAAAAGTAACTGTACATCCAACTGTACTTTCAGCTTCTAGAAGACTTAACACAAACCACTTCCAAAACTTGTATGGCTGTACTTTCAAGCTTCTAGAAGATTTGAAAAACACACTTCTAAAACTTGTTGTTATTTACAAATTACACTTAAAATTATGCAAAATTAATTTTTTGCATCAAAATTAATTTTTTTTTAAATTAAAATTTAAAAAAACATTTTGAATTTTTTTTAAATTCATCATTTTTTTCTTCAATTATTAATATTTATATATTGATATATATCATATAAAATAAGATTTCAATACTATAAAATTAGCAGATGCAAACTATAAATCTAACAGATGTTAATTACAAAATTTCAATACTGTAAATTTAACACATGAAACTATAAAAACATCATATAAAAACTATAAAATGACACCAGTCACAAAAAAATCATATACTGTACCATTTCACCACAACATAAACTGCACCATTTCAACACAAAAAGTTCATTAAAATCAACTGTACCAATTAATCGTTTCATTTCACCATTTCACCATCAACTGTACCATTTACCATTTCACTATTCACAAATATTTTCAACTGTATCAAAGATTAACTGTATCTAACATCAAACACAAAGAAAAAGCTGTTCAATCATTGCAATTTTTGGATGATTACTTCATACACCGCTGATGCGAATTATTTGGATGCATGAGGAGCTTCATTGCTAGAACGACACATTCTTTAGAATGTCATCCTACAAAAAAAAAGATTTGTAAGGAATTTAGAAACAAATACTGGAATTTACTTATAAAGTATGTAAAATACTGAAATTAATGATGAATGATGAATGAAACAAATACTGTAAAATAACTATGTGAATACTGTAAAATTGTATGTCAATACTGTGAAATTACTTATGAAGTATGTAAAATACTGAAATTAATGATGAAGGTGAATGAAACAAATACTGCAAAACAACATTGTGAATACTGTAAAATTGTATGTCAATACTGTGAAATTACTTATGAAGTATGTAAAATACTGAAATTAATGATGAAAGATGAATGAAACAAATACTGCAAAACAACACTGTGAATACTGTAAAATTGTATATCAATACTGTAAAATTATTTATGATGTAAAATACTGTCAAATTAATGATGAATGAAACAATACTATAAAAGAACTATGTTAATACTGTAAAATTGTATGTCAATACTATGAAATTACTTATGAAGTATGTAAAATACTATGAAATTAATGATGAATGATAAATATGTAATATCAGTTATCAGGGGTATACACTACCCTCTTTATACACATAGCGCAAGTAAAATATATAAATCATAAAATTATCTACGTAAAGTTCATAGGCATCTCAGTGATTAGATTGTACACATAGCGCAGCAAAAAAATAGCACAATTCATCGATTTTGGTGCCTGCTTTGGGCAGTTCTGCTCAATACTGCCAAGATCTTTCCAAGAAGCGTTAGCTGAAAGAAAAAAAATAATATCAACATCTTTAATGTATAATAACTTCAAGTATGACATGAATCATGTAAAATAACTCATACATTTTATAAAACTGTTATATAAATCCTGTAAAATAACTCATACATCTTATAAAACTATGGTATGAATCCTGTAAACTAACTCATATATCCTACAAAACTGTTAAGTCTATTATGTAATAGTTTAATGCATTTCAACACCTAATCCTGTAAATCATTGGCAGAATAATGAAAAAATAGTTGAAAAATACTGTAAAAGGTTGCATAGATAATTTTGAAAGAAAACACTCACAAGTCCACCAGCAAAGAAAATCTTTAACCCATTTCCTGGTGTGCCAGTGGTATTGCATGTATTCAACATAATCAGAAGAGGTGTAATAGTGCATCTCCACATTAGGAACATCCACTGCAAAAAGCACCCAATGATTTTTCTTGTAAATTGGAATGAACAACCATTTGATGCTCTCAAATTGAGGCCCAAACAACTGCGGAAGGACCTGTAATGCTGATTTTTTATCATACTGATGCATCAGAATCTGCAATAGACAAAAATGAAACATTAAAATATTACTGATACAACTTATAAAACTATTGTATGAATCCTGTAAAATGACTCATACACTTATAAAAAATTTATATGAATCCTGTAAAATAACTCATACAACTTATAAAACTATTGTATGAATCATGTAAAATAACTCATACAACTTATAAAACTATTGTATGAATCCAGTAAAATAACTCATACATCTTATAAAAATATTGTATGAATCCTGTAAAAAAAATCAAGAAAAAAAATTTCAATGTTTTCATCTAGGTGTCTACTTTATACCCATGCAACAGTTTAGTCAAATTCAAACCAGAACTTGATGTGTGGCCTGATTTCCATTAGGAGATCATTATGGGGATGCACAGTACCTATTTGTTTCACATTGCAAGACTTCTATCAACCTTTCAACAACAACAAAAATGTCTGCACCTTTTAACAGCATACTAACTGTGATAAATCAGTATCAGGTATCATTGAGTTCTATGGAAATATTTAATCAAATTATTTGCTACCATGGGTTAGAAAACTATATTTACAGTTGACAGTTCAGTATAACAATAAGAACAGTAGGTACCTGATGTGGTGCTGTCAGATCAGAACTCTGGCATGGTGAATGGACTTTGCCATACCTCTCTTGAAAACAATGGTCTGAAGCCCTTCTCGACAGTAAATTCTCAACAGTTAGTGCAAGGACAATCAAGTTTGTTTTGCCCCTCATCCAATAGACCATATGTAACGTCTCTGAATCAGGGTATGTTTTAAATTTAGAATCCTAAATTAGAACAACATAAAGATAAGAATAATATATATATAGTTCAGAAAATAAATTATAAAAGGCAATCAAATAAATAACAAAAAAAAAACGTTTTATTTAATTACAGGAAAGATATATTTAATTTCTGCATATTAATTGTGATTATATATTCTTAGCCCAACTAGTAAGCCCAAATTAGAAAATGTTCAATTTTAAATTTAGCCCACATGCAATTATATAGTTAATCCAAATCCTCTCCTCTCTTCTCATTCTCAATTGTTTCAATCAATCCTGTAAGTTTTTTTTTGTTCTCTCCCTCTCTTTTTCCTTCTTGGCCGCCCCCTCCCCTTGTCCCTCTTTCTTGTGCCGCCACCTTCCTCTTCTCTTTCCCTCCCTTGCCGCCGGCCACAAAACCCAACCCCCTCCAAAAACCGAAACCCCTTCCCCCTCTCTCCTCCCTTCCCTTTCCTTACTGCCGCCGATACCCCACCCCCTCTCTCCCTCTTCCCTTCCCTTGCTGCCGCCGAACCACCCCCATCCCTCTCTCTCTCTCTTCTCTTCCCTTGCTGCCGCCGAACCACCCCACTCTCCCTCTCTCCCTTCCCTTGGCCTGCCGCCGACACCCTAGCCGAAACCCACAAACCCTAGACCCGAAACCCAATAACCTAGACCCTAAACCCCATCCAAAACCCTATAACCAAGACCGAACCCCTGAAGTTGAACCCAAACCCGAAAAACCCTATACCCAATAACCCAATATCCAAACCGAAAACCCTTCTCTCCTAAAATAAATCCGATTAGTACAAGAACCAAGGTTATTACTCAATTTAATTATGCCAAATAGGAATTGTGAATAGGGTTATAGAATTAAGACTTTCTTTTATGATTATCATGCATGGTTAAGGGCTTTAATGTGAAAATAAATCTTTTTAGATTAAATAGGAAATAGGAATCTAATCAAGCGTTTAAAACTTAGGAACAAACCGCGAGATTCTAGGAGACGCTGAGAATACGCGAGATCCTGATACACGCTCAAACGAAGTCACTGAGAATACAGGTGCGGGTTTCCTGGTCTTTTTACAAATAATACATAATGCAGGGGATTGAGGTAAGTAATTCTTTCTTTAATCTGGTGGATAAACTGCATGTTGTGAATGTCGAACAATCGTTTGAATTTGTGTAGAATTGCATGGTAGGAACTCTTGGTGCATGAAATTGAATTGACAGGAATTGAATTGTGAATTTGGGAATGGGGAATTTGAAAGAATTGTTTTTAAATTGGGGCCGTCCGTGTGAGGCGGCTCTGCATGTGTTTTTGAAAAGCGGGTTGTCCATGTGTGGCAGCCCAGTGTTTTGAACAGAACAGAACAGAACAGAACAGAACAGAACAGAACGGGCCGCCAAATTCGCGGTGGTTCGCCGGATGGGTCCCCGAAATGGCCCATCCAGAGTGTGGTAATTGGGTCGTCCTTGCGTGGCGATTCGCCGGGTTTCATGTACGGGCATGATTCCCAGAGTGTGGAATTTCGAAATTTTAAAAGTGAACAGAACAGAAAAGGGCCGGATCGTCCGTGTGTGGCGATCTAGGTTATGAAAAGTTTGCTTAAGGAAAGGAAACGGGAATTGCGTTTTTAAATTGAGTTACAAGTTGCATATCTGAATTTATAGGAAATTGGGGTTTATTTTTAATTAACTGCTGTTTGGGTATTAATTGCATTCATTTGTAAAAACACCGGGCTGGAACTAAATCCTGCACTGAGAGATAGTTCGATCTCTCACCCGTTTTGTTTCCACTTTTATGTGGGTTCCAGGAAATGAAGAAGGAGACATGGAGGAAGGCCGTGAGTGAGAAAATTTAGCGGAAACTATTAAGAGTAGCCACTATTTGTTTTTAATTTATATTTGTATGAATCATATATGATGCAGACATGGCGGTAACTGTTTGACTAGTCATGTCTGACATACTTTCCCCTTTGTTTGTTTATGAACCTTGTTTATTTTTAATACAGTGGCTTATTTGGTTGTGTTATTGATAATGTATGTGATGTGCTTAACGCCTGGCGCATAAATGCGCGGCGGGTTGTCCTGGGGTGTGACACCATACCTGTTTGATTATTTTGAGAAAGATATTAGAGCTCTCAAAAAACACAAATTGAAGAACAACAGAGAAGAATAGTGCCCCAAAATCAAAATCCATTTTATTTTTATTTTTCATGTCAACTAATCCATACTAAGGAACGAACAAACAAACAAATTAAAGAGAATAAACATAATAGAGGAACCATTCGATCGTATATGAAGTGTCTATGTTGTCATTGTAACGATGGCATTATAACTATGGCATGTTACCAGAACTGTCTGATTAAAATCGAATGAACAATTTCAAATGAGGATTTTGAGATTCCTGCTAGATTATAATCATATTAAAAACCACTCACCTCCTAATGGACAACATCAAGAAGCTGAATCAAGTAAAGGGGCAGTACAAACATAACCTACATAAACATTGCGTACAAAATGTAACTGCCAGTTGAAATTTGCTAATATTTCCCAAGTAACAGCTTGTTTCCCAAAGTAGATCTAGAAATATATGAATTTTTATTTAACAGTGATTCTGCATTGTTAAGAGCTTGATTATTGTATTTTTTTTTTTCTGTTCATAGTTCCTTTTTTTCTATTTACAGCATCAAATAAGAAGTTAAGAACCCATGGAATTGAAGATATGCTTGCCTTTGCTATCTGATATTAGATACCGCCTCGGGACAGTGTATTAGATACCTCAAAATCGCGCTGACTGTATTAGATACCTCAAAATCGCGATGGTGACCCATGGAATTGAAGAACAGCGATTTCTGCCTTTCCAAATCGCGCTGACTGAATTTCTCCAGATCGCTGCCGTCATCGTGCCTCACCGTCGCGCGTCGCCGTCGCCGTCGCTGCTGCCGCTGTCGCGGCCGCTGCCGTCGCGCATCACCGTCGCCATCGCTGCCGTCGCGCGTCGCCGTCGCCGTCGCTGCTACTGCCGTCGCGCGTCACCGACGCTGCCGCTGCCGTCACGCGTAGTTGAGAGGAGAGGAGAGGGGAGAGAGCAAAGTGGAGGGAGCAGAGAGATCGGGAGGAGAGATCAAAATTTTTCGTTTTTGCAGAGGAAGAAACAAAATGGAGAGAGAAGATCAAATCGGGAAATTTCTTTAAAAAGGAAGTTGTTGGAAGTCGTTGGATTTGGACAGTTAAAATGCTTTAGAAAGTAGTTTGGGTAAAAAGCGGAAACAATAGATTGGGTACTAAAACCTTTTCTCATCAATAAGCTACCTCAAATGGGCGGAAGCTTCTAGTTTGAATACTAAAAGAATAAAATTCCAATATCAAAATAATTTCTTTTAAAAAAATTTGCAACTGGCCTGAATATGTGTTTGTATATTTTATGTAACTCTTCTCAGACTTATTTTCATTCTTGTATATTAAAAAAAGAAGGATTCAAATACAATAAAATTTACTGTATCTACTATGTTTCTCTTTTAGGATTTTAATTAATAACACAACCTAAAACATAAAAAATATTGTAAATTTATATCAATTTTCCAACACATATATATAATAAAACTTATGCCAACCCAATCTTATTTTTGGTGCGCCGTGAAGAATTTGTAAAAATCAATCAATGTTGACCATATTTAGATAGTGATTTTTGATGCAACCAAGGTTATAAATAGCGTTTATAGCGTCATAGCGGGAAGGTTACAAAAAAAACTATAGCAAATAGTGTCGCTATAGCGGAAGCTATGCTATATGTTTTTTTTCTTACATTCCGTATATTCAATAGTTGTACTAAATATCAACATTATCTAAAGTCTCATAGAACAATAAATAATACCAAAGTAATTAATAAATTATAATATTCATATTGAATCCGTACAAAGGCCAAATTGCGGTTCAAAATATCCATAGTAATATCATAAACTATCGATTTTTTTTATTCAAAATATCTTAAGCATCATGATTCATGACATAATCTTTTTTTTTTCTATACAAATTTCAATTTCGGTTTGGGCTTTTTTTCTATTCAAATTTCAATTTGTATTCCCAATTTCAAATTGATTTATCTGTAGCAAGTAGCAACAAATTCAATTTTGGTTTGGACTTTTTTGGGTCTTTATTTAAAGCCCATATAAACTGCTTAAAAAAATCCATATTGTATAGCGTGCGCTATTTGCGCTACACGCTATGCGCTATAGCAGCCGTAGCTCAATTAGCGCATTTGATGTCATAGCTTAGCATTTGTTGTCCAAAAACGCTATAGCGCCGCTATAGCGCGCTATTTTAGAACATTGGATGCAACTAATCGAACTATGTTATAATATCATAATTTTTATGTGTGTATAGAGAAAATATTTATATTATATTTCACGATTTTTTTGTATCAATTTGAAGGTACTGAAAGTTGAAGGTGAGATGGAGGTAAAAAATGAAGACAGGTATATTTAAGTTGCAGAAATGCATGATATTAGTAAAAAAAAGATTAATATTGCCTGTTTAAATTTTATTTACTTTAATTTGCACTGGATAGCTCTCGTTTACCTGTCTTCATTTTATCTATGCTTTGTAATTGCAACAGTGGTTATAAGGCAATTTTGTGGAAAACAAAATGGTAGATTTTTTTTAATTTTTTTTTTGTCTTAGCAAAGTCTTTGAACCAAGTCTTATTTAAAATCAGACTTAAACCGTTTAATTTGTGTTAACGTTCTCATGGAAATTAAGATTTTCGGATAGTTTAAATTCATACGGTTCTTAATTCATCTATGCAGTGTTTCAACACAAATCAATGTAACATGGAAAATTTTAATGTATACTTCTCAAAAACTATGAAATGAAATTACATATTTTCTCTTTTAAATTCTATAATTACTAATTTATCATTTAAATTCTAATAACTTATATATTTATCACATTAATTAAAAACTGAAATTAATTATGTTTAATATTATATAAAATATAATTAAGCTCCCAATTATGTTCCTTACCCTTCTGATTACTCTCCTCTTCTTTAACGTCAAAATTGTGCCCTTCCCCCTTCCTCTTGCGTTGAACTTCTCCTTCTACGTCAAACATCTCCTTTGGATTGCTTATAACCCTCTCAAGTGCTATTCCAATCGAGCTTGTTAAACCTACGCTAAAAACATCCCCTTCTGATCGCTCCTAGCTTCTCCAGCGCTATTCCAATCACGATCGTTGGACCTGAGGTATAACATCAGATTGTAGATATTTTAAAACACACTATTGATAAAAATGGATTTTTAATTTAGACTTAATGGATCAGATCCGCTAGTTTCAGATTTGAACGGATCCATAAAAACAGGCCCTTCTTTTATTTCAATGCACCGGAAAGGAAAGGAATCGCCGTTTAAACAGGCTGATTGAGGTAGCGGGGTGTATCCAATGGGCAACAGACCAAATTCAGTCCAACGCCCTCTCCTAGTCGTTCATCCTCATCAAGATCCGTACAAAAATTAAAATTATAAAGCTCTACGAATCTTATACAGATCAAACGGCTCAGAATGTAAACAGAACAGAATTTGGTCCTTCGCTCCAGTTTGATTACTGTCTTGCTCCCGAGTCCCAAGTCTCGACGGGTAAAAGATTTTAACAGAGAAGTTTATACTTCATGCAGCGAACGAACTATAGAATCAAAACAGCACTGCATGTTATTTATGCGCTGCATAAAGCCAAAGCTACTCTGTTAAAATCATTACCCGTCCAGACCTTCCTGAGTGCGAATTCCTCTGAGATATCTCAACATTTTTCTTGACCGACGTGTCTGGTGCCTATTCGGGAATAGCGCAGGGGGCGGGGTTATTAGTGCTTTAAGATTCGTGCGGAACGTACTTGAACAGTTGAGATTTTCCGGAACAAACACGCAAAAGTTGAGATATCTTAGGGATTGAGAATTCGATCTTCTTCCCTTTTAACTCTAAAAACCCTAGGCCATTTGCTCCAATTCCCCTTCCCCCCTGCGAAAGATACAAATCCCAAATCTTTCTCTCTCTCGGCGACTACTGTTGTTGTTGATTTCTCCGATCGCTCGAATCAGGATAATATGGTACTTCTCACCTCTTCCTTCTAATCAAATATGCGATTCTCTATTTCCTCTCTCACTAATATGATCCGTACTTGGGGTTTTTTTATTCTAATTTTAGTCCCTTTTCTCAGTTGCCGCTGTCCCTCTTAAAGACTGCTCAAGGCCATCCCATGGTACGTTGATTTTTCCCCCCTTTTCTTATTGTTGTTGTTGTTATTTTCTTGTAATTTGTTGTCTGGTTTGGCAATTTAAGATAACTTTTTTTTTTCTTTTTAGTTGGTAGAATTGAAGAATGGGGAGACTTACAATGGCCACTTGGTAAATTGTGACACTTGGATGAACATTCACCTCCGAGAGGTCATTTGCACTTCAAAGGTTCTTTCTTTTTACTATTCTGATATCTGAAAATTCAACTGAGACTTGTGTGGTACCAATTGGACATTTCATGAATCGGCAACTTATGTTTTTGGTTTTGTGTAATTATAGGATGGTGATCGATTTTGGAGAATGCCAGAATGTTACATACGTGGCAACACAATTAAGTATCTTCGAGTTCCTGATGAGGTACAAATCACATCTTCTAATTTTGTTCTTTTTCTGGTACTAGTATGAACAAAATCAGTTTGGAATTGTCCCAGTATTTAATCTAACATGGACTTTGCATGATATATGGTTCGTGTTAGGATTCTGGTAATGACATTTTTTGTTACTGGTAATGAACAGTTACAAGGAAACAAAATACTGTTTTTACACTACATTTGGTAATTTATACAGGTCATCGACAAGGTTCAAGAAGAAACTACTAAGAACCGTACAGGTGATGTGCTCCTTAATTATTATAATTTTTTTCAGTGTTATTGTTTGCACTTGAAGTTTGTTATACTCCCATTCTTGCCTCGTGTGCTATCAGACAGTGTATTCATGGATTCTTAATGAAAAATTGATGTTTTTTTTTGTTAGCTCTAGTTATCACTTTTTCTGTGAAGTAGAGTAAAGTAACTTTTAAGTCTTGGTAGCAAACCAGTTATGTTTTAGTATCTCAACTTAAATATTCATTTGCAGCATCAGTACACAGTTTTAATATGGATGCTCAGTTGTAGGGGTGTTCATTGGGTTGGTTTGGTTAAAACCGAATTAAAATAGTCAAACCAAAATTGTATTTGGTTTAAAAAATATAATCAAGCCAACTGAATTATAACAACTGAACCAAAATAACCAAAGTAAAATTCGGTTTGTTTGGTTGAATATAAATAAGACAGATTATTTAAAAGGTCAAAATTCAATACATACAAATATATATAATCATAGAAATAAAAATGAATTATTTATATAAGATGTTGGCATTACATACATTATTCAATTCCATACAAAATATGTAGATGTTTTAAAATATCCAAACCAAAATATAAGTTCTTGATATTACATACATTATATATAAAGCATGGTTTTGAACCATATGGTGTTTGGTCGGTTCGGTCTTTTCGGTTTTGAAAAATCTAAACCGAACCAAATATAAAAAACAAAAAGTAATTCCAAAATTCAGCTGAACTGATCCATTTAAAATGAAAAACCAAACCATTTAATCCAAACTTTTTTGGTTCTGTTGAAAACCAAATAAACCGGACCCAATGAACACCCCTACTCTGTTGTACAGTCTTATTCAACTATGTAAAACACCTTCACTGGAAAAAGGCTGGTGCTTTAATGCACTTCAGTTTTTTCTCAATTGTGCAATTGTCTGAATTTTTTTCTATGTATATGTATAACTAACGGGTTGATATATGGAAAGCAGATAGGAAGCCACCGGGTGTGGGACGTGGCAGAGGGAGAGGAGGTGACATTGTTGGTGCAAAACCCATGAAAGGCGGTATCGGGCGTGGCAGTCAGGATGATGGAAAAGGCGGTAGAGGAAGTGGCAGGGGTGGTGGGCCTGGTAAAGGTGGTCCCAAAGGTACATACATGTTTTCATTTTCATTTTGTTTTATTAAAACCTTTTAAATAAAAAACCGGTAAAAAAACGATTCTTTTTATGCAATATTGGTATATACCTGGGGGGTATAAAAGCAAATATTAGTTTGATGCAGGTCAGATATTTTTGTTTTTGTTTTTGTTTTTGTTGGCACTTGTTTTATGTTTATTTTTAGGTTTTATACCGGCATCATATACCCATTAGACAATTGACCAAGGATGGATGCTGTGTTATTCAGTTGTTCTTGAAACCAAATCTTATTCCTACTAATAAATAATGATTGCCCTTTTCATTTCTTACTTTGTGTTCATTTCTGTTGTATTTTGTAATAATTGTGGTGAATATAGGTGGTGGGCGCGGTCGCGGCTAAATATCGACCGGAAAGGAGGCACATTTTTAGGCTTTTCTTCTGGTCAATAATCGGATGGTGTACTTGTTTTTATTATTGGCTTGAGAAAGTTAAAAAGAGTATTGTGTGAGGTTGGTTATGAGTACGTTTGGTTTTAGGGGTAATTTTGAATGTTGTGATGCGATAATAGATGCTTAGTTTGTTGTCTTTGGAGATTATTAAATTTTTGTCAAGATATAACTGTATGCCTTATGTATGTGGCAAATGTGATTTTCATATGAATCTTTATTAAAATAGAGTAGTTAACCTTGAGCACTTGTTTGGTGGTTTGATGAAGCAATTCAAGTATTAATCACCTTATTTAAAATTATTGCATCACACATTTTTGAAATTCATCTACATTCTTTTGAAATTCATCTTATTCAAAACGGGTGCAGCTGTCAGAGTCGTTCGATACGCTTTGAGAGTCGTGCAGACAATTTATATTTAGGGGGTATTTCATGTATGTCCTTCAAAGTTTTAATATTACGTATTTACCCTTCCAAAACAGTTAAATAATAATATTAAGACTCCAATATTTATTTTATAGACCATTATTTCCTTGGCTTCCTCTCTCTCTCTCCATTTGAGTTTTTGCGGAAGTCCCACCTCCCGTTTCAAACACGTCAAACTCACATATTTTTCACGCCTTTCCCTCTCTGATCTGACATTGTCGCCCCTTTCTCCATTTATTCTGCTAACTTAAGCCTGAAATTGTATTGAAGAAGGGGGAAGTACCAAGTTTCTTCGATCTGATTGGTAAAAATCGAAACCAAGTCAGAGAACAGCGAACCAGCTTGTTACAAAAATTTAGATATTTACCCTTCAAAAATTTAAATTAGTTATTTCCCCCAAACTTACTTATTTTATTAAGAGTGATGCTTCTATGGACATAAGGACTTATTTGTAAAATGAACATATTTTCATTTTCAAAGTTCAAACAGTTGATCCGACCGTTCAACATTATCTCCATATTAAAATGTACTTGGAGGTCAAATTTTACATTTTTTTGAATTTTTTTAGTATTTATTAAGTATTTTACAAATTCAATGGTCTGAATTTGACTAGTTTTTGTAAAATACTTAATAAATAGTAAAAAAATTCAAAAAAATGTAAAATTTGACCTCCAAGTACATTTTAATATGGAGATAATGTTGAACGGTCGGATCGACTGTTTGAACTTTGAAAATGAAAATATGTTCATTTTACAAATAGGTCCTTATGTCCATAGAAGAATTTGCCTTTTATTAATATCTCAATTCCTTGGATTTATCAATTAAAAATACAGATTGATATTGATTAGAAAATAGAATGACAATTATGCCCTTTCTTTTAAAATAACTGTTACCTCAGAAGATGCGGACTCCAGTAGGTTGGCCACAAGCCTGCTAGTCACTCATCTCCATTCCATTATTAAGCACGTTGGGTGTCCGATCCGTCAACGGCTATGATTGAAATATGAAATTTCAGATTTAATCTCAACTCTCTAATCAAATAATCTGTCTTGTTTTGATTAAATGCATCTTTTTTAAGTGTAGAATTCTATATTTAGTTAAAAACATATTCGCTACACGTACAATCACACAATATATTATAATTAAAATTGAATATACTACCTTGTTGCGACATTTTTTTCCTTATTTCTCCTACGTTTAGCAACTTTCATTTTCTTACTTTTGGTTTCCTATATCTCTTTTGTTTCTATACAAATTATCACGACAGAAAATGAAAATCAATTTTTTCTTTGTTTCCATATTTTTCTTTATTTGTTTTTATATAGATTCCAACGGCATAATAGAAAAATCTAGAATATATTTGATTGGAGTTGTTTCTATACAAATCACCTCACATCTGGAATTGAGAAAATAAAGAATAGAAATATTGCTTTTGTAATTTTATTATATTTTTTCAATTGGAGCAATTATAATCTATTTTTCATATTTTTTTAGTTTATTTTCAGAAATGTTGGACTACATTCAAGAGAATCACACTAGCAATGACACTTCAAGATTTTTTTCATGTTATATTTGATCCATTTTTTTTTTATTTGTTGTTGTTTTTTTTACTGTTATTTATTCTTTATCTCTCCGTTTTTTTTTTGTCATTTGTTTTTTTATTTTTATTTATATATTTTTTCTTAATTCTGGGTGAAATATCAATAAAAAAAAATCTTTTCATATTCTATTCAATCTTATAATATCTCCGTGCAACGCATGAGCATGATACTAGTTTATTTATTATAACGGAGAGCAAAGAGGTCTGAATGGACTATGGAGCCTCTTCATTTTCATTTACTCAGCGACGGTCATCAAAGATAGTAATTGAAATTCAATTAATTAGATATTGAGGATTTTCAGTTTAGTCCTCAAGATTGTAAATATTACAAATAGAGATTTTATCAATTTTGAGTTTTTAGAACTCAAATTTCAACAAAGTTTCGGATAGCTTCATACTTCTCCCTCGTCATCCGGAGGTAATTTTTTTTTTTTTTTTGAGGTTATATGAGCCGCTAACAATTTCATTAATCTAAAAAGTATTTACAAAGTTTTACAATAAGCAACTCCTAGCATGTCTAATTAATTGGGTGCCATAACAATTTTTTTTTGATAAATTGCTGTCCATTTTTTACCATTCACTATTTGCTTGTGATCCGATTTAACTGTTGTCAGTATCTAGACATTAATCAACAATACTCAATTCAACTTTATAAATATTTTAATAATTGCAAGAATATACACAATGTCTAGACATTAATCAACAGTACTCAACTCAAATTTATAATTATGTTAATAATTGAAAAAAAAAATACACAATTTTATATGAAACATAAATCTCACAAATACTTATTAGATTGAGCGTCAATTCAGTATATATAGCGGCCGAATGCTTAGATTTAGAGTTCAGTATCTCCATTTTCTTATATTATGCACTAGTTATTCTGATTCGCCAACGACTGAGATTGAAAGATGAAATTTCGAATTGAATATCAAACCTCCAATTACATAATTTGTCTTCTTTTGATTAAATATATCTATTTTATGTGTAGAAGTCTAAATTTAGTTAAAAACACACTTGCCACACAGATTGCTATATGGTTTGTCACAATTAAAATTGAATGAATTCCTAGCGATCCGTTTCCTTATTTCTCCTTACAACTATCTTCGATTCTTGCAATTAAATTATTTCCTTATTTCTCCGTTTCCTCTGTTTCATTTCTCCTCTTCCTTTATATTTTTGACAAGGAAAATGGAAACAATCATATCTTTCCGAATTTTATTTAGGGCTACTGTATCTTTGTGAATAGATGAAGAGCAGATCTTGTGCTGATGGAAACAATTATATCTTTCCAATCTGGAGAGAAAATTAAAAATATCAAGAATTTTCGTGTAGAGAAATGATCTGTAGAGAAATTTCCATTATTAAAATAATTTCCATCAAAAATATATCTGTAAAGAAAATTCTTATTTGAATCATTTAATTATATCTTTCTCAATTTTGTTTCTTTACAGATCATTTGTCCTCTAAATCGTTTAATGACATGTCTTGTTTGTGGAGAAAATTAGATATTAAATCGTACAATGATACTTCAAGAATTTTTTTCATGTTATATTTGATCCGTTTTTTTTCATTTGTTGTTGTGTCTTATATTGTTATTTATTATTTGGATCTCCGTTTTTTTTATTTGTGTCTTTTATTTTCATTTAAATATATTTTTTCTTCATTTTGTGTGAATGTCAAATAAAAAAGTCTTTTCATATTCTATTTAATTTTATAATATGTTCCCGTTGCAACGCACGGGCACAATATTAGTAAATCATAATGGGTATTTAAAATGGACATCTCCAGTTAATAATGAAGAGGTTAAGAAAGAGTTCGGATTCTCTGTTTTAATGATTTTAAAGAGGCCATCTGTGTGCACTACAAAGAGAGCGCTCAGAGAACCTATTACAGATACTACAGTAACAAATGAATGATTTTAAATTACTCTGTTTTAAATAACCTACTTTAATTACCTCACGCAATCTTAAACAGAATTCATATTACATGAGGAAACATAATTTTTGAATTTGATCCGATCCATTCATTATAAACTGGATTGATCCGATTTCTAATCGAACAGTCCGTAATTGAAACTCAAAATTTCAAAAATTATGTTACCTAAGAGCATGCGAACAAAATATTTAAGCAAATAAGTTCAACATTAAGGTTAATATACTGAAAATTAAAACCAATAATCATACTGTAAAATAGTTTAAGTATTAAGGCAAATATGCATATAAACTGAATACTAAGACCAATAAATTGATTACTAATATCTATATAAAAAATAATGCAACTTAAGTCCTATAATAACAAGTGTTAGGATAAATAAGTTGAATATGACGGTACTCAAGTAGAGTTTCGACGAACTTTTGATAAAACTCCAACTAAAAAAATTTAAACTGAATAATTAAGTATTCTAAATATTAAGGTCATAAACTAAATAATGAAACTAAAAAATAAATAAGAAGGATGTCAATTCATTCTTGTAGGCAAAGATATTATCAGTGCTATTTTCAACTTTACATAATGCATAGACAATAGAGTTAAAATGACAAAACAAAAAATATGAATCTTGCGTCTTATCAAGTCAATATAGAATCTTAATGGTTTTCTTTTTTATTTGTTTCTAATGTTTCCAATGTTTCCAAGAAATCAAATTGTTCAACCAGAGTAATTTAAGAGTCTTGCTTGATTATGCGTTATCTTTAAAAATAATATTTTTCTAGTGTTTTTCACTTTTTTCTAACATTGTTTATAATATAATTTTATCACAACTATTGAAATGCCAAAGCTAGATTAGTAAAATGAAAAAAAAAATCAATTTATAAATCTCTATTTCGAAATATAAGCAAAATACTTTACAATTATTTTAAAATAAAAAAATAAAATTTCTTTATCCACGAAAAATAATTCAAGTGCCCTTCTCTTTTTCTCTCTCTCTTCTGATATTTTTTATTGATCTTCTCGTCACGTAAGAATTCAAGAAGACTCTCTCTTGCACATGAAATATTTTTTTAATTTAATAACTTCCATATGGAATTTCTTTGTTCCACATTTTTTTGTTACTGCACCAAAATCTTTTTGTAACTATTTTATTGATTTTCCTCAAATATCTTACTTTATTATAAGTTCAATAAAATTGTATAAAATTATCATTATATGGTACCCACTTGTTTTTCTTTACTGCTCAATTTTTTGATAAAATTTATCTATATTGAACTCAAATATTATCAAACCTATATCTACAGTACCAAGCTAAACATATACTATGCATATCATCAAGTTTGCGTGATTGAAACAAATTATATGCACAACTAATAAATGAATTGCTCTTGTTGGCATTATATTTGACTGTTTATTTTTGATGTACCGGCTACATTAGACAGTGTATGCATAGAATGCAATTTGTTTGTTTTGGCACATTATTTTTATTGCTTTTTTTTACACGTGTATATCTAATAACAAGTAGAACTAGGGTGTTCCTAAGCTCACCAAACCCTTCCGTGAGCTCGATTCTAAAACCTATCGAATTAACTTCAAACGACATTTTCAAACCATTAGATGTTCAATCTATATTAAAATGTGCTTGGAGACCAAATTTTACATTTTTTGGAATTTTTTTACTATTTATTAAGATGGTTTGAAAATCGCTGTTTTTATTAAAATTCTGCACCATTGGAAAACAGCGATTTTCAAACCATCTTAATAAATAGTAAAAAAATTTCAAAAAATGTAAAATTTGGTCTCCAAGCACATTTTAATATAGATTGAACATCTAACGGTTTGAAAATGTCGTGAAGTCAATTCGATAGGTTTTAGAGTCGAGCTCACGGAGAGCTTGGTGAGCTTAGGAACACCCTAGTTCTACTCTCTAATAACATTTGATTTGTTCTTTTAACATAAATGTTATACACAAGTTCATCTACACTAATCCGAAAATTGGGGAAGGCTGCAATTATATTTTGAGCATTAAAATACCCCAAATGTGTAGACAATATTCTGAGATCATGCATCCCAGTAACTAGGGGTGTTCATCGGTTCGGTTCGGTTCAAACCGAAGTAAAATTGGCAAACCAAAGTTTTATTCGGGTTTCAAAAATAGAACCGAACCGTCCAAAGTAAAATCATAAACCAAACTAAACCGAACCAAAGTAAATTTCAGTTTGTTCGGTTGAACTGAACAAACCAAAGTATGTTATGAGCTTTTATTTAATTGGATGGTTTTATACTTAATACCAGAATTGCTACTAATTACCATGACAATCCACGGACCACAATACATAAGAAAAAATATAATAATTACAAAATTACCAAAAACAATCCACACTTTACAATATTGTCTAAAAAAGTTACCAAGATAGTCTACAAATTATCAAATTACCAAACAAATGAACAATCTTTTTTTTTTTTAGAGGAAGACCGTATGCATGCTACTTAATACCAGTACAGTCATACATGGTTCATACACTATACAATTAAATTAACTACTAA
This sequence comes from Carex kokanica, assembly GCA_025461125.1. NCBI lineage: Eukaryota > Viridiplantae > Streptophyta > Magnoliopsida > Poales > Cyperaceae > Carex > Carex kokanica. Next base: position 414,184 of record JAJGRX010001031.1, read on the forward strand.
AAGCCAATTGAAATAAAACAAAGTCTAATCTATTAAATCCAAATTAAGGTGTCTCATTGCAAGCCTTGTTTACTGTAAACATCTGGATCCAATTGTGTCATTGTGTGCTGATACGTATAGCACAAAACTAAAAAAATAAACACCTGAAAAGGTCTGACAAGGAAATGAAGTAAAAAAAAAAAAATGCAAATTAGCCCTTCCAGTCATTCAGATTTCATTATCTAATCATTAAAATCAATCGATACCCAAAATTTCAGTAAACTCAAATTAAAATCAATCTAACACTACTCACTCGTGAGTTCAACACTCAAGCGAATCTACTTCTCCTCCTTCCATTGTAGTTCTGACAAGTAGGGGTTATGCAAAACAAGTGAAATTGTACCCACAGTCTTGAACATAGAAGTGAGAAAAGAGGGAAACAAAGGGCGCAAGGGAGAAAAGTGAAATTGAAACAAGAGAGATCGATTTGACGGAACAGGAAATGAGGGAAGTACAGGAGGGTTAGCGAAGGCGCGAAGAGGGTTAGCGATCACGCCGCGCAATTTGTGTTTTGAAGATTTTAGCAAAGACGCGATGTCGCAATCTGAGTTAGGGTTATTCAACAAAGAGAACAGGAGGCGGACGGGTCAGATCTAAAATAGGGGTATTATATTCGGCCGGTTCGGTTTTTCCGGTTTTCTGATATTACAAACCGAACCAAACAGCAAAAACCGAACAGTAACAAAATTTAAACCGAACCGAACCAAATAAATCGAAAAACCGAACCGTTTGAACCAAACTTTTCCGGTTCGGTTAAAAACCAAATAAACCGGCCCCGATGAACACCCCTACCAGTAACCATGCTCATCACATAATTCCTGAACTTTTATTTTCGAAATCTACCAATACTAATTGAGGTTATAGCTAGATAACTGGATCCATGGGGAGGCCTCCATGTGAATTCAGATCCTCTGTGTTACTCGAGAAAATAAAGTGAGTCTCAGCCGGTGGATTTAAATTTACACGAATCTCAAAGCACAAATAATACTGCCCCCTCCAATCACCCGAATATCCACCGGCTGAGAGCTCATTTTATTTTATCGAGTAACACAGAAGATACTGGTTCCCTCCATGTTGTGACAAGGTAGGGATAAAGAAGGGACCTTGGACTCCTGAAGAAGATATAATTTTGGTGTCATATATACAAGAGCATGGACCTGGCAATTGGAGATCTGTTCCTACTAACACTGGTAATTTGTATATACATGTTTCATGTTTCCCTACTTGTCTCAGTACACACGTGCGAGTGCACAATAGGTCGCTCACACCGACACATATATATTACAATGAGAAAGAACACTTATCATATCAAAACTAATAATTCTTGACTTTCTTTTTATTACTATCCTAATTTTCTGACATTTTTTTTTCTGGGATGAGAGGTGCTTTAATGGAGGCAATATATATACCAACCTTTGGGGCAATGGCTCTTTAATTATATTATCTTGTGCACTGTATAAATGAGTGATGATCAGTACTGTCTTTATTGTAGGTTTGATGAGGTGTAGCAAGAGTTATAGACTGAGATGGACCAATTACCTTAGGCCAGGAATCAAACGAGGGAATTTCACCCCACATGAAGAAGGGATTATTATATATTCATCTGCAATCATTGCTAGGTAACAGGTACTACTTGTGTCTTCATGACTTCATATATATATTTTATATATGTTAAACTTTTCAACTTTTCAAGAATTCTAAAAAGACCCAGATATATATATATATATATATATATATATATATATATATATATATATATATATATATATATATATATATATATATATATATATATATATATATGAGATAGGCTACCATGCTTTGCAAATTAAAGCACCTCTTGTGCTTTGCGCTCATTTTCGGGTTTTCAAAATTCAAAATGTCGATCCGACCGTTCAAGTTGTTCTCCATATTGAAATGTGCTTGGAGACCAAATTTTACATTTTTTGGAATTTTTTTACTATTTATTAAGCCACTTTTAAAATCGCTAATCCATTGGTCCAGAAAATTTTACTGTTTTGCTAGTGTGACCATTGGATCAGCGATTTTAAAAGTGGCTTAATAAATAGTAAAAAAATTCCAAAAAATATAAAATTTGGTCTCCAAGCACATTTCAATATGGAGAACAACTTGAACGGTCGGATCGACATTTTGAATTTTGAAAACCCGAAAATGAGCGCAAAGCACAAGAGGTGTTTTAATTTGCAAAGCATGGTAGCCCATCTCTATATATATATATATTATGATTTTAGTATGAAAGTATTAGATGTGCTATACCTGATATATATTTTTTTTCTAAGCAGCTTCCATTCAATGAAGAGTTTACAATCGTACCGTGGTACAGTATAACTATTATTTTACTAAGCAACAAGTAATGTAGGAGCCACCATATAATGAGTATTGTTCGTTTTCTTAAATGTATACTTTTAATATTGTAATAAAACCTAAGAATTTTTTTGAAAGTCATTAATTAATGAGTAACATCTTTTGCATTTACATTGTACAATTTAAGAATGCCATGAGAACCAATTGTGAAAATCAAGACTGATTATTAAATAACAATAGTAGTTTGAGTTGAAGAAAGAACCATGTCAGCTGCAGTGAGTTTAATGGACTTGCTGCCCAAATGATGGACCACTTTCGACCTTTTCCGGTTACTTTTCTTTTGAATGCACATCTCCTGCCAGATTTCTTGACTCCAAAGGGCAATATATTTATCCCAACGCTCTTATTAGAGGCACCAAGGCGGCGCGTAGTCCCTCCAATCTTCTGGTTTTTCACTACCACTGTCCTTAATTAATTTTACTCGAAGTGTGCTCGTAAAATTAGACCACATCTTATTAGCACAGTCCTCCAAGATCCTGCGAGCTGTAGGAATGTCATCCACCAATGAAGCCCACTGATACCGTGTCTACTCGAAAAAAAAAATAAACAATTTTAAATTCTTACGGTTCTTAATGAAAATCAAGAAATATATGATGCCATCTTGGAAAAAATGAAAATCAACAAACAACACAACGCTATAATAATTTATTTTGTTTGATGAAAGAGACAATAATTGGTAGTCTTTACATTTTCACTTTCTCTTGCAGTATGGGGAAGGAGTGGACTTCAAATATAATTACAATTACAGTCTGGTTTTATTGGATGTTGAAGACTTTCAATATAGATATTAATTACCATTGACTGTACATTGATAGGTTACATGGCTGGAAATGGCAAAATGACAAGGTCACTACTTACCAAGCCAGTACGAGTGCTGGCGTACAGGAGGATGATGCTGAATTTATCCCCTTCGATATAGTCGAGCAAGCACCAGCACCAAGAGGCAAGCCCAAAGGGCGAGACCCTACCAAATCTAAACAAACCCCAAAGGATCATGAAGAGAAACCACTCCTATGGCCTGTTGGACCCAAATAAATCCACACTACAGGACTGAAAGGCCAACTGATGTCGACCTACCGAACGCTAATACAACAACACATGAAAGATCAACCCTCATTAACCTTTAATGAAATTCATAAAGATATAAAAAACGCGATTTACCTCGATTTCTTGGTAATGTCTCATTACAAACTTCACTTTATTAATATGTTCTTGTTCAATTTAAATTAATCAGTACAATTTTTGACACAATCTAAATTTAAAATTGTTTATTTTTTTTCTAATAGACACGGTACCAGTGGGCTTCATTGGTGGATGACATTCCTACAGCTCGCAGGATCTTAGAGGACTGTGCTAATAAGATGTGGTCTAATTTTACGAGCACACTTCGAGTAAAATTAATTAAGGACAGTGGTAGTGAAAAACCAGAAGATTAGAGGGACTACGCGCCGCCTTGGTGCCTCCACCAACAGCGTTGGGATAAATATATTGCCCTTTGGAGTCAAGAAATCTGACAGGAGATGTGCATTCAAAAGAAAAGTAACCGGAAAAGGTCGAAAGTGGTCCATCATTTGGGCAGCAAGTCCATTAAACTCACCGCAGCTGACATGGTTCTTTCTTCAACTCAAACTACTATTGTTATTTAATAATCAGTCTTGATTTTCACAATTGGTTCTCATGGCATTCTTAAATTGTACAATGTAAATGCAAAAGATGTTACTCATTAATTAATGACTTTCAAAAAATTTCTTAGGTTTTATTACAATATTAAAAGTATACATTTAAGAAAACGAACAATACTCATTATATGGTGGCTCCTACATTACTTGTTGCTTAGTAAAATAATAGTTATACTGTACCACGGTACGATTGTAAACTCTTCATTGAATGGAAGCTGCTTAGAAAAAATTAGACCACATCTTATTACCACTGTCCTTAATTAATTTTACTCGAAGTGTGCTCGTAAAATTAGACCACATCTTATTAGCACAGTCCTCCAAGATCCTGCGAACTGTAGGAATGTCATCCACCAATGAAGCCCACTGGTACCGTGTCTACTCGAAAAAAAAAAACAATTTCAAATTTAAATTGTGTCAAAAATTGTACTGATTAATTTAAATTGAACAAGAACATATTAATAAAGTGAAGTTTGTAATGAGACATCACCAAGAAATCGAGGTAAATCGCGTTTTTTTTATATCTTTATGAATTCTATTATAGATTAATGAGGGTTGATCTTTCATGTGTTGTTGTATTAGCGTTCGGTAGGTCGACATCAGTTGGTCTTTCAGTCCTGTAGTGTGAATTTCTTTAGGTCCAACAGGCCATAGGAGTGGTTTCTCTTCATGATCCTTTGGGAGTTGTTTAGATTTGGTAGGACCTCGCCTTTGAACTTACCTCTTGGTACTGGTGCTTGCTCGACTATATCGAAGGGGATAAATTCAGCATCATCCTCCTGTACGCCAGCACTCGTACTAACTTGGTAAGTAGTGGCACGTGACCTTGTCATTTTGCCATTTCCAGCCATGTAATCTATCAATGTACAGTCAATGGTAATTAATATCTATATTGAAAGTCTTCAACATCCAATAAAACCAAACTGTAATTGTAATTATATTTGAAGTCCACTCCTTCCCCATACTACAAGAGAAAGTGAAAATGTAAAGACTACCAATTATTGTCTCTTTCATCAAACAAAATAAATTATTATAGCGTTGTGTTGTTTGTTGATTTTCATTTTTTCCAAGATGGCATCATATATTTCTGTTCAACTCATCAATCTCTCTTTCTTTCTCTAGGTCTTGTTAGTGTTTATCTCTATGTTGCCTCTCCTTTGTGTTTTATTTTGTGAAGACCCAACAAGAGTCTCATGAGCAAGTGAGAAGGCATATATTTATATAGGGTGACTTGAATGCTAGTGGGCTTTCACTTTTCCTTTTCTGTCATGTATCATCTACCTCTTGGAAAAAATTAAAATCAACAAACAACAGAAAGAGACAATAATTTTTTTTGTTTGATGAAAAGACATACTGCTGGGTCCACTGGTATATATATCTTGTAGCCATGAAAATTAAAATTGAAATATAATATTAGGAGGAGAATTATCTCAGCTTCATATAATTTCAAAAATGAAGAGGAAATACACATATATGTGATATCATTAGCAGGTGGATGCATATCATCTACATAGGGGACTACTTGTATTATATTTTTATAATTAGATAAAATTGCTACAGATCGATATACTTCCAGGATGATAGGATGATAATCATGACACTGTTCGTAATAATTTAGCGCCTTATACAAATAATTCTTAATTAAATTAGTGTTTTGTAACAGCCCAATTTTGAAAAAAACAACTAGATTTAAGGCTTAATGCTTGTGATGTTTTACCATTATTCATGAAAAACACTAAACACCTTCCCAGAGCAATGCCCAGGCGGCTCAAAAAACAGAATAAAAACAAAAACTGAAGAAGATGAACCCAGCCTTTTTAGCAAAAACAAAAACGCACTTGAACCTCAGCAGTTTTCCAACCAGAGAGATACAATAAAACCTATTAATTTAGATTGCTTACTTTTGGGGAGAAGTTGATGCCTTTTCGAGGAGACGATGGAGTTGGGGAGAAGGATTTTTGTAACCGGAGAGTATATTTGGGGAGAAGCTTTGATTGAAATTTGGGATAAGCTTTGTAGTCCATCGCCATAATGGCTGGAGTACGGTGGGTGAGTAACAGTGAGTTTGACAAGATCGCGCCGCAATGGTTTCTAGGGCACAGCTAGCTAGCACGCGATGGGTTTTGATAGCTCTCCTTCTCTCAGTGAAATTGATAAAATTGCAAACCGACTGCGTATCCTCCTGGGATATCTCAACTTTTGCGTGACCGACGTTTCCGGTGCCTATTCGGGGGTGATGTAGGGGGCTCAGTATTTTTGTGTGCGTTGAGATTCGTGCATAACGTCTTTAAACGGTTGGGATTTTCCATAAAATCACGCAAAGTTTGAGATATCTCAGAGGATACGAATTCGCCTAACCCTTGAGTATATTATCGAAGGGGAGACGCTATTTTGAAGAAATGTGACAGAAGCCGACATTTTAAATAATACCCTCAGTTAATTAGAGATTAATAAATTTGTCCACGGTTGCTTCGAAATTTTAAATATGTCCAAACCGGCCATTAAATGGCCGGTTCCGATTAAAATTTCAGACTTTTTGGATTTTCAAATATGTCCAAACCGGTTCCGAATATATATATATATATATATATATATATATATATATATATAGAGTCCGACTAGGCTACTCCATGGAGTAAAACGACTTGGTACTCCACGCCATATCTTCATTTTCAAAGTTCAAATAGTCAATTCGAACCTTCCAACATGTTCTCCATATTGAAATGTGCTTGGAGACCAAATTTTACATTTTTTGGAATTTTTTTACTATTTATTAAGCCACTTTGAAAATATGAAAATCCTTATGAACAGTAAAAAACAGTAAAAATTTCTGGACCGCCGGATCAGTGATTTTCAAAGTGGCTTAATAAATAGTAAAAAAATTCCAAAAAATGTAAAATTTGGTCTCCAAGCACATATCAATATGGAGAACAACTTGAGCGGTTCGGATCGGTCGTTTGGATTTTCAAAATGGAAATAATGAGGCGTGGAGCACCAAGTCGTTTTACACCATGGCTTAGCTAAGCCCAGCACTATATATATATATATAGATGAGCTATTGTGCTTTGCAGACCAAATTTGCTATATATTGAAATGTGCTTGCATACCAAATTTTACATTTTTTGAAATTTTTTTACTATTTATTAAGCCACTTTGAAAATTGCTGATCACATGGTCCAGAATTTTGTTGCACTGTTTTTTCTGGATCATGTGATCAGCAATTTTCAAAGTGGCTTAATAAATAGTAAAAAAATTCCAAAAAATGTAAAATTTGGTCTGCAAGCACATTTCAATATGTAGATCAACTTGAACGGTCGGATCGACATTTTGGACTTTGAAAATCCAAAAAGTAAGCCGAAGTAAAACGATGGCTTTACTTTGCAAAGCACAATAGCCCATCTATATATATATATATTATTATTATTTTTTTAGAGAAAAATAGCTAAAATACTGAAATCTAACACTAAAAAATCGAATTATTTTTTTAAATATTTGTTAGATTACTTTTTTCATAGCATATTTATACTAAAATACGCTAAATTACTTGAAATTATGTTAATTTATGCTTATTGACACTATATTACTTTAAATTATGTTAACTATTTTTTAAGAGACAAATAGCTAAAATGTTGAAATATAACACTAAAAAATCGAATTTATTTTTAAATATTTGCTAGATTACATTTTTTTTATATATAATTAGCATATTTATACTAAAACACGCTAAATTACTTGAAATTATGTTAATTTATGCTGAATTACACTTAATTACTTGAAATTACAATAATTATGTAAAATTATGCTAAACTACGCTAAATTACGTATAAATAGGGATGATATCTTCACTGAGAAGGCGAAAAACGACGACGAAACTTCAAACGGTCATAAAACGACGCTCGAGTGTCCGATTTCAACAAATGACCATTTTTCGAAAAGCTTGTGAAAATGCACATGCGTCCGAACCCTCTACATCGAATTTCCAAATTCAGAATCGCCAAAAAACAAAGAGAAGAGTTTCAAAACTTCAGTTGAAGTTTCCGATTAAGATTTTCATTTATATTGTTCAATCTATGTAGCTCAGTAAATTAGTTATATAATGAACTTGTAGAATACCAATTTTTATTATTTTTGAAATTTTTTTACTATTTTTTATGATTTATGAAAGATGGTACAAAATCGGTCCTATTCATACATAATTTAGCGTAATTTACCGTATTTTAGCATAACTCTATATAATTATTGTAATTTCAAGTAATTTAGTGTAAATCACCATAAATTAACATAATTTGAAGTAATTTAGCATATTTTAGCACAAAATCGGCCCTATTCATAGTGTATTTTAGTATAATATGCTATGAAAAAAGTAATCTAACAAATATTTAACAAAACAATTTGATTTTTTAGTGTTAGATTTCAGTATTTTAGCTATTTTTCTCTAAAAAATATATATATATATATTCAGGACCGGCCATTAAATGGCCCGTCGGGAATTTTAATCGGAACCGGCCATTAAATGGCCGGTTTGGGCATATTTAAAATTTCGGAGCAACCGTGGGCAAATTTATTAATCTCTAATTAACTGAGGGTATTATTAAAAATGTCGGTGACAGAAGCTGCCAAAGGGGAGACGCTATTTTGAGCTCAAAATACAATATTAAGGGCTCCGAAATATTCTTCTTTGTACCAGTTTTGCTCTTGATTAAGACTTTGCATATATGCTAAGATCTATGGGTAATTAATGTATTGCAAATTAAGAACTTTAAGATCCTAATTTTTCTCATAAATGAGATACGTCCTTCCTTATCTATCTTTACAAATTTGGAATTTTAAAATGTACAACTTACATTGTATCCAAGAATTTATGTTGATATAAAAATTATTCTAATTAATACATTTAAGTCATTAGTTATCCAGAAAAAAAAAATAAACAAAATGTTTGCATATGAAATCGTGGGAAAAAAAAAAGAGAGTTAGCTATGAAATAGTAGCTAAGTTTGGTTAAAAAAAAAATTATTTGTTGTTTATTTCTTTTAGTGTATGTGAAGAGAAGAATTAATTGTCCACGATCTACTAATTAAATTTGTGGGTATCTCACATCAGTTTTTTTTTTCTTTTGACGAATAAAGTTTGGAGTTCATATTATTATTTAACGTTGTTGATTAACATAATAAATTTATTAAAACTTTAATAGTTTACTCGCACTCGCTTTATTATTAGTTCTACAATTTTTTTATTTAAGTTGAATAGTTTTTAAATTTTCAATTAACTTATGTTAATACAAGTAATATTATTAATATTTATAATTTTCAGGATTCTTATTATCTAACGTTCTAAGGTCAAAGTTTAATTTGATGAAACATCTAATCCAACAAATCTTGTATTTACATTCAATAATTTGCGATACGCATTTGTAGTATTTTTTTTTAAGAACTTATTTTCATTGATTTTGTTCATATTTAAAGAGATTAATGATAAATATTGAAAATTTACATGCAACTTTCAACAGCACATAATATATATATTTTGTAATAGTATTTACTTTTTTTCATTATTTTGTTTGTTATGCGATGATTTTTATATTTAAAGGTCTGAAATTGAATGTTGAAATTGACTAGTTTTTGTAAAATACGTAATTAATAGTAAAAAAAATTCCAAAAATATAAAATTTGATCTGGAAGCATATTTTGAGTTACAACAAAGTTACCACAATCATTTTCTACATTTTCAAAGTCCAAATCGTCGATCCAAACCATTCAACATGATCTCCACAATAAAATGTGCTTCCAGATCAAATTTTCCATTTTTTGGAATTTTTTTACTATTTATTGAGATGGGTACAAAATTCAATGGTCTGAAATTGACTAGTTTTTGTAAAATACGTAATAAATAGTAAAAAAATTTCAAAAAAATGTAAAATTTAACAATTTGAAAGAAATTGACTAGTTTTTGTAACACATTCAATGTTAAATATATTTTAAAGAAATTTAACAATTTTAAAGAAATTCAATGTTATTATTCTAAGAAATTGACTAGTTTTTGTAACACATTAAAAATAAATCTAACATATTCAAAAATAAATCTAACACATTAAAAATAAATCTAACAAATTTTAAAGTTACCCTCCTCCTAATTTCCGGGCTTAATTGGGACCGGCTATGTAAATAATAACATAGGCGGAGTTCTTACTTTTTTGGTTTGTTAGCTGGGAGGCATGCAGTCAGAGGCGACAACTCGCACGAGGAGCAAGTACAATGTTCATTTTTTTCTTACTAAAAAAAAAAAAAGTACAATGTTCAATTTTACATTTATATTTTTAGTTTGAAGTTTAAATGTTGAAATTCGAAAACATTTATTTTTGTATAAAAGATGGGTCACGTAAAATGTTATTATTTCTAGAGCTCAGTTTGTACCAAATTAAGAAAAAACAATGCATTAAAATTTGAAGTATTTGTTTTATATTCATCGAGTAAATTATAATTTCATGTTTTATCATTTTTAGAACTTATTATATATTTATGTAAAGACTATTGTCCAATGTTCATATTAATCTCTAAAGTTCGATGATAGATAATATTTTAAATCAATTTGATTCGTACTGTCAATTTTAATGAGAAGAAAAAAAATGACAAAAAATTATGCTAGATTTGGCATGGAATCGATACTTTTCTTAATAAAAAAAATACATATATCACAGTTGTGAACTTGTGAATTGTGATCGATGCGTATGTTTGACTAAAATATGTTAATTGACATGCAGTGGTATCGAAATAAAAAAAAATTCAGGAAGCGTAGAAATGGAAATAGAAAGCTCCAAAGGTAGGTCAAATGGCAATTAATGGAGAACACTTGCGACAGATCAATCTGTTTCTTATATTTCGGCGTTGAATTGCTAAAAATATTAGTAATTGAATATTTCATTTGCATTGAAAGACAAATTATTTTTAAATTATACATATTTATATATGTTGATTCAAAATGCACAAAAAACGGCAGTACGTACTGCCAGACTTTTGTCTCGTTATGTTTAACCAACAGTAAATCTGCACCGCGATCGAGGGAATCAGAGTAGGTCCGATGCCCATCGGACCTACCTTGGTTCGATGGGTGGAATGACCATTCGATCTGCATCAAGATTCATGTGCTCTGTATCAAAATCCATACTAGTCTGTATCAATTTTCCGTGCGTATAGATCTTGATGCTAATTGTACGGTCTTAGAGCTAATTGAATCTAAATGTAGATCCGATGTCCATCGGACCTACTCCTACCTCGCGATCGAGTTGTGGTAAAATTTACAAGGATTAAAAAGCTTAAAAAAGTGAAAGGTAGTTATGTATTAACCTCTGTTTCAAGATTTTGCAACTATAACGAAAGGTATTAAAAAAATGAAGAGGCACGTGGTACCACCAAATGTTTCCAATATGCCATCACCTGACTTTGACAATATTGGAAGGCAGCCAGAGCGGTGTATGAGGACAAAGCAAAAGACAAGTTATTGTACTTCAATTTTTAATTGCTTCAAGTTTAGATGTCATTTTCTTTTTTCAGTATATTTGGTTACAATCAGATTAAGAGCACTAAAATCTTAACAAAATTTAAGGAATAGCCTATTAGCATTAAAAGCGGTTTTTGAACAGTAAAATTTAGTTTAATAGTATTAGAATAGTGGGAATAAACATCATTCTCAATATTGACATAATAGTTTGATATTTTTTTTTTTTTGATAATTAAACATAAATATAAAAAAGAAGAACCCATCACCCCATTGCCGACCAAAAATATTGATACGCATACACGAAATGGAAAAAAAGTGTAAACTTGATATAAATTTAAAATTGTCTATGATTTATGATTTATAATGGAAAAATGTACATTATTTCCACATATAATTAAGTACTTAACAAAAGTGTCGGTTCTGCATAAAGTTAAACTTAATTAACATTTAACACAAAAAAATTAGTGAAAAAATGAATCCTGTAAAATTAAAATTTATATATTATTTTATTATTTATAATTAATGTTCAAAGTTTGTACTAAATCTACTAATTTTAAAAACCATAACTGGAAAAAGTAAATTTAGGAACCAAAACTTGATTGATATTTTTTTTTAAAACAATTATATTCCGACTTAATTTGTGGAATTGCCGCTTTAGCCGAAATTTTTATTAATATCCAAAAAATATATGAAATTTCAGAAACTATCCAAGTTTTGTTATTTTTTCGAAATCTACCCGAATCGCAAATTTTTTTTGCTGTAATTCAGTCTAAAACCGCAAATTTTTTTGCGGTTTAAACCTTTTTTTTTCAGATTTTTTTATTTAAATAGAAATATTTATAATTTATTTATTTTTTGTATTGAAATACTGGAAATATTTAATTTATTTCTTTGAAAATAGATGGAATACTATATAATTTGATTTATTAGAAAGACTGCTACAAATAATCCGGATCAATATTTTTCATGCATAATTTTTTGCAGCTGTAAGTAAAATTAATATATTTTTTATGAGTTATTGCAAAAAAATAAAAATACTTGGATTTTGAGTTATTGACCCCGGTGTAAAAGTCAATTCTAGGCAGTGTTCTAAATAGCGCGCTATAGCGCCGCTATAGCGTTTTTGGACCCCAAACGCTACGCTACGACATCAAAATGCGCTATTTGCGCTACGGCCGCTACAGCGCTATAGCGGTCTGCTACGGCGCTATTTGCGCTATACAATATGGGTTTTTTTTTTTTTTTTATTTTTAAGCAATTTATATGGGTTTTAAATAAAGATAAAAAAAATCTCAAACTGAAATTGAATTTGTTGCTACTTGCTACAAATAAATCAATTTGAAATTGGGAATAGAAATTTAAATTTGAATAGAAAAAAAGTCCAAACCGGAATTAAAATTTGAATAGAAAAAAAAATAATTTATGTCATGAATCATGATACTTAAGATATTTTTAATAGGAAAAATCGATAGTTTATGATATTACTATGGATATTTTGAACCGCAATTTGGACTTTGTACGGGTTCAATATGAATATTATAATTTCTTAATTACTTTGGTATTATTTATTGTTCTATGAGACCTTAGATAATGTTGATATTTAGTACAAATATTGAATATACGAAATGTAAAAAAAAAAACGCTATTTAGAATAGCTTCCGCTATAGCGACGCTATTCGCTATAGCTTTTTTTTTAGCCTTCCCGCTACGACGCTATAAACGCTATTTAGAACCTTGATTCTAGGTAATATAGAAAATATTGTCATCCTTCTAGTACATTTAATTTCTAAAAAGTTGTATCTATTTTTGAAAAAAAAACAATTTTTTTGAGTTATTTAATGATTGTTATTAAAAAGAATTCTCAAAATAGATACAACTTCTTATAAATTAAATGTATTAGAAGGATCACAATATTTTCTATATTACCTAGAATTGACTTTTAAACCGGGATCAATAACTCAGAATCCAAGCATTTTTTTTTTCCAATAACTCATAATGAAATATATTAATTTTTTTTACAGCCGCAAAAAATCAGGTATGAAAAATGTTGATCCGTGTTATTTGTAGCAGCCTTTCTAATAAATCAAATTATATAATATTTTATCTATTTTCAAAGAATATATTAAATATTTTATCTATTTTCAAAGAATATATTAAATATTTTATCTATTTTCAAAGAATATATTAAATATTTATAATATTTTAATACAAAAAATAAATAAATTATATATGTTACTATTTAAATAAAAAAACAGCAAATTTCATAAACAATTTTTTTGCGGTTTTAGAATTCCATAACCGCAATTTTTTTTTGCGATAATTCAGTCTAAAACCGCAAAAAAATTTTGCGGTTTGAGTAGATTTCGAAATAACGCGAAAACCTGAATAGTTTATGAAATTTCATATTTTTTGTTGATGCTAATAAAAAATTCGGCCGTTTTAGCATTCATTCCTTTTTTTTCTTATTTGTAGCAGCTTTCCTAGTGACCAATTTTAATTTCTTAGTTTCCTTAATCTATCAATTATTCTTCTTACGAAAAATCATAACTAAAAAGGTAAATAAAAAAGGATAAATCTTTCACGTAATTTTACTGCCTAGATTAATTAAATTTTTATTTTTATTTTTTATCTTTTCTAATGAATAAAAGTAGAGTGTCTTTCACGTAGACCCGAGCTTACCTTACCTTACCGGTTATATCACCTGCTCACGCCATAAAATTGACGACAAAAGTAGCAAATTAGCAGTTGGAGAAATATCGCAGATTACTGGTGTGTGCAGTTAAATATATTGTAGTGAAAACATATTTTACTTGTTATTAATGGAGTGATTGTATATGACAAAACTGGAAGGATAAAGGAGGTAATATATGGGTCAACTACGGCACTGGAACCTATTCAGGCAGAGGCATCAGGCATACGCTTAATTTGAGGGACGCACTAAATTATGTCAAGGATCAGGAGGAGTCAGACACCGATTTTTTTATTTATATCCAAAATTTTTTTTTTTAAAAAAAATAACCAAAGAGGGCCTGTATTTTCAAAAGTACCCAAATCGGATTTTTTTTTTCCGGATTTTTTTTTCTTCCGGAAACTCATGTCTAAAACCGGAAAAAATATTTTCGGTATCCAATTCTGGAATTTTTTTTCCGGTTTTTAGTCCCAAAACCGGAATTTTTTTTTCCGGAAATGGGATTTCCCGGTCTCCAATTTTTTTATAAACTCATCTCCATTTCATTATTAAGCACGTTGGGTGTCCGATCCGCCAACGGCTACGATTGAAAGATTAATTTTTGGATTTAATCTCAGCTCTCCAATCACATAATATATCTTCTTTTGATTAAATGCATCTGTTTTATGTGTAGAAGTTTAAATTTAGTTACAAACATACTCGCCACACATACCGCCACACGATGCGTTACAATTAAAATTAAACAGACTCTAAAATTTAGCGATATAATTATTCGTTTCCTTATTTATTTGTTTCCTTATTTCTCCATCTCCAATTGATATTTTCTATACGACGGATCACAATGCAAATCAATTTTTTGTTCACTTCCTTATTTATCTACTTCCTTATTTCTATACATATTACTGTGATAAATCTAGAATATATTTCTAATTTGTTTTTTTTATGAAAATTTATCATTTTGTATGAGAATTTATTTTTGTTATCTTATTATATATTCCGTTGCAACGCACGGGCACGATACTAGTTTACATATATACATATATTATATTATATGAGGAGGCATCAAGTTACAACAATTTTTGAGTTACAACAAGTTATCACAATCATTTTCTACATTTTCAAAGTCCAAATCGTCGATCCAAACCGTTAGATGTGATCTCCACAGTAAAATGTGCTTGGAGACCAAATTTTACATTTTTTGAAATTTTTTTACTATTTATTAAGATGGTTACAAAAACTAGTCAAATTCAGACCATTGAATTTTGTACCCATCTTAATAAATAGTAAAAAAAATTCAAAAAATGTAAAATTTGGTCTCCAAGCACATTTTATTGTGGAGATCACATCTAATGGTTTGGATCGACGATTTGGACTTTGAAAATGTAGAAAATGGTTGTGGTAACTTGTTGTAACTCAAAAGTTGTTGTAACTTGATCCCTCCTCATATATAATATAATATATGTATATGTATATATAATATAATACAAAGTATGGCTAATATAACATCAGTGTCATTTCAGTCTATATAACACCAACTCCAAAACCTATCAAATCGAGTTCAAATGGTGAATCCAAACCGTTCAAACCGATCTACTTCATTAGTTGTGCGTTTACACGTAAAATTTATAAGTTTTTGAGTTTATTTGATATCAAGTCAAGCGGTCAAATGTTTGAGTTTTTAAGTTAATTTTAATACATTCATTTTTCAATTTTTTTGCCGCTTGATTTGATACTAAAATAACTCGAAAATATAAAAAGTTTGCATGTAAACGCATCACTCATAAAGTAAATTAGTTTGAACAGTTCGGATTCACTATTTGAACTCAATTTGATAGGTTTTGGAGTTGGTGTTATATAGACTGAAATGACACTGATGTTATATTAGCCATACTCTATAATACATGTATATATATGTATATATAATACATGTATAGAGAATGACTAAGCTCAAATCGCTATAATATATGTATATATGGAGTAGAGCTAGGGTGCTCCTAAGCTCACCAAGCCCTTCGTGAGCGCAACTCTAAAACCTATCGAATTGATTTCAAACGATATTTTCAAACCGTTAGATGTTCAATCTATATTAAAATGTGCTTGGAGACCAAATTTTACATTTTTTGGAACTTTTTTACTATTTATTAAGATGGTTTGAAAATCGCTGTTTTTATTAAAATTCTGCACCATTGGAAAACAGCGATTTTCAAACCATCTTAATAAATAGTAAAAAAATTCCAAAAAATATAAAATTTGGTCTCCAAGCACATTTTAATATAGATTGAACATCTAACGGTTTGGAAATGTCGTTTGAAGTCAATTCGATAGGTTTTCGAGTCGCGCTCACGGAAGGGCTTGGTGAGCTTAGGAGCACCCAGTTCTACTCTATATGTATATATTATGAGGAGGGATCCGATTACACCTTTTTTGGTGACACACTTTGACACCTACCATTTTCGAAGTCCAAATAGTCGATTCAAACTGTTCAACATGATGGATATATTAAAATGTGCTTGGAAATCAAATTTTACATTTTTTTGAATTTTTTTGCTATTTATTAAGATGGTTACAAAAATCGTTGTTTTCAGACCATTGAAAAATAGCGATTTTGTAACCATCTTAATAAATAGTAAAAAAAATTCAAAAAAATGTAAAATTTGATCTCCAAGTACATTTTAATATGGTGATTATGTTGAACGGTTCGGATCGACTATTTGGATTTTGAAATCGCAAAATTAACCTATATAAAAAACGGTGTCATGATGTGTCACAAAAAAAAGTGTAATTGGATCCCTCCTCATATATTATACATATATTATAAAAAAATGAGTTTATAAAAAACAAAAATTGGGAATTGAGATACCGGAATTTTTTTTGGGACTAAAAACTGGATATTTTTTTTCCCGGAATTGAGATACCGGAATTTTTTTTTCTGGTTTTAGACATGAGTTTCCAGAATTTTTTTTCTGGTAATTGGTGCTAAACCGGAAATTTCTTTTCCGGTTTGGGTACTTTTGAAAATACAGCCCCTCTTTGGTTATTTTTTTTGGATATAAATAAAAAAATCGGAGTCAGACATATACATACTGTACTCGGACTGTAGAGCACTCACAAATGCAGTAACGGGTATGGGACTGGAGGATCCGCCATCACGGAGGGCAATGGAAACCATAGCGGAATGCAAAATATTTATGGCTCAGGTACAACCCTGTGTCACTCTAAAACATGCAGAAAGAAAGAAGGGCGATGCACCAACGAGTGTGTATCCTCTGAGATATCTCAACTTTTGCGTGACTGACGTGTCGGGTGCCTATTCGGGGGTGATGTAGGGGGTCAGTATTATGTGTGCTTTGAGATTCGTGTAGAACATATTTAAACGGTTGGAATTTCCATAAAGTCACGCAAAGTTTGAGATATCTCAGAGGATATGAATTCTGCACGAACCACATAAGGGTATGTTCGGCAGCACAGTGGACTGGGGAATGGGCACGGGAAAAAAAAAATTTGAACTGATTTTTACTGTTCACGTGGGAAAAAAAAAATCAGTCTGAGTGAATTTTTTTTTCCCACGTGAACAATAAAATTTGGGGAGCAGCCGAACAAACCCTAAAATTGCTAACTGGAATAGGAGGTGTACTCGGCAAACAAGGGAAGGAACAGTAGAATCAGTCAGCAGGGAGTTAGGGATTTTATTAGCAATAGACCCTGTGTTTTTAAAGATTCTTACAATTTAATAAAAACTTTGCATGTGTAGAGAGGCTTTTATGCAGACATCTATCTTATATATTAATTTTGGATGGCTGAGTGAACAGTGTCATCTACTGTGTGACTGACAGGTGGGTCCCCCGCATCAGTCTATGATAGGTGGGTCGCAGTCTTTTTTATTAAAATCTCGTCGCTTCCTTCTCTCGTCTACTCGCGCTCTAGAAAAAAAAAAGAAAAAAAAACTCTCGAAACTTCCTTCCAGCCTCGAGACCTCTCTTCTGTATCCTCCTCTCCTCCATTCTCTTCCCTCACTGAAAACCCTCTTCCTTTCCCTTCCCTCTCTCCAGCCGCACGAAGACTTCTCCTTGCCGCCACCACTGCCGCCAGACTTCGATCGCGACGCCGCCTGACAGGAGGAGCAGAGCCGTTGGTGAGTCCAGATTCTTGACGATTCTTGACGCTTCTATAATTTCTCCTCTCGTATATATCTGATCTCTGATGTAATGAACTATGATACCTTTCATTAATTAATGCCTTAATGGAACGCCTACGGGTTTATCATAAAAAAAAAGTGTTAAATGTATCTTGGAAGTTGAAAAGGGCCGAGATTTTTATTTTTACCCAAAAACAACATTATTTTAATATAAATAATCAAGTTTCGGAAAAAAAATTATTTGTATCCAAACCGTAAATATTATTTACGGTTTGAATTTTTTTTTTTTTAAGACAGAAAAATAGCTAAAATGCTGAAATGAAATATAACACAAAAAAATCGAATTTTTTTTTAAAATATTTGTTAGAAAATACGCTACGAATAGGGCCGATTTTGTGCTAAAATACGGTAAATTACAATAATTATGCTAAAATACAGTAAATTTACTAAAATGTTGAAATTATAATAATTATGTAGAATTATGCTAAAATACGGTAAATTACGCTAAATTACGTATGAATTGGGCCGATTTTATGGCATCTTTCATAAATCATAAAAAATAGTAAAAAAATTCCAAAAAATAATAAAAAAATTGGTATTCTACAAGTTCATTAGATAAGTAATTTACTGAGCTACGTAGATTGAAGAATATAAATGAAAATCTTAATCGGAAACTTCAACTGAAATTTTGAGGCCCTTCTCTTTGTTTTTTGGCGATTCTAAATTTGGAAAACTAGCATAGTGAGTACGGACGCATGCGCATTTTAACAAGCTTTTCGAAAAGTGGTCATTTGCTGAAATCGGACACTCGAGCGCCGTTTTATGGCTGTTTAAAGTTTCGTCGTCGTTTTTTCGCCTTTTCAACGAAAATATCATCCCAATTCATACGTAATTTAGCGTAATTTACTATATTTTAGCATAATTCTACATAATTATTGTAATTTCAGCATTTTAGTACATTTACCGTATTTTAGCATAATTATTGTAATTTACCGTATTTTAGCACAAAATCGGCCCTATTTGTAGCGTATTTTCTAACAAATATTTTAAAAAACAATTCGATTTTTTTTGTGTTATATTTCATTTCAGCATTTTAGCTATTTTTCTCTAAAAAAAAAAAAAAAAATCAAACTGTAAATAATATTTACGGTTTGAGTACAAATAATTTTTTTTCAGAAACTTGGTTAATTATATTAAAATAGTTTTTTTTTTGGGTAAAAATAAAAATCTCGGTGAAAAGGGGGTGGGTGAATATTAAATACAAAACTTCTTCTTATATTCACTTTGATGTTTGAACAGAAAACGCGAATGGAACCTTCCGGCCATAACCCTAAACCCTCCACCAGACGTAGGAAACCTAATCGGAAAACCTAATCGGAAAGTAACACTAAACCCTAAAACCCTCCACCAGACGTAGAAAACCTAATCGGAAAGTTTGGCTCTGGTGAACCAAACCACCCGCCTTCTAATTGTTGCACGGCAGTGAACAATGCCGCGTACAAGAAGTGGCAAAATCGTTGGCAAAACTATTGGTGTGCCTTCGAGATCTGCGGCAGCAGCCAAGCGACAACGAAAGGTAAGGGAAATTCCTAATAAGTTGTCTTCACTATATTTCTCAGGGTCATATGAGTCTATTACAAGTTTTTTTTTTTGATTAAAGGCAGTATAACTGCCCGTTTCAATATATTGAAACCCAAGTTAATTTACATCATCAAAATCCAAAAAAAAAGAAAAAAAAGAAACTAAGTTTAATCACATCATAGCAGTAGGTAATATAGCACAGAACACAAAAGCCCGACGTTTGATCAACCACCAAAAAACAGTAATAGAGAAACTACGAAGGATAACTCAGCCACACCAGGGGCTAAATTTGTTAACGGATCCTATACTCAGATGGGAGCAAAAAGTATGAATCTTCATGTCTTCAATTTGCTGGAGTACCAGCCTCCTGACCAGCAGCAAAGCCACTATTTTCCGATCGTAATGGCAGCTCATCCTCTGGGGCATCAAAAGGCACGACTTGCGTATCTGTGGGATCCCAAATGCGCAACGGTATGGCCGCGAAGTCCTCAAGGATCCACTCATCAGCAGCAGACTTGATTTTCTTATCCATGTGTCCTGCCCAATATGTAAACACCGAAACAATGAGTAAGATAATTGTTCTAATGGACTTAGTGTGGCTGGATCGAAAACATATGTCATTCCGGTATTTCCACAGTGTCCAGCACACGGCACCGAAAATTACTAAAAATCCTTTTTGTTTAACAGCTGAAAATTGAGAAGAAAATACAAAAATATCCTGTATACTATCCCAAGTAGTAACCACCTCTTGTGTTCTTCCTAACCAAAACCAGATTTTATGGGTTTGTTGGCATTTGAGAAAAAGATGATTAGTATCCTCAATCTCAGTACAGAAATGACAATTTAAATTTCCTGACCACCCCCTTCGACTGAGATTAGATTTTGTTAAGATTCTATTATGTAGAAGAAGCCAAATGAAAATTCTAATTTTAGGAGGAATAGGTAACTCCCAAACAATATTATACTTAATCTCATTAATACCCCTAAAGTTTAAAAGCCTATAAATGAGTCTATTACAAGTGCAATAGGTATCAGTGGTAGTAGCTCTAATTAGGCAAATGTATGTCACTTACAGTGTATATAAATTTCGAATTTCAATATACTGATGAGGACCAGTCAATGCGGGTAATGCAGGATTTAGAACAACCGCTGTCTACAATGCTAGTTGAGGAGGAGCATAACCAGTTCTCAGCTAAGCACAAGCAAGTTGAGGAGGAGCTTAACCATTTCTCAGCTAAGCACAAGCAAGTTTAGGTCTTTACATATTATAATCTTCATTCTTAATCCTGCAATCTTACTGAACAAGTGTTCCTTAGCAAGGATTAAATTTTTAATCCTCACCCTCTTATGGAGGGCTGCCGAACACCGTCACAAGGATTAATCTTCCTTTACTTTATACTTTATGCTTTGGTTTATGCTTGTGTTAAAATTACTTTGTTAATGAAATCCGGTATATAAGCTTCAAGGAACTAAAGCAATGGGGGTGTACGTCTAAATAATTGATCTAGAAAAAAACGGCATCTCTATTTCAGATGGGAAAAAAACAGATCAGGTACAGTTGTAATGCAATATTATCAATTATCTGTAACTTTATCTTATGGTAAGGAGACATATATATCAATGTTGTATTGCAAAATGTATATAATACAAATATAAGATGTTGTATTATATGTTTATATACATTTTTTACCTATTTGTTCGTGACTTTTTGTTTGTGTGTTGTATAGTAGTTCCTTTCCTGCTTTGTGTCGATTATTTTTCGAAGCTTCGGTCTTGTTTGAGAACTGGAAACGTGAATGATTACAACTTCACACAGTTTAGGTTTGAAAGAAAAATACGAAGCTATAAAGAATGAAATAGAAAATACGCAGCTATGAAGAATGAAATAGAAACTATCTGCAGATGTTTGATTAATTTGTCCCCTTATCATTTTTATGTTAACAATATTGCAAGGTGATAGGGGTAAGTAATTCCTATTCTTCCAAGGATTAACTTTTGCGGTTAAAGATTTTTTGAACATGAAACAGCATCAACTTATAAGTCATCCTTGTATATGCAGGAATCGTTCGAGAAGTGCAGGAAACAACCTGAAGTTGAAGGGAAGTTAGACATGGAGTTGTGGACGGAGGTTGTCGGGGGACCCCGCCGTGGTAAAATTTTTGGGCTTGGGGGTCGATCCATCAAATTGGTTTACGAAGGTGCCACAAGCAGTTTTTCAAAAACGGGAACTTACATGAGCACAGCAACTTCTTCAACCCCAACAAGCATTCCCATTTACACAGCAGAAGAGGTAGCTAGATTGTTGGCTGAGGACCGAAAGCTTCAGGAGAGGAAGATGATTGAGGCACTGGCCAGGATAGAGGTAAAACATCTGGCTGATTTGGATTCGGTAAAGCGGAGAAATGAAAAGAGAGATGCTGAACATTCCTTGCTCATCAAGGACCTCTATGTTAAGACTGGTTACGAGCCACCTGCATCCCTTGCAGCTGTGAGTAACTTCTTAACAATTCCATTAAACGATTGCATTTCTCAGCCTCCGTTTTCAAATAAAATTTATTCCTATACCTTTGTCACTTATCTTATGGATTGAGACAACTAAAAATATCATATCATTTTATAAAGAGGAGAAAGGGTTTGATTCTACTGAAGGCATAGTTACTTAAATAGTAGCAGACAAACCTGACGCATTAGGTTTTCAATTCCTTTGTTAGAGAACTTCTGAGTAGTGTGCAACTTCCAAAGGAGAAGGGGGTAGGGCTGTGGGAAGGAGAAGTTAGGACACTATTAAAAATAATGGGCAAGAATGTCCATTTAATGTGTTACTATTATAATACTGTATTTTAAATGATCAAATTAAGAAATGGGAATATTAATAAAATCATCGAGTTATGATGTGTATATGTACCAATTTCTCTATAATTATATACTGCTCATTAGATAAAACAAGCACATCATCTATTATTTCCAGACTTATATGGTTTGTAATTCACACAGATCAACTCTGGTGAAGTGGAAGGTGCACAGGGGGGCCCTACAAATATGGCCGACTAAAAAAGAGCTTGCAGAACCATAAGAACCACGGCACTTTTGCAATGGCAACCAAATGCGGAGCATGTAATTTGTTAACTGTTATGTTTCTCATAAACTTCAATTAGTCTTAATTAGCTAGTATGGCATGTAATGTGGATTTAATGTAGAATGCTTTGCATGTCTTTTCTATTTTAACTATGAACTTTGTGGTTGGTATGTTGTTGCTGTGATATATTGATGTTAGTTGGTGTATTGATTTTCATTAATTGTTGTGTTTTTCATCAACTTTAATTAGTGCCTAAATAGTATGACATTTATATGTCATTTAAGTTGTGTATTATGGATAAATTTGTTGTGATATGTTTTTTACAATGCGTTGCAGTGAAATCATGTAGTACAAAATTCCATCAAAGCTCAACATGAAACAGTCCCACGCAATCTTTTACAGCATTGGCAAAGCTTCTATCTTCATTTAGATGTGCTCTAAATATTTGTAGCCTATCAGTTTCTTCAGTAGTGGATAGCATAATTCACTCAACCTTCTCTACATTCATAAAACATAAACCAAATGTTTAAATAATTAAGAATTATACAATCCATTCCCAAAGCTCCTAAAGCATGAACTATATAGAGAAGGTTGATATTTAGATCCCTTGAAAGAGGTAGGCTGTGTAATTGAAAACCCTAGTGGAATGAATTGGTACAAATGTTTAAATTAAGAATTATACAATCCATTCACATAGCATGGGACATGTTATATATATATATTACCCATGCAGTTTTGTCTAATTCACATAACTTGTCTAATTCACATGGCATGCAGTTTTGTTATATAAACAGTTTCTTAATAAAAAACTTTAATACATAATTTCTAAATAAAAAACTTTCACACATTTCTAAAATTGAATTAGAAACTGCCACATATTAGAAACTCTCATAATATCAGGAATAAATTATATTTATTTGAAAGAGTAAACTATGGATGATTTTTTTTAAGAAAACGAATCTTCTACTAGCTAGATGAGATAAAATACAATTATTTGATAAGGGTCCGACTAATTGTACCCAAAGAGTTGTATCCAGTTTTTACCCAAAAAAACTGTCATTTGACTTGCGCGAATACTGTAAAATACTATAATCAATACTGTAACTTCAACAACAAATCATGCATAATACCTAGTTCAAAATTCTAACAACCCAGTTTTTACCCAAGTTAGTTAAAAACTGTTAGGAACTAGAAAAGTAACTGTACTTCCAACTGTACTTTCAGCTTCTAGAAGATTTAACACAAACCACTTCCAAAACTGTTACGGTTGTACTTCAAGCTTCTAGAAGATTTAAAAAACACACTTCTAAAACTTGTTGTTATTTACAAATTACACTTAAAATTATGCATCAAAATTAAATTTTTATTTTTTCGAAATTAAAATAAAAAAAATTTTGAATTTTTTTTAAAATTCATCATTTTTTCTTCAATTATTAATATTTATATATGGATATATATCATGTAAAATAAGATTTCAATACTATAAAATTAGCATATGCAAACTATACATATAACATATGTTAACTACAAGATTTCAATACTGTAAATTTGACAAATGAAACTATAAAACATTATATACAACTATAAAATGACACCAGTCACAAAATATTCATATACTGTACCATTTCACCACAACATAAACTGTACCATTTCAACACAAAAAGTTCATTAAAATTAACCATTTCACCATCAACTATACCATTTACCATTTCACTATTCACAAATATTTTCAACTGTATCAAACATTAACTGTATCTAACATCAAACACAAACAAAAAGCTGTTCAATCATTGCAATATTTGGATGGTTACTTCATACACCGCTGATGCGAATTATTTGGATGCGTGAGGAGCTTCATTGTTAGAACGACACATTCTTTAGAAATGTCATCCTACAAAAAAAAAGATTTATAAGGGATTTAGATTTATGCACATCAGTGGAGAGGAAAATGATATGGCGCAAAGGTTAGCACAATTAGCCAGAACTGTGAAATTACTTATGATGTATGTAAAATACTATGAAATTAATGATGAATGAAACAAATATTGTAAAACAACTGTGTGAATACTGTAAAATTATATGTCAATACTGTGAAATTACACATGAAGTATGTAAAATACTGAAATTAATGATGAATGATGAATGAAACAAATACTACAAGACAATACTGTAAATACTGTAAAATTGTATGTCAATACTGTGAAATTACTTATGAAGTATGTAAAATACCGAAATTAATGATGAGTGATGAATGAAACAAATACTGCAAAACAACACTGTGAATACTGTAAAATTGTATGTCAATACTGTGAAATTACTTATGAAGTATGTAAAATACTGTGAAATTAATGATGAATGATGAATGAAACAATACTGTAAAAGAACTCTGTTAATACTATAAAATTGTATGTCAATACTGTGAAATTACTTATGAAGTATGTAAAATACTATGAAATTAATGATGAATGATGAATATGTAATATCAGTTATCAGGGGTACACTACCCTCTTTATACAATATGTAATATCAGGAAATGTTACTGTTGGTGAAATGGAAGCCTACATGTATTTGAAAGTAAAATATATACATCATAAAATTACCTGTATAAAGTTCATAGGCATCTCAGTGATCAGATTATACACATAGTGCAGCAAAAAATTGTATAGTCCATCGATTTTGGTGCCTGCTTTGGACAGTTCTGATGAATAATGCCAAGATCTTTCCAAGAAGCGTTAGCTGAAAGAAAAAAATAATATCAACATCTTTAATGTAAAATAACTTCAAGTATGACATGAATCCTGTAAAATAACTCATACAACTTATAAACCTATTGTATGAATCCTGTAAAATAACTCATACATCTTATAAACCTATTGTATGAATCCTGTGAAATAACTCATACATCTTATAAAAATACTGTATGAATTCTGTAAAATAACTTATATAACTTAAAAAACTATTGTATGAATCATGTAAAATAACTCATACATCTTATAAAAACAATACAATGCATATATCCTATAAAAATGTTGAGGATATCCTATAAAATACTATATATAACCTTTAAACCTGATTGATAGATCCTGTAAAACAATGTATATATCCTGTAAACCTATTGAATAAATATTAGAAATTAAAATCAGTAAAACTGTTAAATAGATTCTGTAAATTTTCCATAGATCCTGTAAAAACAATATATATCATGTAAATCCATTAGATAAATACTGCAAATTTAAATGAGTAACACTATTAAACAGATCCTATAACTATTGAATATATGCAGTTAAAAAGATACAATGAAGTATAACAATATGTTATAAAACCACTATAATTGTCTATATTACATCCTATAAAACAATTGTATATATCCTGTAAAATTAGACATTCAGATAACAAGAGATCAGTGAAAACAATTGCATATATCCTGTAAAATAATAGTTATATCATGTAAAACTGTTAAGTATATCCTATAAAATACTGTGCATAACATTTAAACCTGATTAATATATCATGTAAACACTGTATATATCCTGTAAACCTATTAGATAAATACTGAAAATTTAAATCAGTAAACTGTTAAACAAATCCTGTAAATTTTCCATATATCTTGTAAAACACTATATATATCATGTAAACCTATTAGATAAATACTGAAAATTTAAATCAGAAACACTGATAAACATATCTTCTAACTATTGCATATATGTTGTAAGCTTTTGCATATATATATTGGAAAAATGTGAAAAAGATCTAGTAAAATAAAGCAAAGAAATACAATGCATATATAGATCATGTAATATACTGTCAAACTGTGAAACAGATCCTAAAAAATTCTATAGAGAACCTTTAAACCTAACAGATAAATCCTGTCAATGAATTACTACAACCTGTAAACCTATTACATGTATCATGTAAATTAAAATCAGTAAATAACTCACTGAATTTATATTTCAATGCTGGCCTTCAATCCAAATCGAAAATGATGAATATCGTCAATCTTCGCCAGAGAATACAAATTCCATTGTGTTCTTCTTTCAAAAGTGACATCGAATATTGTAAAACAAAATATCGAATACAGTAATTTATTACATGATTTTAGCATCAATTTCTCAAATAAATTGAGAACTAAATAACATGATTTTTGAAATGACTAGAGATTGAATGACTTAAAAAGTACTAAATTCAAAATGTTTGGCAGTGACGGAACTCTGTCGGCTCCCATTACTCTATCTCAAATATTTTAATGCCGCTTTGGTACCAGCAGCCTCCAAAAAGAACAACCCACCAAGAAATCAATGAGAAACTACTACATCTGAATATACTACAAAAAATAAAATTAAAAACTAAATAATGTGAATGAGAATGTTATAATTACATTGAACGGGAATAGGAATCAGGAACGCCATCCCTCATGAAACCCAAGCTAGTCTATCTACTGCCTCCTGCCGTACCAACTGAAATATAATCGAGATTGAATAGAAGGCATGAAAAAATGTATGCCATACCTTGAATTTGATCACGGTAGAAGACATCCATGTTGTTTTTACTTGTTGTTACAACATTAATAAAACTTAATTAGAAAATTTATATTTATAAAAAAAATATAAAATATAAAAATAAAATTATTAATTTTAAGCAACTTTTCATGCAATTCGGAGTAAC
Organism: Carex kokanica; assembly: GCA_025461125.1. Taxonomy (NCBI): domain Eukaryota; kingdom Viridiplantae; phylum Streptophyta; class Magnoliopsida; order Poales; family Cyperaceae; genus Carex; species Carex kokanica. The sequence continues at coordinate 441,921 of JAJGRX010001031.1, forward strand.
ACAGGTAACAGCGATGAGACCGTACAGGAATGCTGAGACCAAAATATTCCTATGGGTTTTTTTTTTTTTAATGTTTGGTAATTTGGATAGTTATGTAATTTTACTTTGTTGCAAATAGTGTAAGATTTTGTTTCATATCAATGAAACGGGTGGCCTTATTGACTACTTTTTATTTTTTTAAAATGGCTGCAATCGATTGAATTTTTAAATTTCATTTGAGAAAGATAAATTGTAAATATAAACATGGAAGGGAATAGAAGGATGAAGGAAGAGATGAGTTTAAGAGAGTTTAATGGAAAAGAAGCATTCCTCAAGTCAAGAAATTTTGTAAAGAATAATAAATATTTCTCTTACATATTTTTTATTTTTTAATAAAAAGTAAAATGAAAATTTTAAATTTTAATTATTTTTTATTAAAACTATAAATAATTAGATAAACTTGGACAAGATTCGCAAGCACTTGAACCCATGGGTTCACATCTGATTTTTCTTGGAAACAAACTTGGAAATTTTGTTTGCTATAATTCATAGTTAGGCACTTTTTTTCTTTCTTTTATGTGTTTCTGTGACAAAATTAATTAATGAATACTGAAGTGCCAGGTGATACTTGAATGGTATAGTTTTTTGTTTGATCGAGAAATTAAGTCCTAATTAGCTTGCTATTCTCCATAAATATTGTTCAAGTTAGCGCAAATTCCTGCTGGAGTTATGCAATTAAGGTTTGATAAGCCTTCAATTTCAGCTGAAGCGAGTTTCAGTTGTGCACAGTTTAACCAAATTGAGTATTTAGAAAAACATAATAAGAAAGATCAATTTTCTTCAAAAATCAGACTAACTTGTGTGAGATAATTTACAAAATAAATTAAAATTTAGTACTCAACTTGCGGTGTAATTAATGACACCCCCAAATAATTTTAGCCAATTTCGTTTGGGAAAACATAATCCTTGAAAGATGTCACTTATTCAACTTCACATTCAAATGCCTTCTTTTAATTAGCAAGAAAAAAAATCATACATACATTTAGGGCCTGTTCGGCTGCAGTGTGGGTTCGATAATGAGTACGCAAAAATAAAATTTTTGAACTGAAAATCATTGTTCATGTGGGAAAAAAAAAATTCACTCTGAATAATATTTTTTTTTTCCACGTGAACAGTGATTTTTAAGCTACAGCCGAACAGGCCCTTAATGTAACACATCCAATAGCAGGCTACCATGGTGGGCCTTCTTCTACAAAAAGTTGATTTAATATATTTTTTAAGGCACATGGCCTCTATAAACGAAATTAAAAAGTGACAAGTACCTTCTACCACCAAAAAGTTGATATAATATATTTTGTAGGCATATCGTTTTGAGTGAGGCTACGCCGCTACGGTACTATGCACGGATTGGTCCGTGCTACGGCTTAATATTTGAGTTTTCAAAATCCTAACAGTCGATTTGAACTGTTCAACATGATTATAAAATGAATATGTATTTGCAAACTAAATTTTACATTTTTTTTGAATTTTTTTACTATTTTTTTAGATAGGTAGAAAATCACTGTTTTTGAATGGTCCAGAATTTTCAGATCAAGTGATTTTCTACCTATCTAAAAAAAATAGTAAAAAAATTTGAAAAATGTAAAATTTGGTTTGCAAATACATATTCATTTTATAATCATGTTGAACGGTTCGGATCGACCGTTAGAATTTTGAAAACTTAACTATTGAGCCGTAGCACGGACCAATACGTGCTATGCATAGTACCGTAGCCTCACTCTATGGTTTTTTTTGTTAAAGTGGCAACTGATAAGAAAGATACTGTACTTTGTTATTTATTATTTTCTTTTATTCAAATCTCCGTAGGAAAATTCCCTAAGATCTTGCATTTAGTATAATAATAACAAATCTACAAAATAAAATGAAGATTTTCAGGTAGCCGAGGATAACCCCTCATTGTAATTCTTATTCTTCTAAAATCTCCAAACAAACTTTATTTTTTAGCACTTCATGTTTGGTTTTGAGAAAAAATTCAGTTCGATTTGTTTCGTTTTCAACTGAATAAAAAAAATTCGGTTTAAATGAATAGATTTGGTTGAATTTTCAAATTATTTCAGTTTAAATGGATCGGTTTATTTTAGATATTTGAAAACCAACTAACGGAACCAACCGAACTATAATGATTCAAGTATGGTTTATATTTTGTTTCATTCAATCATTGCTTACTCCATTTTGATTGGTTTGAATATTTTAAAACATCTACATATTTTATATAAAATTGAATAATGTGTATAATGTTATCTTGATATTTATTTCTATAAAATGACTAATGTATTGATATATGTTTTGTCTTTTGATTTTTTTAAAATTTAATTTTCTATTATTTGGTTCAACTGAATAAACCAAAATATAAACCGATTTAAATGTTTGGTTCTTATTCAGTTGACCATCTTAATCCGAATGGTTCGGTTGGGTTTTTAAAAAACAGAAAAAAGTCTGGTTTGTCTATTTTAATTTAGTTTCAACCAAACCGACCATTTGAACACCCCTAATTGGAGATTTATTTAACATTTATTATTTTATCTTTGCTTGCTTGAGTCTCGAGTACACTAAATTTTTTTGACGATTATTATTAATTTGATAGGATGACTTTTGTTTAATCAGAAAGTCTTCTGACAAGGATATTATTGCAACCATAATATTTTTTGAGAATCAAGGTTGGCTAAAGAGGAAATATTTCCTTCTCTTATTTTCTTTATAATAAGAATTCATACCGAGTTTGTAACTATTTAGTTTTCCAATATTGTTCTTATAGTTTATCTGATGGTCAATATCAATTTTAAAAAAATTCACATAAATGTGGTGTATTGGAGCAAATATTTATATTTTGTAGAATATAATAATTAAATGTTAATTATTACAATTTAAAATATTGTGTTTCTGCTTTTGGAGCAAATATCATCACCTTTGACAGTGATCTGGATTGTGATTTGCCGGCATGAAGCAACAATTGACAATGAAACAACAGCTAACAAATTAAGAGCTCCACTGTGATCAAGTATCAATCTGCACAGATTCATGGAACCAATGAATAAAGATTTATATCAAGTCTTTCTAGCTAGTCAAAAGCTATGCCAATATTTATTATTTGACATGACAAGTTTGGTTGTCCTAACTTTTACAAATATGTTATCATTTTTTACTTGAATTGAAATTTTATCCAAAAACAGTATCATACCTCAAATTTGGTTGACACAATGTCGACCTGATCTGATCCATTCAATAAAGAGAAAAGAACTAAAAGGAATAAAAATCAACTATTAAATCTCATTATTTGTATTAATTATCCTCTAATATCCTCTAATCAAGTAAATATTAATTATTATTTCGAAGTATGTGTTATACATTTTAGTTAATTTTAAAATTATTTGGTTGTAAAATTCTTAACAAATATTTTGCTATTGTCTTTGCATTTTATATATAGCCAAATGTTGAACTCATGGCTTAAGCATACATTCATCATGCAAAAAATACAATTTTTCATGTACGTGTTTTTTAAAAAGTTGTATGCTGGTTTCACTGTATTTTTTATGCTGCATTTATAATTTAGAGTTTACAGTTTTGGGGACACTTTTCATATAGTTTTTTTTTTCTCGTAAACTATAAATAACCCAAAACTGTATGCATTATATTTATATATATATATATTTTTACCATTTAACATTGTTAAACGGCCAAACATATTGTTTCTATTATAAAATCTATAAATTAACTTTCCTAAAATAAATCTATAAATTAACAATTTTTTAAAATCTAAATGCACAACTCTTATAGAAAAATAAATCTATATCTATTTGTTTGGGAATTATTCGATCAATCTAAAACAAGAAATTCTACCATAATAAAATCAAACGAAAGGAAGGATAACTTTTGCATATGATCTGAATACAAAAATAATTACATAATTTGATTAAGCGAATTAGGTAAATTAACAAGCTTCCGGAAAACTTTAATGGCTTGGACAATTTTCAAGCTCATGTTAGAATATGTTATATAAATCAATTTAACTTAATACAAAAAAAATATAGTTATGTGTATAAAAAAATATCATCATAATTTAATATTTATCAATTGCCTTATGGAGTAATTGGTGCAAAATAGCTCTTACCTATACCCTTACCCGATAAGCTAACCAAATTTTTTTCTTACTCATACCTAGAGTGGGAAAAATGGCACGCCGGAGCCGGCTCCGTCACGGAACGGCACCGAATGGCACGGCATGCGTGTCGGTCACGTGCCGTGACTCGCGTGTCGCGTGTCGTGACCATTTGCGTGCCGTGACCAATTGTAGGCAAAGAAGACATGGCACGGCACGGCACGGAAATTGTCTTGGTCACGGCACGGGACACGCGAGTCACGGAACGGTAGACACGGAAGACACGCCAATCACGGCAATATACTAACATACCTTCCTATAAGGTATAATTTTATTTTAATTAAAATATTTACATTTAAATTTCAATTAAAACATTTGAATTTTAAAGAATCGTTTCACAATTTTTTTTAAAACGTTAAATGCGATCAAATGTGACTAACGCACAATTGGTCACGGCACGACTTAGTCACGGCACGCGAGTCACGACGTGACTCGCGTGCTGTGACCACCCCTCGTAATTTTTGTCACGGCACAGCACGGCACGTGAAAAATTTACTTGGTCACGGCACGGCATGTGACCAAAGTCACGGCGTGTTAGTCACGGCACGGCACGGCATGTTTTTCCCACTCTACTCATACCCATATCCATTAAGTTAACGGAAAAAAAAAGTTTGTACCCCATACCCTTATCGAATACGATACGGGTCGGGTAAACGGTTAAAAGGGTTTCATTGACACCCCTAGAAGGAAGCGTTCTTCAAGTCAAGTGATTTTAAATTTAAAAAAAATGAATATTTTTCTACATATATATATTTATTTTATTTTCAATAAAAGATAAAAATGAGAATTTATAAATTTAAAATGAATTTTAATAGAAAATACATAAATTGAGAAATTTGTAAGTTTTTGAAAGTCAAAAAGACAAATATGATATTAGCAATATTAAAAGAATAATATATACTTCTTAAATTTTGAAGTGTATATATGAAATTCGTGCTTCATTTATTTATTCCTTGTGTGCATTGGTGGGCCTTACATGGGCTCGTCTAATTTCCTTTTCTATTGCTCTCATTGTTTTAGTCATTTCTGATGGGCCTTCTTTTTAAATAAACCATGGCCTTGTTTTGAAATGGATGAAGATGCTCTTAACGAAACAAATAGAAACAAGAAGGAAGAAAGAAGAAAGAAAAAGAACGAAGAATCGGCATGTACAACTCAGAGCGACGAATCGGTTCAAGTTTCTGGTTCGTAATATGGATTATTTTCATTTTTTTTTATAGCACGTTCAAACCAATGATAGGTTGCCAGTAATAATGAGCAGTATTGATAATTCAGCAGTACAGTGTTATTTTGACTGGTTCATAAAAATCACACAATTATTTTGTTCTCTTTGTTACAACAATTTTTCCTTCTCATTTGGAAGTAGTACCATGTGTTTCAAATAAAAAAACACCACAAAATAAAATGAAGATTTTCATGTAGCCAGGAGCAGATGTGTAACTCCATCAGCATTTGCATTTGAGGATATATATAGCCATGAATTCTCAGTAACTCAGATTCTTTCAAAATAAGAGAAAGCTCAATATTGGCATTCCATGTATTCTCAATAGCTTTTGTTAACAACAATAATGAGACAGTATCCCTCGCGGATACTGTCGGTATACCCTTACGGATACTCCCGTCGCTAATAGAAGAAACACCTTTCTATCAGTATACCTTTGTAGATAGTCACTTTTTACTCTCACGTTCTTGAAGAATAAATGTAGGTGCAGAACTCCAATTAATTCAACTAAACATGATTTTTGTATTCCTACAACAACCCTAAATTGATAGTAGCACCACAGTTAATAAAATTGGGGCTAAGTACGAGGCTCGCTTATGGCTATGCATTACAATCTCAGCCATCGCTTAGGGCTAAGTAGGAGGCGCATTTAATGCATCACTCAACAGTTTACTGCGTAATTAAATGAGAAGGAGAACATTCCATATTGCGCATTTAATGCGTCACTTGAAAGTTTATTACTAGGACTAATGATAAGGAAATGAAGAGGGTAAATATTGTGCACAATTTATTCTGAATATTAAGTCTCAAGTCATTTCATAGAGAAAAAAAATTTAAAAAACTAATCATAATAACTCACTTCTTAAAGAAAAACAAATTAATTTCATGTTCCAAATTCAATGTGTACAAGTAATGATAACCTCTTACAAATTCTTTCAATCAAACAAATCTGTAATAAAGAAATATTTAGTGCTTTGCATTGCATCTGAAACAAATCCTAGATCAAAAAACCACGCATCTAGTAAAAATAACTTGATCTTCTCATAAAATCCTTACATAAAAATATACTCATCTAGTCAAACAACTTGATCCCATTATCAAAATCTGGACATTTCTTCACATATTGTTGCAATTTTTCCTTATCAACTGTCTTTCCTTTGCAACGTGGTTTTGCCGGAAACATATAACATGGTTCCATTGAAGCTTCTCTAACACATGGTATATCGGGTATATTTTTATTCTGAATTCTCATTAAAATTACCGGCTTGATCCCCGCGAGGCCAGAACTGACAGATCCAAAAGTGGACCAACTACTTGTCATAAGCACATCACAAAGACTAAGCAAATATATCTCTGCAAGTGCTTTTTCATTGTGTGATTGGTTCTTAGTTTTTTGCTTTTCTTCGTGGCTTGGTTGGTGAACACTCACCAACTCTCCGGTTTTAACCGAGTGCTCATAGTACATGGATTTGAGCTTCTCATAGTAATATGAATACAATGATGCTACTAAAATTGCTTTCGAAGGATTTTGCTCATCGGGTTTGAAGGCTTTTGTTCCATTGAAATCAAGTTCAGGAAGTACACTTTCCACTTTAGAGCAATTTTGGATCTGTTGGAATATTACATCAGAAGAAACGTTTGTAAAAAAAAAAACGCGTACTTGTATACCAATTTTCTCGTCTGCCTTGGCAAGGTAAGACATGTAGTATCTCCTGACTAATCCCCAGACATTGTTACCGGGATGAATTAAATAGTGTGCTAGTAAGTAGAACACACTCTCTTTTGCTGGAAATAACCGGTTGAGTTCTTCTTCAAACATAGGTGTTGATGAGTAAAAAGATGGGATGAAGTATTGACCAGATCTTAGTAACAACCAATTGACCTTTCGGAGGACAATTTGATCGTCATTGCAAAAAAACAACCTATCTGAAGCATGAGAATTAAATGATATATAGACAAAGACATAAGAGGGCAACGACTCAACCTCGGTATTAATCGAATGATTGCTTATTATAACATGCTTATCAAGCATGTTACCATATGTCACATTAGAGTTAACATTGAACTTATTTAGGTTTTTGATAGGAAAATCAGGAGGCAAAATCCATGAGGTATCAGGAAATGGTTCACAAAAGAGATCAACCATTCCATCATTCATTTGAATTAGCATAACTCTATTGGTGAGAATAGCATAGAGAAAGGTACTTGCAAGGGTAAGTATTTGGTTACCTAACCCGTTATTAGCAATCCAAACCACATAGTTGCACTCCATCGGTTCTATACTACTGTGACCGGAGTTCAACTGCTGAATCGACTTCTGATAAAGAGGCGTATTTGGACCGCATTTTTTGTGGAGATGTTCATAATTTCTTAGCTTGTGCAAAAGGTATGAAGATGGCATGTGCAGAATTGATTTACGGAACAATGGCCACTCGTATCGGCTCAGACATGATTCTTTGTCAAAGTTTGAGGGGATCAATCCATGGAGATAGTTATTGTTGGATGGAGTAGAAGTCTCATTGGCACCATAATTCAACCCTGGATATCAAATTAAACTTTGTGAGCTACGAGGACT